>OX104028.1:8045443-8647943 GCA_944470205.2 Schistosoma margrebowiei | reverse complement strand
TCTATATTTAAGTCTATGAATCTCAAAATCTGAAAATTTTCAGTTTATTTTCGTTTAACGAATTAATAAATAAAAAAAAACTCAAGTAAATAATGTCAGCAATGACTAAGTAAAATCCTCTGTTTTCAAAAAACATGAAGTTTTCCATGTTTAAATCAAAAACTGGTGTTAGCTGGACCATTGTTGAAAACGTGGAAGTACTAGATGGCTGTTTAGTTCTAGTATAGGACACCTCCGCCATATACATCTATGATCCCATTGGCGAACCCCTAACGTCCAGACAATTGGAACTGTATGAAGTGCTGTACAAGCTTAAAGTTAATTGGTTTATGGCATCTGGAAACTATTTGGCAAAGCAAGGGCCGCATTCCTACAATTGAAGAACATACAGAACCTAAAAACTATTTCAACACTATCAAAGTTAGAATCTTTAATACGAACGTCAAGACAGTTCTACTGTACGGAGCTGAAACTTAGAGGACTACCACAACCATCATCAAAAAGGTACAAGTATTTATGAACAGTTGTCTACTAAAGATACTTAACATCCATTGGCCGGATACCATCAACAACAGCCTTCTCTGGGAGAGAACGACCCAGCTTCCAGCTCAAGAGGAAATTAGGAAAAGACGATGGAAATGAATAGGACATACATTACGTAAATCATCAAACCGCATCAGGAGGCAAGACCTAACTTGGAATCCTGAATGGAACCGGAAAAGAGGAAGGCCAAAGAACATATTACGTCGGGAAATAGTAGCAGATATGAAAAGGATTAACGACAACTGGGAAGAACTGGAAAGGATTTACCAGGAAGAAGTTGGATCGAGGTGCTGGTGGGTGGTTCATGCTTCTCCATAAGGAGTAACAGAAATAAGTCGAGTAAGTCATCGATCTGTCAACTATCTTCCATTAGTTGTTGTAAATATCTGGCTCATACTCAAAATGGTTAAACCCCATTAGTCATGATTTGCTAGAATCGAATCTCGAGGTTAACTGTGTTGTTTGAATAAACTAATGGTTCTTTTCTACTTGTTGAATGCTTGATTTCGAATTCCAAATACAGTACATTCTTTCGTGCTTATCTAGTACTTTTTGATATGATTACGTTATTTCTGGGATTCTTAGTACCATAATTAAATACTCCTAATCACTATATTAACCCTAAGTGAGTACTTGATTATTACTAGTATAAGGGGTATGTGATGATTTCTGAATTCATGTAGTTTTTATCATAGATTGGTCTTAAACAAAATATGGCATTGTTTTATCCTTTAAAAGCATTTACGAGGAGACTATAATTCATAGACGAACTAATCAAGTACAAGATAACGATTCGTGAATTTTGACGTGAAATTCATTCATCCATTTGGCTTAAAAGAGTTTTGGCATTATAGCTGATGTCAGTTCGTGATGAAAACGCTAAATTTAATTTCTAACGCTAACTACAAACCGTAATTCATAATTCCGGCCCCTAATGCTCTGGTACGGCCGAGCGTGGGGAGAGTCAGCTCTCCCTCTAGAAATGCTCTTACATAGTCACGTGCATAAAATCACTGCCAGGAAAGTTCTACTCACTGTCTTCTCATGGCATTACTGTTGTTTGAGAGGACGAAAAGCGAGTGTTCTGCACTTTAACCGGGTTGATGAACACGGACAGTTCACCTAGAGAAGTTGGGAAACCCTGATTCCAAACCAATGGTGCACATGGACTCCAATGTGCTGAGGGAACAAATGGCGTGTGAACCAACTCTTGGTCACCGACTATCATGGGACTTCGTCTGCTGACTTTGTTCCACTGTCGTGTGGATTATACCTTTAGGTCAAATGCTCAGGCCTTTAGCTACTAGCCACCACTCCCAAACAGCCTGAATGGAACATTGAAGTAGATCTCCCGACTCTAGTTGAAGTTCAAAATGCTATAGATAATCTGAAACGATGAAAGGCTGCTAGTCTAGATGGATTGGCTCCAGAGGACTTTAAAGATGGTGGTCCAATTTTAGCGATTAGGTTGACCAATGTTTAAGGTAAAATCTGAGAGTTGGATGTTATCCCATTTGATTGATCACGATCACTGATCGTCCCAATATATAAGAGAGGATCAAAATCATCCCGTGACATATATAGAGGGATCAGTTTGACTAAAATAGCATCTAAAATACTAGCGTCAATAATTATCGGTCGCCTCACTAAGACTCGTGAACTGCGAACACGAGAGAATCAAGCTGGCTTCAGACCTGGTCATGGCTGCATCGACCACATATTCACCATTCGTCGGGTTCTCGAATATAGGGATACTTATCAGCGTCCGACAACGGTGGTCTTTCTTGACTTAGAAGCAGCACTTGACTCTATAGACCAAGCGGTCCTGTGGCAGTGTCTGCCACTGAAAGGCATACCTCAGAAGTACATAAACCTTGTGAAAGCTCCTTACTCAAACACTACCAGTCGAGTCAGAGCTTATGGCGAACTGTCATCTGCTTTTGCAACATGAAGTGGTATCCGTCAAGGCTGTCCACTTTCTCCATTTTTGTTTAACTTCATCATAGACCTACTGATGCAAATAATGTTCTCATCGACTGAATTCTTAGGCATTGATCTCCTTCCAGGAGGTCCACTTATCGATTTAGAATACTCAGACGACATAGTCCTGTTTGATGAAGACGCTGATAAAATACAGAGCCCTCTGGAAGCACTGAGTAACGATGCCAGAATGTTTGGGATGCACTTCTTTCCCTCTAAATGCAAGTTGATGCTTCAGGACTGGTCTGCGTCGACACCTGAACTAAGGATAGGGAGTGAAGTAGTCGAACGCGTTGACAATAATAATAATTATTATCAATAAATAGTAAATAAATTCATAATTTCAATTCTACACACGGGTTTATGTTCCTCATTTTGTCCAAGTTACTAGGTGTACACTCTTAAGGTCAGTTAAGCGTCTCTAAAAGGTCATCCATAAATTATTGTCTCATCACAGTTAAGTTAATAGAACGAATAAATTATGGTACCGTACATTCTACAACGAGTTGCGATTGTCAACAGAGGAATACCTAGTGTTGCTGACAGAAGCTTCATCGAACCCGAAAGCACAGATCATATTTGGGATTTTTAATACTCCAGCTATGATGATGCTATTCAATCGGTGTTGTCACTGTATGCATTTGGTCGTACAGCTGGTATAGTGTTGGACTCAGGTGAGGGTGTGACCCACACAGTTCCGATTTATGAAGGTTATGCGCTGTACCATGCTATTTTGCCTCTGAACCTTGCTGGTAGAGATCTTACCGACTTAATGCTGAAGATCCTGACTGACACAGGTTGCAGTTCCTTTGTCTATTAATGGAACATACTCAGGTGCAAACACCCGGACAACGTTTTGCTTTATAGTAAGTTACTAGCCTTAGTGAGAAGGGGACCATATGGGGAAAATGCGAATGTTTTGATTTGTGGAGGAGGCCGAATAGCAGCAGACTGCAGGTTAGGTTTATGGATGTACAGGCGTACTGTTGTAAGTCCTGTACTTCATTGATGTAGAGGAGTTAGTAAGGAGAGCCATGACGAGAATGTATCCTAAGGTGTCTTTGCGTAGCTAGAGGGATTTTGGGGGCCGGTGTAACGGAAGGAGAACGCTAAAAATCTCTCCACATAATTTTGGTGGATAGTACTGTTATTTACTTGTTCCTTCTCTCTGTCGTGTATTTTAACCTTTGTTCAGATCTCTTCTGACCAAACTTTATGTTCTTCAGTCCTTCTCGTCTGAGCTTTAATTATGTGATCTTGATTAAAAACTTACCTTTTGTTACCTGACTTACTATTGCATGTTGCTGGACTACTGACAGTAGGGTCGTGTTTGACTAAGCTCAAGGTCAAGGCGTGGATCAGTGTGTGACTCTTAACCTTAGACTGTCTGCTTGGGAAGATTGCTGGAATCCCTGCAGATAGATATATGATCCCACCTTGCTAGGAATATTTTTATTGATTCTCAGGTATCAAACTCTTTTGTATTAACTGTTTCTTTTGTTGTTTAGCATGCTACTTTGCGTTAAAGAAACTTCTGACTGTGTAGCCCAGGCTTTACCGTTTGAGCCATTTTGTATTTTTGATATAATTTGTTTTATTTCCTAAATTAGAACCGTTTAAATTGAGCACACAGTTTGTGTTCTGATATAATTTAATACGAGTATCTCAAAAACGCTTGGTACGCTATACAGAAGAACATAGCCTAGTCTAGTCGAATAAACTGATATAATACTTATGAATTATTTAATTCTTTCTTTTTCATTTACAGGTCAACTTATTCAATAAGCCTAAAACACAAATTGAAATTTATAATATGCTTATTACATTATTAGATGAAGAAGAAAAATCTAAGGAATTTATATATAAATCTATCTATGAAATACATTCTATATTAAATGAACGTACAATTGAAGATTTACATGTTACTTTAGATATTGATCCATTTGATACATTACATAATATAGAAATACATGAATTACGCAATGAATTAGAAAAATTAGCCAAAAATCAACAAAATTATAATCCAGATATAGAAATTGATTATTTACAACCTTATTTAATACAATATGAAATGATAAATAATAAATTAACCAAGGATCATGCTTTATTAGTACGAAATGAATGTTTAAATGATTTTAAACAAACTTTAATTAATAAAGTGAATATAATACAATTGAATTATGAAAAAGAACAAGGGAATTTAATTAAAAAACAACAATGGTATCAATTAAATCAAATCAATTCAACTGAACAAGATGAACAAGACGATCTAGTAGTTGATTGTCATGATGTAACATTGAAAATGAACACATTACAATCATTATTGAATTGATATAAATTGAAAGCAACCGAAAAATATAAAGATTGAGAGAAGAAGCTCAAATCAGATGCTCGTCTTAGTGAATTATTATTATAGATATATGGATGAATAATTTTATTTTTCTCTATTTTGTTTTTCTTTTTGTTTTGTTTCTTGTTTTTGATCTGCAGATATTTGTACTACATGTAAATGAGTGGTTGCATGTAGATAATAGCAAAGTGAAATGGTAAAGCGATAATATGACATATACTTAACTACCTACTTACTTACTTATGCCTGTTTCTGCCAATGGAGCATAGATGACCGACCAGAATTCTCCGATCCACTTCATCGTGAAGATGCCACAGGTATTCAGATTTTGACAACGCCTTAACCAGTAATACCTTCTATATGAAGCGTACCCACTAAGCGAAATAAAAAAACAGAAGCGAGGAGGTTCGAAGATACATTTGATATGCTATCAGTATATCGAGAGTCGTCTGATCTAATTTGGCTAGAAATTGCAGTAGATGTTGAGCACGGCATTTCCACTCGTGATCTGGTTCGGATGCATGACCGAGCGTATATATATATAATGCCAATGTAAAATGGGGATGGAGTAAAATGGTACGTGCAATAGTCGTTTAAATGTTCTGGAAATTTTACTCTTCTTCCAGAACGCGTTGTTCTAAGTTTATTTTCAGATACTGTCGAAGTATCATCGTGCGTGTTGGTCATCGGATGAGGTATTATAAGTGTCGTAGTCGTGTTGTTCGATTGTACCGAAGGAAAATCGGCGTAGATAGGATTTCCTTCTAAATACGTTGCTTTGAGGCGATCGATGCTGATGCTATCGTTGGTTTCGTTCTTATCGATTATATAGTACTTAGGTTCGCGTTGTAGAACGTTGAAAGGTCCTTCGAATGCTGCTTCGAAAGGTCGTCGATGCGAGTCTCGACGCACGAAGACGTGTGTACTATATCGTAAGTCAGGTTGAACGAAAACATCGGTGGGTTGTGGTCGTGTGGAAGCAGGTTCAACTGAACGCATTGCCTTTGTATCCAATTTATACGAATCCACAAATTACAACCAAATTCATTCGGAGTAATGCCGTCGTGTGGCTAGACTACGCACACATTTGACATTTCCAGAAGTCTAAAACAGTACCGAAAAAACCATGAGTGAGTGCAAAGATATCAACTGCTACATATAAGCTCACGACATATACATTGGATATTGGATACGAGCTTGTGATAGAGATATTGAACACTAGATATTGGTTGTCATGTTACGAGTAAATGGACGTTTTCGAACTCTCAAGAGTGCTTTCATGTAATTTAATGTCTAAGTAAAGTTTCCAATTTTGTCACATTTTTAGTTCCCTGATCACTTATTTTCACACTAGTCGAAAACATTTGCTTTGCTTTGACCACACACTTAAGAAATCACGATACAATTCAATCCATATTTCGTCAATATTATGATGTCTATAATCGATTTATGAAATGCACGTAAATTTGCGAGTGTTTCACAATTCTCTTTTCCTTCCTCCCATTCCATGTCCTACCATAATATCTTCATATCCAGTGTTATCCATTCCGACTTTTGTGTTCAGAGCTCACATTAGGATTGTCAGGTCTTTTCGTAGGCACTTAGCTCGACTGGAGTTTCTCGTAAAAGTGGTCTTCAGAGTTTTCATCGTTGTCATTGGTAGGTGCATTGTACTGGATAATATTCATTGTAATTACATTCTTCTTTGAAGAATGCTTTGATGATCGTGGATCCATGAGATTCCTATCCTACAAGTGCTTAACATACTTTTTTGACGGTATCAGAGGTACTCTAGGCATGTGCAGAGCATTTCTTTCTTTATGGTCGGTGTAAAGCAACATTTCTAACTATCGTGAGTAGTGCATTAAGATTTTTCACAAATGGCTTGATAGTTAACGAAACCCTAAAGGACTGTAGGGCCAGAGAAATGTCACTAAGCCCTAGCCAAATCATCCGGCAGTTGAGTCATTGAATATCGAGCAAATCATCGATCCTCGTCAAGGTCAGGGGCGACCAACGCGCATAAGTTAATCATATGCCATGGACTGGCCCATGCGTCAGTGGTCTCACTTTCGCTTGTATCTACCTTAACCAATATATTTCTGTAATAACGTCCTCTGTGTTGTACAGTCTTCAAAGCATCTATGGTACCTTGATACGTCAATGGGGTAGTCCACGTAAGGTGCTGACTACGAGGTGTGACTTCGACATTAGCTGGTTCGTCACACCATCCCCGTCTAACTCGAGTAGGTCTCCAATCATTTTCGACATAGATCATCTATGTTGGTGGTCTACAGAACCTTTAGCCTATTCTACTTGCATATAAACGGAAGACAATTGTTTAGCCCCGAGACCAACTTGGGATTTCATAGCATTTGAAAAAGTGTATTGATAAGTTTGCTTCCAGTAGTTACTGAGAATTTAATCAACTATTTCATCCACTCACTTCCATATATATCTAATAACTCGAAAAAATGTTAAGACGCTTGCTCTGTTTACTTTGCTGAATTGTTTTTTGTCTTCATTTCTGTTTTATTGTGATTTAGGGAAGTATGGATTGAATTGTATCGTGATTTCTTAAGTGTGTGGTCAAAGCAAAGCAAATGTTTTCGACTAGTGTGAAAATAAGTGATCAGGGAACTAAAAATGTGACAAAATTGGAAACTTTACTTAGACATTAAATTACATGAAAGCACTCTTGAGAGTTCGAAAACGTCCATTTACTCGTAACATGACAACCAATATCTAGTGTTCAATATCTCTATCACAAGCTCGTATCCAATATCCAATGTACATGTCGTGAGCTTATATGTAGCAGTTGATATCTTTGCACTCACTCATGGTTTTTTCGGTACTGTTTTAGACTTCTGGAAATGTCAAATGTGTGCGTAGTCTAGCCACACGACGGCATTACTCCGAATGAATTTGGTTGTAATTTGTGGATTCGTATAAATTGGATACATAGAACACACTATAGAGAATCAGATCGATAATATGTACATCGCTGGAATATTTAGAATATCAATGGAACACGTGAGAACAAGAAGAAGAACTGACATAGCTTCAGATCCCCATCTGGTTTTGGCCAATATGAAATTGAAGCTCAAGAAACACTAGACAGTTGTGGAAATAGCATTACAAATGCATCAATCAAGAACTACCTTCAACGCATCAAGAGGTTTGGTTCTGAGCCTCTAGGAGCGTAATCATAAGGAATGGATCTCTATGGAAACTTTGGATAGCATCCAAGAAATTAGCAATTAGCAACAGTCGAACAAGAACAGAGAAAGTCAAGGCACAGACCGAATACACAGAAGCAAACAAGAATGTAAAGAGGAGCACTAGAGCCGATAAACAAGAATACGCGGAACACCTAGCAACAGAAGCGAAGAAGGACAATTGAAAATGCATTAATCAAGCACCACTTTCGACGGTTCAGGAGGTTGTTATTCATATTATTTATATATAATAAATTCTGTTTCAAATAAATATCATATGGAAAAGATAGATATCAAATGTCAACAGCGACAGCAACAAAATTATCAAAGTAATGAAACTAGGTGAATAAAGTGGCAAATAAATGAATATGTGTTAGCAATATCTACAAACCAAATAAATTTCGACCGGATCAGTTGTGAGATAGTAACTCACCGATGACAATGGTGGATGTGTCGCTCAATTTCGTGAATCAGTTGAAGTTAGAGATTAACACTGTCGGATGCCAGTCGGCTCAGTGGTCTAGAGGTTAAGCGTTTGCGCGCGTGACTGATAGGTCGTATGTTCGAATCTCACGAGGTTGTTTCGTGGATGCGCAATGCTGAGGAGTTCCACAACAGAACGGAATGGCCATCCAGTGATTCCAGGTTTCCCATGGTGGCCTAGCTCAAACTGACTCATGAATTCCATCACTAAACTACCATACTATCCACAAAAACTCTTCTCTCATTAAAATGAGTTATTTCAAAACCAGAACTTCGGTAGATACCTCTTGAAGCCAGTCATTAGTGAGCATGTCTTGATTAATATCAGAAAAGCTTTTTATGGATATCTTAGCAATTTTTTCTAATAGTTGAGATCATTAGTCAATTGAGACCAGAGCACCACGGGAAACCTGGAAGAACTGGACGGCCTTTTCATTATTATAAAATCCACAAGAACCCCCTGTGAAATACAAAGGTGAACCAGTATCTATAAATGGATAACAATTGAATATTGCAAAATGATAAAAATCAATATGAATTAAGGATACGTCATGATAAATTACAGCCCATGTTTGATTTGAATTTTTATTATTAAGTACCATATTTAGAAACATTATCATTACGGTTTTCAAGTTAACCGAATTATCTTACATGACCAAGAGGGTGACAATAAATTATTCCTTTGGAATGTGAATATAGTTTCTGAGAAGTGGAGATTAACATGAAATTGATACATTTTTTCTGTTTAGCAATTAGTTCCATTTGATAAATTTCGATAATGGAATATAAAGATGAAAATTATCAGAATTATGTGATGATATATTAGCACAATACATTTCGAATAATCGGATCACACATTATATAGCTGCAAAGAACATTCATATGTAAGAATAAAAGGTCAACGAAACTAGAAGTGAAGGGTAAGAGGAGACAAGGTTAATAAAGAAAATGATATGAAAAACAATTTGAAACCTGATCACACTGTATAATCAGCTAATATTACCAGAATAGGTTCAAGATGAGAACAAATCGTTTTTAATACACAAACGATGTTTGAGATTTCGCATGGTTAAGGCCATTTTACAACATCACAAACGCTGAGTTAACATCAATCTGATGGCCTGTTCCAATTATATGTTTAGCAATATAGGCTAATGCATGTTTATCACCTACCCATATTGGGTCATTCGATTCTATTTGTTTCTACAACCATTTAGGTACATGTTCACACACACTAATTTTGAGATCACGATTACTCTTCCCAGTGTACGTCTGGTCACACACACACACATTTAAATTGGTAAACACAATAGGATGTGACGCAGTCGTTTTGTCGTATTTTGAGTGTTCGATGCAGCATTGGCCTTGTTTTGTTTCCTTGATAATGACAGTTGCTGCACAATATGTCGTTCTAATGACTGATTTAAGCCTTTGCTTGTTTAAAAGGCTATTTCACTCACTTCTAAATGCTAAGGTGATGTAGATAGGCCATTTGTTCTTTCAAGGCTATAGTGGGTCTCACCACCCAACGACATTTATATTTACTTATGAATTTTAGAGGAAAACCATTTTCCATCAATGTTTCGTTTAACAAGCTAACATCGTCGTCAATAGCATGGTTTGTGCAAATACGATCAAACCTGTGAAATGGGTCCTTGATCAAAACCCGACTATATTAGCCAAGGTATGGACCTATTCAAATTGGTTTCCTAAACATGGATCGTTTAAATTGAACCGTTTTCTCGTCTACTTATAAGTATATCCAAGAAAGGGAGCTGGTCGTTCTTCTCCTCTTCGCATGATACATTGATGTGATTTTCGACGATGTTAAGTTTATTCAATAAACAACTCATATCGTCCTCTCTATCACAGATTATTAAGATATCATCCACAAATCTCTGATAAAGAAACGTGTTTTCGACCAGGTCTTCAGTTAGATTTTCAACATGTATCATCAACACATTTGCTAATAATGGTTCAAACGAACTAACCATAACAACCCTATCGATCTGGCAAAAGTATTCACCTTCAAATGTGAACTGTACTTTGCCAGTACATAACGGTGGTAAAGCTTTGAGGATTTTCGAAGGGCTAAGTATTTTAAGGTTGTTCAAATATATGTAGTCACATAATATATCGATAGTCATTATCAAAGATACATTTGTGAACAAGGAATTCACATCAAATGAACACATTGTCTTTCCTTTGATAATAATATCATGTAAATGACCGACCGATTCAAAAGGAGCCTTTAGAGAATACTTAGATAAACATCTTCGGATAGGATTAAGAAATGTTGTTAGCCATTTAGCTAGGCTATGTGTAGGTGATCGGTATATTGATAGAAAAAGACTTAAATGAATGTTTGATTTGTGAATTTTCTTTTTCTCTTGATACTTTCGAAGAAACTAACATCGAATAAATGTGGCGTCATCTCAAGTAACCCAATTGATAGAAGTTAATTAACTTCAACTACAATATGAAACTGACTGCCATTATGTGATCAATTAACTTAATTTGAAGAGCTAGAAACAAGTTGAATAAAATGTCTAGAATAGGTATTGACTATGAATATGGGGTGCTTATATGTCTTTGGTAATTCCTAATAATTTAAAACCATTAGGGAAATATGAAATTTCATAAAGAATGTATGGATTACAATGTATTTGCATACTTTGATCCTTCTTAAAATTAAAGTAACTTGAATTGTTCCACACATTCCAACGTTACACACTTAAAGCACTTGTCTTGTCAGAGTACGCAGATGACAGAATTATTTCCGACTAATACTTTGACAAAATACAGTATTCCCTTATTTTCGAAGTCTTATGAGTTCGGTAGGGTCGATAACTAGCACAATCTTGGTACGAGTACATTCATCATTCTTTATATTTCATTCATTAACCTTATTGATTTGCTTTAAACTATATTTCCCGAATTTAAATTTCTATTTCACATGTCATTATTATTAAAAATGCTTTTCAACATAAAAATAAACAGAATTCAGCGAAGACAATTTTCTTTTCGACTAAATAATTCACTTGAGTTGTACATTCGTATTTATGGTTGTATAGTAAATATATGAGTCTATAGAAGTATAGAAAAGACTACAAAATAAATTCATTCGAGCCAAATGAGGTTACGCAACAATCAAGCCGTAAGGAAGGAATATAAGGAAGAAAATAATTTATGAGTTAGATAAACAGATAAGAAGAAACACGACAAATATAAAGGTCATAATAATAAAACCTGAATGATAATATCCACATTATATATCATCCCAGTATCTATTCTATGGGACTTCGACACAACTCTGGTCAAGAACACGTGATTGGCGTAACTAGAACGTAAGTACATCTTCACTCCAACAACCGATAACAATCACAATAATAATAAGTGTAGGAAATTATATAATTCATCTAATACCTGTCAGACTATCTGCTAGTCTGACTGGACAAGCAACCAATCATTATTTCCCTCGCCCATAGACCACTCTCATAGATCTGAAAACTTGTTTCTCTAATAGCGGTTGAGTTCAAACAGACAAAGTAACTTGACAGTTGGTTCATCCCAGTCTGAGAATCCTCATAAGTGGGCACCTTTGATCTTTCTAGTGATCGAACATCAGTCCTTCACGCTTTGTGGCTTTTATTCTTTTGTTTTCAAGCACAGATTTTAATTTATATATACAAAGAAAAATAAATGAATAAAATGGATCGTTCGTATCTGTTGAGACGATATTTGCGAGCTGTTTGCAAGATTTGAGATGTTTATACATCCGTATTAACCATGACATTTAAAGATTCATCACATATCTTATTAATTGACTACAACACTCAACATAGCACAATAAAATCCTTTCACAAAAAATCTAGAAAACAATAATGAGCAAAAGTAATGAATAATAGTTATCATACATGAATTGCGAATAGTAAAAATGAGAGTTCAATAATTTCAAAAAGATTGCTTCTTTATACAATTTAATGTACGAAAAACCTTCAATATTAACAAAACATGAATAGACCAAGATGAATGAGAATAGAAACTTGTACTAAGATAATCAACATTTGATACTTTTTATTACATCATCTCTAATAGTTCGAACACCATATAATTCCGACAAGGTGTATATGTGCTTTTTGTAACTCACGCTAAAGTGAACAGTTTCGAATTTAATGGGTTTAAGTGTAAAACTACTAAGAAGAGACCAACATTCAATGAGCGCTATGTACCCATTTATTTTAAGGAGATTTGAACGGGATGCGACTGGCGTACGTACAGAAGGATTGTTTATATGCTTAACATCATTATATTAAGTAGAGGATAGCAGATCATGCATGATCAAAGAGGACAGAATTGATGAAAGAACATCTCCTTTTGATGCGTCTTCTAACTCCCGTCAATTATTCATAGAGCATAGCGACTCTACAACTAGACTGATAATCGTTGTCTCACGCACGATGTGATTGAACTCTGCCGATCACAACATCACACTCGAACCTCAGGAACTCAAGTCAAAAAGATTTACAATCGGTAAACGATCATGACAGAGTTTTGAGATTACATTACGTTGTAGATGGTATTATTCGCGGTATTCTATCAACCAGAGTGTCGTATGTGCACATTACTGAGAAGTCGTAGATCATACTAGAACAGAACCTCTATTCGTTGCTCCCTAGTTTCCAATTATACCCTCGTTGATATAAACTTATGATGACTGTTTATTACATATGAAATTATGTACTAAAAGAATCCACCATCACCTTTATTACTTTTTTACTCAACAAAGAAGAGTTATGATTGAGATCATGAACCGATTGATGTTAGGCCACCATTGAAGACAGAAGTTCTAGTGAGAAGCCGTGACCAGTGGAGCTAATCCGTGTCGGGTAGAGACAAGTATCTACTTCAGTACAATGGAAGATGGTCGCAAAATCTTGTGAATTAGTTGAGGTTAAACATTAACACTATTGGATACTAGCCGGCTCAGTGGTCCAGTAGGTCAAACGTTCGCGCGCGAGACTGAAATCCCTGGGTTCGAATCCCGTGAGCGGGACCGTGGATACGCACTGCTGGGGAGTCACACAATAGGACGGAATGGCCGTCCAGTGCTTCTAGGTTTTCAGTGGTGTTCTAACATCAATCGGTTCATGACCTCAATCAATAACTTTACAATTTCCACAACCTCTAAACTGATAAAACAAGAGTTAGTTAGTTTTGGTGGAACAGTTATCTAACACCTAAACTATTTCGATAAATTAACCTTTGAACTTTCTAATTAATCTAATTACCTTAATTCTTAAATTAATTTATAACTTGGTTAAACATTATTTTACTGTGTGATTAAATCAACAAAAAATTTAAATACTACACTACTATAGTAACGTTAAATACCACCAGTTCATCGGTATTCATACTGTTAAAAAATTATGCAGTATTGTCAATATATTGATTGAAAACGATCTCTCGACTCATTCTTTGCTAAATATCGTGAAATGTGAAAGAATGGTCAGGTGAAGAGCTCAGCTTTCGATGAATTATTTTCCAAAGATGTACAATTGCATATATATATATGCATATATATATATATATATACTTAATAATTACTATAATTCTGACTAAACAATATTGTTAAACATAACAATAGTAAGGTAAAAATAAACTAAGGTATTAAAACATTTTTATCAGGGGAACTAATAATAGTTTTATAAGCAAACATGGATAGTAGCTAGCAGTGGAATCCAGTTCGAAGCACGTCTCGACCTATTTGGCACTCGTCAGTTGGATGTAACTGCATCTCAGAGTTGATGTTCACTGTGGGACTCGAACCCAGTACCGTTCGCTTCAAACGCCATCGCGTTATCCAATTAGATACTGAGTTCTGATAGCCACATGCTTGTGCAATGTGGTGAACTTAATTCACAAGGCAATATCGAAGCAATACGTATAGTATGCACATATGTCAGTAAGAGACTGGTCAACTGAAGTGCTAAACATCCATTGGGAAGTTTCAAGTAAAGAAAACCAAGTGAATTTAATAATAGTTTAACTAATAAGGGCTTGTACATTCATCATGAAGGTAGATAGCGAAATTATAATTGGGAAAGGAAGGTTTGGCATGATAAATTATTGAAATTCAAATGAAATGTAACCAGGAAGAGCATAGAAACTCCAAACTTCAAATGTTTTAAACACCACTGACCTTTTATACGAGTGGAAGCTCTCATTATTCGTTTTAATTTTATTGTTCTTCAGACTGGTCATGAGACAAATTACTAGTAATTGACCAAGAGAGAATCCCATTACTATGCCATCCTTCTGTCTATGAATTACGTCGTTGAATGTAAATTGTACGATAAAAGTGCATCGTATTAGTAGTTCCTTCAAATAAACATCCTGTATTCCAGCATTAATCTCATTATTATTTATGTATTTGCAGATAAATCTAATGGTCTCTGTGAGTGCAACATTAGAAAATGATGATTTGACATCAACAGACAGGATAAGTTTGTCATTTACATTCACTTTTTTATGTTTTTAATCAATTCAAAAGTATCATGTAAGCAGAGTATACAAGCACATATTCTTACGGGTTGTAGATCTGCCAGCCACTTTGCTATAGAGCGGTACAAGGATCCGTACATCTAAAGAATTGATAGGACAGTTAGGTCAGGTTTGTGTGTTTTATGGAAACTATTTAGTCTTGGTATTATGGTTCCTGATGGTTTTATGTGCTTACAGATAAAATTAATATATATATACATATTTCTGTGTTCATTATTTATTTATTTAAACACATAGATATTGGTACAAGGAGGCACCAAATACATATGCGCCACACAATTCTCATTTGGTATGTGTGAGGGCCGTGATACTGCCCGGGTGCCCAAACCGAAGCAGGTGGTTTTCTTAAGGGGCCACTCCACGAGCCTTCGACCTGATGGTCTGATCCACAAGGCAGTGGAGCATTGTGAGGAGATGCAGTCCCATGGAAGCCGGTGACCAACAAATGGTTCATACGCCATTTGTTCCCTCAGGATACTGGAGCCCATGTGCAGCATTGGTTTGGAATCCAGTTAAAGAGCCAGACATTCGCTTTTCATCCTCTCATTTTCGTAAACGACACCCGCGCCACGAGAAGGCAGTGGGTAGGACTTCCCTGGCAGAGGCTATATACGCGTGGCCATGTGAGAGTATTTCGAGAGAGAGAACGGACTCTCTCCACTCTCGGCCGTACCAGGGCATTCGGGGGCTTTTTGATAATGAGATATTTGTTATCTGAGCATATAATGAATGCTTGCTATCTAAAATGTACTGTGCTTTGAACAAGACAATCAAAAATAAAACAAGCTCTATAAATAATGAACATTGAATTACTGTATCGAATATGATGTATCCTGATTTACCTAATGTTTTGCCTAATAGGAATAAATACCAGATAGGAAACCGATAGCCAACTTGTAATATTTCTGCGAGACATTGAAAAATATGGTATCGTACTTTTTGTTAGCTCAACTTACTTTTATCATTGTATCAATTTAGGTGATCATTTCTATGTGAAATTGTACCTGCCTAATGTAAATTTATTTCGGAGACATTAACTTAAGATTGCAGGTGTCATGAATTTTATTTAAAACAATATTTGACAATCAGTGTATAGATTATTACTTAACAATAAGAATTGTCAGTAAAATAGAGCAAGAACAAACATTGATGCAGATTAGTATGAATTCATATTATTTCGAGATTTCTCGTCAGCTGCTTACAAACCAAAATTGGGATAGAGTTTTTTACATGGAGATAGTGTGAAACAATTGACATAAATAACTGGATTACAATAATAACTATATATATATGCTAGAAACAGGTCAGAGGTCAAAAGAGGGGCGTTAATCCAGGGTGGGTGGTGTAATAATTTAATGAAGTTCATAAATTGTGTGATAATTGTAGAATTTCTGAGCATATTCCGAAGAACTTGACGCTGCGAAGGACTAAAGCTTTTAACAGTGCAATAGCTCGGCAACTACTTGCCACCGGGCATACCGTCGATATTATGCGCGTGTTAAAATTATCAACAGACAAAGAACTACTACCACTCTCCGCTTTGATGAAGCCATTGCAATTAAAAAAACTGAAGCCGGACTTATGCATTCAAAAAGAGACTTTAATAAACTTATCACTAACCTGGTAATCTTTTTGTTTCTGTTTGTTTTGTATTTTGGTTATTTTGTTCATTTACTTATTCTAAGATATTTTATACCCCCCACCTATTACCTAATTCTTAAAATAAATTTTATTCACATATTTCCACCACCTGGTCCTCTTAAATTATCTTAACTTTCCAAATTCTATTTAATTATTATTACGTAATCTACCTTATCATTATTTAATTCCAATAATCTCTACAATTATCACACAATTTATGAACTTCATTAAATTATTACGCCACCCACCCTGGATTAACGCCCCTCTTTTGACCTCTGACCTGTTTCTAGCATATATATATAGTTATTATTGTAATCCAGTTATTTACACTCATTTATGTCAATTGTTTCTCTCCATGTAAAAAAATTCTATCACAATTTTGGTTTGTAAGCAGCTGACGAGAAACCACGACATAATATGAATTCATACTATTCTACATCGATGTTTGTTCTTGCTCTATTTAAATTCATAAAGGGAACCAATTGCATGAAGTGTCAGTAAAATGTCTGAACAATAGCATTCATCCATTGATGTAACCTTAAGGTGTATTATTATACGATAGGAATGATGAAGGCGTGCGCAGCAATTTTAAACCGAAGTAACAGATTACTCAGTAATTAGTCGATAAAAATGAGTGATGAGCAAGTTTATCATCAAGATAGTTGAATATAAGCAAGATTATATAAAAGCATGGTTTATGGAGCGTTCTATGGACTCCTATTACAAGACAGAGCTTCTTTGGACCTTTAGTCTGAGGTTATATAAATTGAATATGAGACTAGTGGTTCAAATTAAGTACCATGATTGTTGTGTACCACACATCACCTTGACATTGAGTAAACGAATTACTATTCTCACCTTTATTTGTAATGTTCAGTCATCGGAAATGTTCCATTCCAGCCTGAATATATGGTGTCTACTAACAGAATCAGTAGGTGAGTGCTCTTTTTCATGAAAAAACGTGAATAGGCGACTGATTTATAGTGTTACACAAATCAATTTCTAACCCTGAGTAGGATTGACGTTGACTGACCAAATACGTTTAATAATCAATAAAGAATGTTCGGAAACACGAAAAATGTTTGATTAAAATCACGAACCGATCTAGGTTAGACAACCATTGAAAACCTGGAAGCATTGGACGAACGTTTCGTCTTTGTATGGGAATACTCAGTAGTGCCCACTTAAGCCTCCGTAAGCGTTAATCGAAAAGAAGAAACTTGATCTATTCATGTGAATTTATAGTTATGAGTTAATCCCCAGTTAAGACATAGATTAGGTAATGAACGTTGTAACGAAATTTACAGTTACTCCTTCTGGACGCAGTAATCAGTCATTAAGTTTAGGTCTATGTTATTCTTATCTAGTTCTTAGTTCTAACTAGACTGGATCGACCAAGATGCAATTCACCTAACAAGATAAATAACAAGACAATTTTGAACTCTGACTGATGTTTAGCAGTTTATAGCAAGTAGGTAGACTTAGTGTTTGTATGAGTTTATCTGCAAGCCATATCTAAAAATAAGTATAAACTGGTGTTTCTGAAACTTTAATGATTACTTTAGTGACTAACGATTACCTAGATCCTCAATTAAGATATATTGCATTATTATTTCTGAAACGATTATACGCTCTTCATAATTGTACACCTAATATACATGAAAATGATCTGCTTTAATTTCTAAATCAGCTATATCCCAACTAAACAAATATTAAAATTAACCTTATCGTTCCAGTTAATTTTTGGACTATATACGCCAGTGTGTTGTCATGCTAAATACCGAAAACTGGGACGAAAATAGTGAAGTTGTCGACATATTTGTCTTCATTTCTATCATTTTAAAAAGTGGGAGTTAAATATATTGAAATCTATGTATCTTTTAAATGATGGATAAAGAAAAAACAAAATCATTTTATTAGATAAACTAACAAAAAACGATTTTGATTTAATGGACAGATATTATGATCTCTTAAGATCTTACGCCTGTTACTCCTTGTGAAGGAACATAGGTCGCTCACCAGCATTCGCCATCCAACCCTGTCCCGAGAAATCCTTTCCAGCTCCTTCCAGTTGTTATTCATCCTTTCCATATTTGCTTCTATTTGCCGACGTAATGTGTTGGCCTTCCTCTTTTTCACCTTCCTTCAGGATTTCGAGTTAGGGCTTGCCTCGTGATGCAGTTTGATGATTTAAGTAATGTATGTCCTATCCATTTTCATCATCTTTTGTTAATTTTCTCTTCAGCTGGAAGCTGGTTTGTTCTCTTCCAGAGAAGGCTGTTGCTGATGGTATCCGGTCAATGGATGTTGAGTATCTTGCATAGACAGCTGATATATATTATCAATTCTGATAATTACAATTTCAATGTATATTATGCTTAAATTCGTTACAATATTGATTATTATTTGGTGTTAAGAACTTTTTAATGCAACGAAATTTCAATGATTATCATTATTATTAGACATAATGTTCGAATTGACGATGTTTGTGCTAAATGATGGAAAGCGGTAAAATTCAACTATGGTATTGTAATCTAAAGATATAAGTGTTTAATATTTAACGAATTCATTTGTATATCTGGATTATCTTGGAATTTTTTTTACAAGTAGAAGTCTTTCTAAGACAATTAGACTGCATCTTCTTTACATTGCCGAAGCAATAGCCATAAATCTGGAAGAACCAGAATTGTGTGTGCAAAAAGAGACTGGTACAACCTCTTTTTCTACTATTTGCTTCACCTTCCATCTTCCCTTTAAATCTTCTACCCCTATCTGGTTTGTTTTTATTTCCACGATCATTCCGATTACAATTCATCTCTGTTTCAACATTTCGTTTTACCATGCTGAGCCATTCTTTCCCAATGATAATTTCCCTATTTATCTTTTGGTGAAAACTTAAGCCAATCAAACGATTGTTAAACTTTCCTTGTTTAATTTTCTTAATACCTTTGTTTATTTAACCTCACTGTCAACATGTATAACAGAAGTTTATTATCAGTATTTTTATCATCCTGTAAAAATAAGTATATATATATTCGATTGTACAGCTTTGAAAAAGAATTCGCCGAAAAGGGGAGGACTCTTCACTGAACTAATCTTTCTTATTTAATCTGGATTATCATCTTAAACTATCGATAAATATCAATCACATTTCTTTTTAAATTAACTCCAATGAAGTAGGAAAATGTCAATTGTTGGATTGCAAACTAATGATTGAGCGATATAGTTTCTTATAATCGATAAAGAACATCTTCAATTATATGTGTGATTAATTTTAAACTAAAACAACTGACGAATAAATTGTAACAGATATCTGTTACGACACAACGACTTGATTTGTTCTAACCATTGAATAGATGAATTCCTTTAATCTTTTAATAGTGAGATAGTAACTCACAGATGACAATGGTGGATGTGTCGCTCAATTTCGTGGATCACTTGAAGTTAGACATTAACACCATTGGATGCCAGCCAGCTCAGCGGTCTAGAGGTGGAGATTAACATGAAATTGATACATTTTTTCTGTTTAGCAATTAGTTCCATTTGATAAATTTCGATAATGGAATATAAAGATGAAAATTATCAGAATTATGTGATGATATATTAGCACAATACATTTCTAATAATCGGATCACACATTATATAGCTGCAAAGAACATTCATATGTAAGAATAAAAGGTCAACGAAACTAGAAGTGAAGGGTAAGAGGAGACAAGGTTAATAAAGAAAATGATATGAAAAACAATTTGAAACCTGATCACACTGTATAATCAGCTAATATTACCAGAATAGGTTCAAGATGAGAACAAATCGTTTTTAATACACAAACGATGTTTGAGATTTCGCATGGTTAAGGCCATTTTACAACATCACAAACGCTGAGTTAACATCAATCTGATGGCCTGTTCCAATTATATGTTTAGCAATATAGGCTAATGCATGTTTATCACCTACCCATATTGGGTCATTCGATTCTATTTGTTTCTACAACCATTTAGGTACATGTTCACACACACTAATTTTGAGATCACGATTACTCTTCCCAGTGTACGTCTGGTCACACACACACACATTTAAATTGGTAAACACAATAGGATGTGACGCAGTCGTTTTGTCGTATTTTGAGTGTTCGATGCAGCATTGGCCTTGTTTTGTTTCTTTGATAATGACAGTTGCTGCACAATATGTCGTTCTAATGACTGATTTAAGCCTTTGCTTGTTTAAAAGGCTATTTCACTCACTTCTAAATGCTAAGGTGATGTAGATAGGCCATTTGTTCTTTCAAGGCTATAGTGGGTCTCACCACCCAACGACATTTATATTTACTTATGAATTTTAGAGGAAAACCATTTTCCATCAATGTTTCGTTTAACAAGCTAACATCGTCGTCAATAGCATGGTTTGTGCAAATACGATCAAACCTGTGAAATGGGTCCTTGATCAAAACCCGACTATATTAGCCAAGGTATGGACCTATTCAAATTGGTTTCCTAAACATGGATCGTTTAAATTGAACCGTTTTCTCGTCTACTTATAAGTATATCCAAGAAAGGGAGCTGGTCGTTCTTCTCCTCTTCGCATGATACATTGATGTGATTTTCGACGATGTTAAGTTTATTCAATAAACAACTCATATCGTCCTCTCTATCACAGATTATTAAGATATCATCCACAAATCTCTGATAAAGAAACGTGTTTTCGACCAGGTCTTCAGTTAGATTTTCAACATGTATCATCAACACATTTGCTAATAATGGTTCAAACGAACTAACCATAACAACCCTATCGATCTGGCAAAAGTATTCACCTTCAAATGTGAACTGTACTTTGCCAGTACATAACGGTGGTAAAGCTTTGAGGATTTTCGAAGGGCTAAGTATTTTAAGGTTGTTCAAATATATGTAGTCACATAATATATCGATAGTCATTATCAAAGATACATTTGTGAACAAGGAATTCACATCAAATGAACACATTGTCTTTCCTTTGATAATAATATCATGTAAATGACCGACCGATTCAAAAGGAGCCTTTAGAGAATACTTAGATATACATCTTGGGTTAGGATCCAGAATGTCAGAAATATAGTGAGCTGTTGTGCCACGTAGTTCTTATGATGTTCATCGACTTATTGCACTATTCTAGTCTTGTTATTCATGCTACTACTGACATATATGCCCAACCAGTTTCTCAAGTGTATTGTTGAGCCCGCTTGGTACATGTGTGAACGCTAGTATGTATGTGTCTGAATACCTTACTTGTAACCCTTTTATACTTATAAATATTTCATCACTGATTGCCTACGGAGTAGACATATCAGCTTTCTCACCTTCGTGCTTGTCTGTCTGGGTAAGTGCTTGTCTGCAATAAATTTATCCAGTGCTGTTCTCTTCCTCTCGCTTGTCAACAGACCAAATGTTAACAGATTTTATCTCTCTGCCCAAGGTCGTTAGACTCAGTTCGAACCCACGCACTTCTAGCCTCAATGTTAAACAAGTGAGCATTTCGTGTCAAAGCATGAACTTAAATCAAAACGAGTTATCTTCTATATGTCATTGGGTAGACAGATTAACGATATAACAATCCGATGGATGTCGTCTTAGATATCATCTAAATGACCGAAAATAATTTTAATACGATCATTGTTAATGGTAGGACAACTCTTAAAACAATACCGCGTAAAAAGAAACCTGTTTAAAATAGCTCTTACCTTATATACTACTTTAAATTATTTAATATTTTCTCTGGAAGTTGAACGGTTTCGACACTATGTTGTGAAGGACAAGTTCCTTAGAAAGTTATTGCACTAATCCTACTTCTAACAGTCAGAAAAGCAATGAAAATTACTTAATTATTTACGTCTATTACCCCTCATGGAGGAGCATGGGCCGCCCATCAGCATTCTCCATCCAAATCTCCAGTGCTTTTCCAGCTGCTATTCATCCTTCTGATGTCTGCTTCCAAATTTCCACACAGTGTGTTCCTCCTGAACAAAATTTGGAGCATGTTTGCGGATACTTCTATCTCTGACTGTAACGCTTCAGATGGTATGTTTCTTGGTCCTTCTGCTTTCCCACACTTGACTTGTCTGATGGCCATCTTGATTCATTCGGTTGTTGGTGTAGTGACATCTAAAGGAATGTGTGTGTGCTGCTTCAATGTCCAGTGGGTTCAATGTGTCTGGTCTATTCAAGAGTTCTCCATAATGCTATACCCACTTGTTCAACCGTTCTTTAATCTCAGTGATTGGCTTGCTTTATCTGTATTTGACTGGTCGCTGTGGTTTACTGTATTTCCCTGCTAGTTTCTTCGTTGTCATATAGTTGTCTTATACTTCTTCTTATAGATTTCTAATGATCCACTTCCTTCACCTGTTCGCGTCTGACTATTTGATCTGTTCCTTGGCTTTATGTGGTAATTAGAATTATTCGAGCCGACGTACTAACTAAGAATTCCCGAAAGTGTAATTTGGGGCTTTCAGAACAAGACGAGCACAAATAAACGAATTATATTTTTAATTGGTGATAAGCCCCTAATCAAGTACGAAGAAATCATCAGTTAATACAAATACCACACTTTCTCTGTTCTGGTTCGGCTGTTGTTAATTGCCGTCTTCTTGTACTTCCTTTCCTGGATCTTCTCCAGTGTTTCAATGGAGATCCATTCTTAATGATGATAATTCTAGCGGCCCAAAATCGCTTGTCATGTTGAAGTTAGTTTTTCTTTGATACCTTTCCAGTTGTCTTTCATAGGAACTCTTTTTCATTGAGTAGATCTTCTAAGTCTGAGAACTTGTTGTTGAGGGCCATCTTGAATCCGTTGAGTTTGTCAGGATCTCGAAAAGATGCTGTATTGAACTTTTGTTGGTGGGTGCATAACACTGTATAACATTCATTGTGTTCCCTTCCTTCCATGCTTTCAATGATGCTTTGATGATTATGGATCCATGAGATTCCTATCCTATGAGCGCTTTAAGTGCTTCTTTGGACAACATTAATTCAACTATCTGAGTGTGTTGAGCATGTTTTTCTTCATGACTAGAGTAGGACAGCATCTCTCTTGAGTCCAATCTTTTCTGTTCAGGTTTAGTCCAATGGATTTCACTTATTCCGAGAACCAACAATTTGCATTTCCTCATTTCTGAAGCCAATTTATTTGTCGTCTGCTTTCAATACCAATGAAATGGAATTTAACTTCTACTTCGTGCTTTATAACAGAATCTATGTAATCGTATATTTTGTTAAAGAGAAACACCAATTTGTATCCCCTCATTTCCTTAGATATTTGATTTGTTCTCCCGGTCTCTTATATTTTTCTGACATTTCATATACCCATATTAATTGTTGCTCTGGTTGTTAGAATGGCCATCGACCTCGTGACTTCCGAAGAATCTCATAACTCTTTCTTCAACTGCCAAAACAGAGTCTAAATAGTTTAAAATGTTTTTTTCCGGTAAGCTTCATTTTAACAAGGTTATTTTGTACGGAATGTGGTTTCCGATCCACTACTTTATTTACACGAGTTTGGTCCCGCAGTAACTATAGATGTTTTACAAGTGTAGTTAGCAGCTTATGTAGGTTGATTGAATTCCTGCACTATGTGATGGACTAGAATAACTACTCAAATATCAATGGAAATGAGATGATATTATCTGTCTCTGTTCAAAATAGGTGAAATACACAAAATATAATCCTGAAGGAAAGTACTTACTTCACAAAAGTAGTCATTGTATTCTGAACATGAAGTGAAGAATACCTACACTCGATGGAGTGCAATCCATGTATTCATTTCAATGCATTAACTTTGTTGATTACGATAAAGCATTTGACAGTGTGGATAGGAAGAATTTGTGGGACCGTCTCCGACACTAAAAGCATTGTTAGCACCAACCAAATTACACTTGGTGGAGAAGCTCTGTACGAGATGTAAGTTTTCACGTATCCAGAGTGCAACATTGATATATATATATTCAAAGAAAGTATTGCATTTATGTAATTGAGGAACATCTGTAACCCAGATCATTCGGCACCCAAGAATAATCGGAAATCTTAATACAAACTTTAACACAGTTTGATTGTACGGAGCTGAAACTTGAAGAACTACATCAGTCATCATCAAAAAGAACAGCTATTCATAAACAGCTGTCTACATAAGAAGCTCCAGATCCATCGGTCATAGGCCATCAACAATAATCTACTGTAGCCGTGAACAAATCAAGTTACAGTTAAGCAGGAAATTCGGAAAGATGTTAGTGGTGAACGGGACACACATTGTGGAAACCATGAAACTGAACCATAGGACAAGCTCTAACATGGAATCCTCAATAGGACAAGAAAATAGGTAGACGGAAGAACAAATGGAGCTTTGAACCAAAGGCAGACATCAATATCACTAATAGTAGTTGGTAACAACTAGAAGGTAGTGCCCTGAACATATTTGATTGGAGATCCGTCATCAGTTGGCTTTGGTCATGTAAGTAAATAGATCACCTATTTGTTACCCGATCATAACTAAACAGAAAAATTCCAGTAGAGTAAGGACTGCAATCATAGAAGGATAATGTGAATTCATTTATTTCGTGATTCCTCTTCTGTAGTTTACGATCACATTTGGAGATAAAGGAAAAAAGAAGAGGAATTTACATACTTTTAATATTTTCACAAGATGATATACTGGTTATATACATGTCATATATAACAGTCATAGATTTGAGACAATCCCTAAAAATCATTTCAAATGTGTAATACTTTCAGAATACATAATTGAATATCTTCGGAAAAGTAATTGACACGAGGAAAAAAGAAAGCTTATTATTATTGGATACTGAGAGGAAATATTTACTTTGAAGAAGTGGTTCACATCAAGTTACAATACGTCAGAAATACAACTTTTCTACTCATTGAGATTTAACTATAAACTTATTAATTATTAATCTACATTTCAAACTTCAGTCGTTTCGTTACGGTCATCGCTACAGTCATTTAATACCAACTATTTTAAGATTGAGACAACAAAGCATTATCGTTTTTTAGGAGCTAAGTTATTCACCATGGTTCATTCGAATCAGTATCTGGAACTCTGTGCATTATCCAGTTGATTGAATTGTCTTAATGGTATGTCTACGTAAGGCATCAGTAGATTAAGGGTCATAAAATGTTAATTTATTTGGTAAATGATCAGAAATCCTACTACGCTTCCTGATTTCTTCGAGTCATACATTTACAAATCCTTTGTAAATTTCTTTAAATGAATTAACTAAAATAAATTTACTGTTTGTTTCACAGCACCAACACTACGGTTTCTACAGTAATTACTTTAGGTGCAAAAACCTACAAACACACCTCTGAATCCAACCAATAATAATCATGCACTCAACAGCTAGCGTTATGGTAACCGTATTTATTGTTATGACAACAAAATACTCATTCAGAGTATATAAACAGTTGAGAAATTGATCACTTTTAATTTAAAGTCGTCTCCAGTCTTGATAGCTTTGTTTGCAACCAACTTAATCAAAAATGGTAAGTTGGTTTATTGCCGTCTTCTGCCTTATTAACCTATGTAAACTAACAATGTGTTTCACAGCAAACATGCTTTTTTTAACCTCACACTACATTAGCGTGAATGTATTTCAATACACGTTGGTCAAGCTGGTGTACAAATTGGTAATGCTTGTTGGGAGTTATATTGTCTTGAGCATGGTATTCAACCTGATGGTCAGATGCCTTCGGACAAAACAATTGGAGGCGGTGATGACTCATTCAATACATTCTTTAGTGAAACAGGAGCTGGTAAACACGTTCCACGCGCAGTTTTTGTGGATTTGGAACCAACAGTTGTAGGTAAGCAATTATATGATATTTCGATAAATTATAGCTTAAAATTAAAAGCCGCTGTTTATAGGTCAGAATTAATACAAACCGTTCAAAATGATCTCCTATACCGTTGATTATCTCGACATTTTGTGGACACACAATGTACAATCACATGGTTTATTCTTTATTTTATTCCCGTGCAGCTTTTCCTTTATAATTACTTCACATGCAGCTACCTTCTTTAGGCAGTAAAATAATACGGAAGTTGACCATTTCGAACCTTATTTAAACTTGTTTTATGATTGGTTGTTTCAGCTTACTGTACCTAACCTAGAAACTAAGAGATTTAATGCTCATTAATATTATCAATTTGAGTTTGAATACGACATGCTCTTATCCTAGTTATGGTATTTTCATTATTCTGGTTGTTAGATTTAAATCTATGTCAACTCTTGGTAATCAATTAACTAATCAGATGCACCACAGCCAATATACTGCTTTTAGGGTATACTTAAATTGTAGTAGAATGATTCTATTTTCCATCTACATTAATCCAGTTACAGGTGAAGTTATGAGATGGTAGAGAAGATTTGTAGCTCAGGTGGATGATTTTGATGGAGTTTTGTTCTCTGAGCTGGATGGTTTAATCGTAGAGCTTTTATCGTTCTTCTGAACGACATCATCAGCGCAAACTTCAGGTAGAACCATGTATTAAGTATATCTAGGCCAGCACTATTTCTTTTTACCAAAATGTGTAAAAAGAAACGAATTATCGCAGAGCTGTTACAGTGTTCGAACCTAATTTTAAAACAATAAGAGTGACCACTGGATCTCAACTTTATTAAAATCGTAATCACTGAGCAAATTACTGACAACGAGTTTGAGTTGTTCTAAAAGTACAAATTCTCTCATACCCTATAGTTGATAATAATAATAATAATAATAATAATAATAATAATAATAATAATAATAATTGAAAATTGGAATTGCTTCTATATTTTCTAGATGAAGTTCGTACGGGTACATATAGACAACTATTTCATCCGGAACAACTGATAACAGGGAAGGAAGACGCAGCTAACAATTACGCTAGAGGCCATTATACAATTGGTAAAGAAATTGTTGATCTGGTACTCGATCGTATTCGTAAATTAGCGGATCAATGTACTGGCTTACAAGGTTTCTTACTTTTTCATTCATTCGGTGGTGGTACTGGCTCCGGTTTTACATCTTTACTTATGGAACGTTTAAGTGTAGATTATGGGAAAAAATCTAAGCTAGAGTTTGCAATCTATCCAGCTCCTCAGATTTCCACTGCTGTTGTAGAACCTTATAACTCAATCTTGACTACTCACACCACATTGGAACATTCTGATTGTGCTTTTATGGTGGATAATGAAGCTATTTACGATATATGCAGGTAGATTTATAGTTTAGTTATTTGGTTACTTTGTTTGGAGACCACCATTTTAGTTAAATATTAAATTTTTCTTATTACCGCTACATTTTAGACGTAATTTGGACATCGAACGACCAACTTATACCAATCTGAACCGTCTAATCGGACAAATCGTCAGTTCAATAACAGCATCACTTCGATTTGATGGTGCACTGAACGTTGACTTGACAGAATTTCAAACTAATCTGGTGCCGTATCCTCGTATTCATTTCCCTTTAGCTACCTATGCACCAGTTATTTCTGCTGAGAAGGCATATCATGAACAGTTAAGCGTGGCAGAGATTACTAATGCTTGTTTTGAACCCGCCAACCAAATGGTGAAATGTGATCCACGTCATGGAAAGTATATGGCTTGTTGTATGTTATATCGTGGAGATGTTGTGCCTAAAGATGTCAATGCTGCCATAGCTACAATAAAGACTAAGAGAACAATTCAATTTGTAGACTGGTGTCCAACTGGATTCAAAGTTGGTATTAACTATCAACCACCAACTGTTGTACCAGGTGGTGACTTAGCCAAAGTTCAAAGAGCTGTCTGTATGTTAAGCAACACCACAGCTATTGCAGAAGCTTGGGCACGTCTAGATCATAAATTTGACTTGATGTATGCTAAAAGAGCATTTGTACATTGGTATGTCGGTGAAGGTATGGAAGAAGGTGAATTTTCAGAAGCTCGTGAAGATTTAGCAGCTTTAGAAAAAGATTATGAAGAAGTTGGTGTTGACAGTGTCGATGCTGAAGGTGAAAATGAAGAAGGTGAAGAATATTAGTTCTTTTTTTGAAAATGAATTCTCTGAAGTCATAAATTTTAAAAAAATATCTAAATAAATAAATAAACAGTAGGTCATATTACACTACTTGTTCCTCAAAATGTGATTGTGTATAAAAATAAAAATAAAGAACTCTTCAGTTATTGACCGATTGTACTACGAAATAATTATTTAAATCAGCCCCTTTTAAAACTGACTAATGGTTAAGCTAGTAAAGAATAATTTCGATAGTGTAAAGATCTTTAATCCAGAAGAGAATGTAGTCGTCCATCTTAGCTTACTTGCCAAATACATACAATTTCGAATTCGCACAGATTCTAATCTATACGTTTATAGTGAGTACGATATCTCTAGTTTATAGAAATAAAATCCTATAGTAAACATTTACGACCTCGAGTAAGTCAGAATAAATGTTTATTACTGCCAAACAAAGGACATTAACTTATCGTATACTATAAGACAGTTAAAGAGAATACAGATCGATCAGATTCAAATAAGTTCTATACTTCTTCCGGTCTACTAATCAGATAGAAACTAAAATGTCACTAGTTAAAGTTATTCAGTAGATAGTTTTATTCGCTTAAATCAATTATGAAGTAATACTGATGTAATACCTTGTATAAAAATGCAATATTCGATTAATTAAAATACTAGTTCTGTTAAGTCTATCGAAGCGTCCAAGTTACCCGATTGAGATACGCGCAAAACCGAAGTTTCCAAAACAACGATTTGTGTACAATAGCAGTTCTTTATTAAATAATACACAAAATGTAGTTAAAAACCTCAACTTGCGAGGTGTCTGCAAGTATGAAAATAAAAAGGCTTCGATAGTACAAAGGACAGTGGATAGCTGTGTCTAAATTTGATAACAGTTTACGAACAACCGAAACCCGAACCAAGAGCAAACAATATGGAAACTGTTGCGTTTAAACAAATGCACAAAACTGTGGATAAAGGCTACGGCGATTAAGATACAGTAACTATAATGATAAATACAATGATAAGTACGATAAACATTATAAGTATATGTTAACATTTCAGAATATTACAGTACGACTAGTGTTACAACATAGGTGTACAGATTGTTGGGAATACAACTGCTTACTGAATGTAAATAAGTAGTATAAGACAATATACAAAAGATTAGAAAGTGAACGAGTAGGAACAATGTAAGACAAACTTAACAAGTTCAAAAAATAAATTTATCTAGTTTTAATTAGTTAAATCTACTGTTGAATTATTATGAGTAGGATAAATCGAGGAAATACATTTCATTTAGTTGAGAAGATTCATATGCAAATTCCTATTCAATCTAATTACTTCCATGATATTCTCTTTGAAAAACTACTTTATAGATGTTAATAACATCCAGATATAAATAAACGGAAATGTTGAACTCCATTTATTATGTTAAGATTGAACCAAGTTATCTTCCTTTACTTATAATATAATTGTCTAACTCTATCAGTAAAAAGGCCGATTTTACAATTGAATCACAATATCATTGATTATAATTTAAAATATAAAACTTAAAACTTTTTGATTCGACAACAAGAGACACACTAGTGGAAATTACACGAATTCTTATCATACCAGTTTGACAGGTTTTTAGCTGATTATAAGTCAGTTAAAGCTAGATCACCATGGAAAACCTGGGAGCACTCGACGACCGTTTCGTTCTATTGTAGGACTCCTTAGCAGTATGCATCTACGATCCTACCTCGCGAGATTCGAACCCATGACCTTTCACTCTCACGCGCGAACGCCTAACCTCTAGATCACTGAGCCGGCTGACACCCAACGGTGTTAATGTTTAACTTCAACTAATCCACGAGATTGAGCCACCATCCACCATTGTTTTCAGTGAGTTACTATTTCACAACAGACCCGGTTGAATTCCACTGGTCACCGCTTCTCACTAGAACTCTAGAAAACACCTCTTGAAGCGATTCACTAGTGAGCATATGTTGATTAATATAATAAGTGGTTTTTGTGGATATTATGTTGATTTCAATAGTTGAGATCATGAATCAGTTGAAGCTAGATCACCATTGGAAAACCTGGAAATACTATATGGCTATTTCATTCTATCGTATGACTCTTCAGCACTGCGCATCCACGATCCCGCCTCACAAGATTCGAACCCAGAACTTATCAGTCTCACACGCTATGTTATAACATTTTTACAAACAGAATGAGAATTCCCCCCTTCCAAAAAATTATCAATAAGAATCTATCGTCAAAATTGTTTTATGCATTATTTATTCAATGAAAAGCAAAACAAAATAAGAGAATAAGAACTACACTGATAGAAATATAATCATAAGTGCTGTATAGAATCAATTATCTTATTCAAAAACTGGATTTATAATAAACCATTCCATTGTAACATAATGAATCAACCATAGATAAACAAAATTGTTGTTTTAATCAAATCATATCATAGTTACAAGTGTACAGTAAATTTTTATTTTTTTAAAAGAAGAAACAAAAGATACAAATGGGTGAAATTAATGAATATAGAAGAACTGGATAATTAACTTATTATTATTATTATTATTATTATTATTATTATTATTATTATTATTATTATTATTATTGAAAATCAATTAATTATTACCTGGAAGGAGCTGGAAAGGATTGCCCAGGATAGGGTTAGATGGCGAATGCTGGTGAGCGGCCTATGTTCCTTCACGAAGAATAACAGGCATAAGTAAGTAAGTAAGTGTTCTAATGTAATCGATACGACAACATTTGGAACGTTTATCAGATAATTGAAGTGTTAATATGTAAATATTGAAGTACCAATAAGTGTATCAATCCAATATAGAGTGAAAAAATCCATTTCTAGAGGAAAATTATGATAAAATGAAGATGCTTATCTTACAAAATCATAAAACGTTTTATTAAAAATACACAATTATTTAATTGACTATATAGAAGATTGAATAATTTTCATAGTTGAATATCGAATTGATTCTAGAAAAACCAATATTAGGAACTTAAAAGTACTGAATAGTTGTTTAGTCCTAATATGGGACTCTTTAGTTATGACCATACATAATCCACATCCGGGTATCGAACTCTGGACACTAGTTGTTGTAAGATATCGTCTAACCTATTGACCAATGTTTAACACACCCGTATGCTGGTAATAATTTTGTTTTAACTAAAGACTAACTTCTAGATTTAACTCCGCCTGGAGCTCCTTTGGAGCTACTGTCGATCCCAAGCCCAGATAAAGGAGGAGGGTTGGGCATGGAGTTAGCGTCCCCATCCCGTAGAAAACTAACCCGCTCAAAAAACGCTAAGCAGAAAAACATTATTCAAACTAATTAAACTCTGCCTTATGAATCACAAGGTCTTCATTTAAAAGAGTTATGACGCCTCATGAAGAAAGCCGAGTTCCCTAGGAAGTCACGAGGACGATGCCCCTTCTGACAACCAGAGCAACCATTTATTTAGGTACATGGAATGTTCGTACAATGTGGGACACCGGGAGAGCCTTCCAAATTGCTGCAGAAATGAGAAGATACAACCTGGAGGTACTTGGGATCAGTGAAACACATTGGACGCAAGTTGGACAACAACGACTAGATTCAAAGGAACTTCTGTTATACTCCGGCCATGAAGAAAATGCCCCACATACACAAGGAGTTGCATTGATACTGTCCAAACGAGCACAAAGTGCACTTATAGGATGGGAATCTCATGAACCAAGGATCATCAAAGCCTCCTTCAAAACGAAGAAAGAGGGCATTACAATGAATATCATCCAATGCTATGCGCCTACCAACGACTACAATGAAGACGCTAAAGATCAATTCTACAATAGGCTGCAGTCAATCGTCAAGAAGTGCCCAACAAAGCATCTGACCATTCTAATGGGAAACCTAAATGCCAAGGTAAGAATGAACAACACCGGATATGAAGCCATCATGGGACGACATGGACTGGGAGATAGGAACAAAATTGGTGAGAGATTTGCAAACCTATGTGCCTTCAATAAACTGGTCATAGGCAGAACTATATCCACACACAAACGTATTCACAAAACCACATGGACTTCACTGGATCACACTACGCAGAAACAAATCGGCCATATCTGAATAAAAAAAAGTATAGGAGGACAATGAAGGATGTGAGAACCAAGAGAGGAGCTGATATAGCCTCAGATCAACACTTGCTGGTCGCCAAGATGAAATTGAAACTCAAGAAGTACTGGACAATGGGGTGGACAATATCATAAAAGTTCAATACGGCCTTTCTTCGGGATATTGACAAACTCAACAAATTCAAGATAGTCCAGAGCAATAAGTTCCAGGCCTTTCATGATCTACTCAATAGAGAGGGAACTACTATGGAGAGCAACTGGAAGGTGATCAAAGAGGCAATCACTTCAACATGTCATGAGGTCCTGAGCCACAAGAAGCACCATCACAAGGAATGGGTCACCGTTGATACACTGGATAAGATTCAAGAAAGGAGGAACAAGAAGGCAGCAATCAATACCAGCCGAACAAGAGCAGAGAAAGCCAAGGCATAAACTGAGTACACAGAAGTAAACAGGCAGGTGAATAGGAGCATCAGAGCCGATAGGTATATCTCATACAATCAATTCATAAGTAGAAGATCAGCCATTTGTGTGAATAGGAGTGACAGAAATAATAAAGTCACTAAAACAATGTGTAAATCGATGTTTATGTAAATTACAGATCATCTATTAGATTAAAGATGGTAAAAACTCAAAGAAAAATACATAAAAAATATCAGTATCATTCTTATTTTAATATTTAAATTCACAAGTCGATATAAGATAGACCACCATATTGAAGACCTGGAAGTCACTGATAAAAGTGCATAGAAAAGTTTAAAAGAAAACAACAACATCTGATTGTATTAGAATAACATGTTTTATAAACAGAATTTCCAACAATGATTTCCAACGCCCCAAAATGCCCTGGTATGGCCGAGAGTGAGGTGGGCCCGCCCTCCATCTCGAAATGCTCTCATACGGCCAGGCGTATACAGCCTCTGCCAGAGAAGTCCTACCCACTGCCTTCTCGTGACGGGGATGTTGTTTACGAAATTGAGAGGACGAAAAGCGAATGTCCGGCGCTTTAACTGGATTCCAAACCAATGCTGCACATGGGCTCCAGTATCCTGCGGGAACAAATGGCATATGAACCAATCGTTGGTCACCGTCTACCACAGGAATGCATCTCCTCACGATGCTCCACTGCCTTGTGGATCAGACCTTTAGGTCATAGGCTCGGGGTGTGGTCCCCTAAGAAAACCACCTGTTTCGGTCTGGGCACCCGGGAAGTATCACAGTCCACACACACACACACAAATGTGGTGTAGCGCATATATATATTTGGTGCCCTCTTGTACCAATATTTATGTGTTGAAATAAATAAATAAATAATAAATTTTTAACAAAAAGTAGGATACATAGGGGTATGATAAAGATTGCTGTTACCAATTTTTATATGGCGTCTTAAAAATGGTCTTAATAGTACTAACAACATCAACAATTGACACAGCCCGTTATATTATCACCTAGCTACATTGACCTTTTTTGATCATGACATAAAGATGTCTTCTAAAATTATTTATAGATAACTAACCTTGAGTTATGTTATTTCCCTGTTTTTTTTCATGTTTTTTTGGACATCTTTCATGCATTTAATTATCCCTGTTGTTGTTGTTGTTCAACAGTGGTCTTCCTTCATAGATGTTTTAAAAGTATTGTGTTTATTGTTTGCACCATATTTGGCTAAAATTCCAAGAACCGGTTGATTATGTAACATAGAAGTAGTTTGATCTAGATTAAATTTCGAATATGGTGGTACGGATAAGAATCTGGATGTGGAATTTCTTAAATTTATTTTTCGATGAATTTCACTGTCATTTTTATTGTTTGTTGATGTTGTATTCATTGAATTCTCATGTTGATGGATATTATGATCGTTGAATTTCAATAAATTATTTATCTTACTGTAGTACATAAGTTAAATTTTAAAAAAATGTGAAAAGAGTAAAATGAACGATTGCATGAAATTTAAGCAAAACGTTTAATAATAATCATGAAAAAAAATTAATTATGTTGGGTGCTCACCGCTGAGGAGTTCCACAATAGAATGGAATGGCTGTCCAGTGCTTCCAGGTTATCAATGGTGGTCTAACATCAATCAGTTCACGATCTCAATCAAAAACTTAATAATCTCCACAACCCTATACTGATAATTACCATATGCTCACTAGTGACTAGCTTCGTGAGAGAGTTCTCGGAATTCTAGTAAGAAGCCGTGACCAGTGGAACTAATCCATGTGGGGTAGAGACAGGTATCTACCTCAGTACAATGAAAAATGGTCGCAAAATCTTGTGAATTAGATGAGGGTAGACAATAACACCACTGGATGCCAGCTGGTTCAGTGGTCTAGAGGTTAACCATTCACGTGCGAGACTAAAGGCTCTGGGTTCGAATCAAGCGAGCTGGATCGAGGATGCGCGCTGCCGAGGAGTCACACAATAGGGCAAAATGGTCATCCAGTGCTTCCAGGTTTTCAATGGTGTTCTAGCTTTAATTGAGTCATGAATTCAACTACAAAACTATTAAAATCTCCACAAAACCCCTTCTGATAATAATTACAGTTCATTATATATTCTGTTGTATTGAAATAGTTGTTAGAATTTGACTAGCGAAAGACAGTTTCAGGTCACCGGAAATGTAAACGTCATAGGCTTAATTCCAATTAAGTATTTGTAGTGAAAATGTAATGATATATAAAAAAATTTGTCTTTATTTGTTTTGATTTTAGATCAAAATGAAACAATTGTACGTGAAGTCAACATTGTAGATTATATTTTTTTCACCTCATTGCAACGGATTCGAAATACTTGAAGAGTAATAAGGGCCCAGACATTTTAGCAAAGATTGGTTATTAGAATATTTAGAGATGTACAGAGAATGGTAGGTTGCAATGTTTGCGATGTATGAACAGTCAATGGATTACAATTATGTTTCAGATAAAGCTAAGGGAGATCAGAAATACTCAATCTATATGTTAAAATACCGAGCAGCTTGATTAACAGATGCAGGTACATTGAAAACCGGTTTATCATACCCAGATCAAATTCCAGTTGTTAATCAAATTAAACATCATTCTCGGCGCATACAACATGACAATCACACACCCCTGCTAAATCCAATTTCCTTGAAATCAGCTATCAAACTCTTGATATGTTGGGAATCCAACAAACACCAACATCCCTTTTATTAGATTATATTCAAGCTGCTTGAAATAGGCCTACGAGATAACATGACCAGAGTAATAACAATAACAAATTCACTTGTTTTACTTAAATCTTCCCATTCATGTTTAGGACTGAAATTGATCAGTCTCTTATTAGCATATATGCATACTGTGCGTATTACCTCAATATTGCCTTAATTTACAAGCATTATATGCAAAGATGGATAGTGGCTAGCAGTGGAATCCAGTTTGACGCGCGTTTCATCCTAAATGGGACTCGTCAGCTGGATGTACCTGCATCTCAGAGTTGATGTTCACTCTGGGACTCGAACTCAATACCGTTCGCTTCAAACACCATCGTGTTATCCACTTAGATACTGAGTCCTGATAGCCACAAATTGTTACCAAATTCGAAAAATAACAGATTTGCTGAGAGTAGACTGATCATCATAGATTTAGAAAAGTGTGTTTTTGATTGGTCGTAAGATAAAGGGTCAGAAGGTAAATCAAACCTATTTCACACCATTAAAAATGTTATTCCCCTTTTTAATGATCTCTTTTATTAATATGGATTCTTTGATTGTCGCCCTTATTAGCGTGCGCCCAGTTCAAGGCCACTAATATATATTTGGTTTTTTACTACTTCAACGCAGATGTTATGACGAACTGTCTCGATATTGAACAAAGTGCAAAATATTAATTAATCAACTAGATTGATTCGAATCAATCTTGAAAACTCCTAATCCAAAATGTACGTTGAAGTGGCAGTAAACAACAATTTATCCTTGACATTTTTCCGAATATGGTTATTACTGGAGAAAACAATTTGCAACTTCGTTGAATTATATGATTTTGCTGAGAGATATAGGTATTCGAAAGTGCTGTCACAGTTCCAAATGAATTTTATTCATGAATATTAAATTCGAGGAAGATGCGGCTGTAGAGATACTAAATAATAGACTACCTAGATCTCCCAGAAAAGTGTTTAATTCATCGTGTGAATAAATTGGTTCCAACCTTTCTGACAGCTATAAAGTTAAAATGTGTTTTTGTTTGTGAACCACAGATTAAGTGATAGTTTAATGCATAGTCTATTAGAAAGCATAAAACTGAATTAAGGCATAACAATATGTGGTATTTAATAATGAGATTGATTTACCTGAACTCAGGTGAGTTACATGTCTTTCTTATAAAACTTTTCAGGAAGAAAATTATTCACTCGGAAACATGATATATTGTAATCATTATGTACAATATAAATGCGGTGATTAAGTACTTGGCAAACTGCACCAATTTGTCATTTGATCAGGGTTTTATCTCTGAGGTATCTATCAGTCAGTAAGGCATACTTGTCTATTCTATAAATACACGGATTTAGGTCAAATATGCGTTCTTAAAATAGTTAAACACCAAATCAATTCTATGTTTGATCCTGGCGAGACTCTAATTTATGGATGAACCATGAACGAATCTTAAATGACCTTGACGATTATTAGTCAATCAGAAGACAGTTAGTATAAAGTAAAAATATATTATAAGAAACTAATGAATTACAGTGGATAGTCTTCTTTTACATGATTTAAAAACTTGTTAAGGTTTGATAAAGGTTCAGATGTTCTTAAATCATAATGCATATGGTATAGGAACTCGTCCATATGGTTCCATAATAGTCGTCCTCTAGAACCGTGATACGATCTTGAAAATTCCTTCAATCTCGACCACATGGATTCAATCTTGTGAGTATGAACGCCAGTAGTGGGTTCGACAAAATGACGATTGTGTACTACGACATGATGGATATAGCCAAGTCTATGAAGGCATCTATAAGCTCTCCAGTCATCCGTATATACCGTCGTGCCCGGCTGCATATATTCCTGTATAATTGGTATTATTGTGATTGCTTACCCGTTTCTGACCCTCGGAAAATGCTCCTTTTGCGTTGATCGATCATAAATTCCAAGTGCCTGTCAAGCTTGATAGGCACTTCCGTAGATATACTAGTATATTTACGGAAGTGCTACTTACCCAGTCTTCCTTGATACTACGTCCCCTGTTGTATTTTCGCTTTCTCACTACTGTTTCAACTATTTGCACAATACTTCCTACTCCTCCGAATGATTGATGTAGACGTGTCATTTTAAGTGCACATATGTCACGACAATACCCATACCACAGGAATGCTGAAGTTTCAGTAACATCTGTGAATGCCGCAGCCAGTGTTACTGGTGCCTCTATTATCCAATTTGCAACTATTATCATGATTTGTCTCAGTTTCAGTCGCAATCGAGCGAAGAAAGTCCCCGTCTGAGCAGACTTTGTCCTCCGACATAAAGAACAACGAAATACAATCTCATCACGATAGTCTGCACACTTTACTGTAGTCATTTGATAAACGCAATCTCAGGTACAGAAACTTCTTAGAAGTCTCATCTCTTGTAGCCGCTCAATAATCACCTCTTCTCTAAATTCCGCTGTAAACCGATCGTATGTGAGCATCAGGTGTTGAACTTGGCTCCGTGACCTTGAAATTGCTCAGACGCTTCTGATTGGCTCGTCCACAAATTAGAGTCTCGCCTTAATCCCAACCCAAATAACTAAATTGTAACAGTTCTAACAACAACACTATTTGTTATCAATTAGAATTCTATAAGGAGTGTCAGTTCTTACAAGATTCCAGACATATATTACGGATTAATATCTAAATATATGGATTTGCACCAACCAACTCTAACAATATACATTGTTGTGATTACAATGGATAAGAGTGGAGTAGTCCAAAATTATATGCTGCAGTAAGAAAAAGTGTTTCGAAATAAAATAGCCTACCGTTTCAACAAATTTAATATTAAGTAGTTACATTTGAATGTGATTATTGCCATGGCTTTATATCAGTGACATAGCAAATTTATTAAGCTTAGAAACAATAACCACTGGATTTTGAGTCAGTAGTTGAAATAGTTTAACTGTTATTGTGAGAATTATAAATTCATTTTTTATTCTGGAAAACATCATCAAGAATTATAATGGGAGCCAATATAATTGTACAGAACAACAATAAGAGGATTACATTTGAATTATATTGCCCCTTGGAATACAACACTATTAACAGAATTCTAATGTGTTGCATATCTTCATTTCATTGTTATTCATATAGTTACATCTTAATTTCTGTCAGTTAATCACCAATATTAATATTCACATCTGTTTCTTATGACAAAAACTCTCCACAAAACCCCTTTTGATAATAATCATCTGCTCACTAGTAAATGAGTTCATGAGATACTCTTGGAGTTCTAGTGAGAAGCCGTTATCAGTGGGAGTTCAACCAGGTCTGTTGTGAGATATCAACTCACTGAGGACAATGGTGTACAGTGGCGCAATTTCGTGGATTAGTTGAAGTTAGACATTGACACCGTTGGATGCCAGCCGGCTCAGTGATCTGGAGGTTAGGCGTTCGCGCGCGAGACTGATAGGTCGTGAGTAGCTGGATCGTGGATGTGCACTACTGAGGAGTCCCATACTAAGATGAAACGGCCGTCCAATACTTCCAGGTTTTCCGTGGTGATCTAGCTTCAATTGACTCATGATTTCAATCATTGAAATTTCTAAAAATCTCCACAAAACCCCTTCTCAAAAAATTGAATTATTATTTAACTTACTTTGCATTATCTTCTATAAACCTATCAGTACGATTGTCAATAGTATCATTATCATATGAATTTAAATCTGTACAATTTTTATTATTAAAAGAATTTTCTTTTTCTTGAATATTAAAAGATTCACATTTTTGTTTAGAATTTTTTAAAAGAGATAATTCATGAGATTTGTACAGATTCATTGAATTTGATCTGGAATGTTGGGGTCGTTGTTGTTGATGTTCTTGTTGTTGATCCAATTGACGATGATGTTGTTGTTGTTGTTGAGATGCTGGTGATAATAACTGTTCTATATCATTTAAAATATGTCTAATACTTGATTTGATATAATCCGGTTTATTATATGTATTATTATCATTGAAATGATTCATATCAATTGTTTCACTAAATGCTCTTGTTCTTCTAGATAATTGATTTAATACATTTTCATTAGATAAATTAAATGTCACTTTAGATAATCGATTTTTATTAGTAAGTATTGAAGAATAACAATTATGTAATGAATGATTTCTATTTATTGTAGTTGATTTATTTAATTGTTCTATACCGGCAAGTATACGATATTTTTCAACTTGATTTTCTAATGCTTCAATTCTATCAGTTAATTGGCATACTTTCATAACACCTTGATTTTTTACCTAAAAATACAATTGATACAATAAATATGAAATTTAACTAGAGCAAGAACAAACATTGATGCAGATTAGTATGAATTCATCATATTTCGAGGTTTCTCGTTAGCTGCTTACAAACCAAGAAAATGTGATAGAATTTTTACATTTGAGATAGTGTGAAACAATTGACATAAATGAGTGTAAATAACTGGATTACAATAATATAATATAATAATAATAATAATATGAAATTTTCTGCAATCATCTTTAGTCAGTAACTGACTTTTCTCATCTGTAACAATCATGAGCACGCCAATAGACTACTCGATCGGTTTAATAAAGCACACAAGGACATAGAATTTACTATGGACAAAGAAGTCGAAGGCAAATTCCATTTCCTTGATGTTGGGATCAGACAAATATCTGATGGCACAAAACATAAACATATTCATCACAAAAATACTTGGAGTGGTCTATATCTCAATTACCATAGTTTCTGCTCAATGAGTTACAAAAAGGGTAATGTACGAACCCTATTTTTTTTTACTGCGCTCGCAAAATTTGTTCAAAGGAATGCCTTGATGACGAAATTACTCTCATCACTAATGTTCTACGTGAAAATATAACCGAAAAATTAATAGAAACCAGATAGTATTGGGTATATATTTCTTTCCTGGTGGTACACACTCATGACAGTCACAAATGATACAACCTGAAACCTTTATATCCGGTAGTGATATCTCTATCTTTAGATTTATAAGTCGATACCCAGTGATTTACATTTTTAACTTCACTCGTTTCTCAGTATCACGCTATCATAATCGATTATCACTAAATCTTGAAGTTATGACTTCTTATTAGTCATATGTGGTCATAAGGTTAAGAATTGTTTTATTTGTCACTGAGTAGCTAATATCTTGTAGTTGAATGTCTAACTTAGTTATAAGTATATACTGATTAAGATACTCAATATAGAATAAAATGATTGTCTAATACTCCTTCAATTTCAATGTTTACTTAGTAACAATATAATTTGTAGTGTTAGAATCTAAATCCCAAATATTACTACTTTTTTAATCTAATTTATGACATTTAATAGACTAACAGTAGGTATCTTGTCTAGTGTTAATTAAATAAGGAGATTTGTTAAATAAGTCTATTACAATGTTTAAATCATTGAATTTTCAAATCTCGTATTATAAATATGGAGCTGATGTGTACACATAATTGAAGGTTTCATGCGAGAAACCATAACGGCACTAAAAGTATCGAAATTTAAAGGACCGTAAAAGTGGCAGTTACTATTACTCAGTAATTTAGTAAAATCAGTTATAGTATTCTAGTTGATAATATCTGTATTCGAATATTAATACGGACTGATATTATCCGACCGCTGTTCAATAAAACTATGGGTCAAATAGCTTGAAATGATCTTTTATTTTGTACAACATTAATGCCCATCGTTAACTCCATTACGATCGAATGATAATGATGTGAACAGAATAATTATCCCACTTAACTTCATATACATTTAACGACGTATTCACGGGATTCAATAAAGGAATAATACCAGATTTTTGAATGCAAATATTTAATAAATTCTTCAGTTCAAAGGACAGCATTCTTATAGTTGAAAAACATATGGAACTCAATACAACTTTCAACCAATATCAAAGTGAGAATCTTCAATACGAATGTCAAGGTAGTTCTACTGTACGGAGCTGAAACTTGGAGAACTACAACAACTATCATCAAGAAGGTGCAAGTATTTCTAAATAGTTGTCTACGCAAGATACTCAACATCCATTGACCGGATACCATCAGCAACAGCCTTCTCTGGGAGAGAACAAACCAGCCTCCAGCTCAAGAGGAAATTAACAAAAGTTGATGAAAATGGATAGGACATACACTACGCAAATCGTCAAACTGCATCACGAGACAAGCCCTAACTTGGAATTCTGAAGGGAAACGGAAAAGAGGAAGGCCAACAGAACATATTACGTCGGGAAATAGTAGCAGATATGGAAAGGATGAATAACAACTGAAAGGAGCTGGAAAGGATTGTCCAGGACAGGATTGGATGGCGAATGCTGGTGAACGGACTATGTTCCTTCACGAGGAGTAACAGGCGTAAGTAAGTAAGTAAGTAAGTCAGTTCAAATAGATGATATATAAAGAATGCAAACTGGTGAAGGCGAAACATGGCTACTTCGAATAGATTGTTATTATATGCAAATAAAAATTACGTGTAAAATATGTTACGTAAGAGGATAGAAAATCGGTCAGTCAAGAAAATATACAAACATACATTGACCAAGCACACATCTAATTACCAATAGTGAATAAGAGTGTACTTCTGAAAATAGATGCAGAGTAAGTAGGTAAACAAGGATAACTATTCGTCCACTGATACAGTCAAAAAACGTTAGAATTAAACACCCGAATATCAGAAGATAGTTTCTAATCACGAACTGACATCAGCTAGAAAACTAAGAAAATTGAAAGAACGAGATAAATTTATATTATCCAATATCTAACTTTTTTGTTGTACACTCACAGTGCAACTAGCTATTGAATTTAATTTCGTCAAATTTTATTATGATCACATTACATTCAAACAATTATTTCGAAATAACTTGATATAGTATGCAGGAATAAATAAATAAATAAATAGAAGTTAGATGGTGGTTAGAGGTAGTCGACAGGAAACCCTGCACCCGGATTTCGTGCCACTTGGCACTCGTCAGCAAGGTGTACCTGTAATCTTGAGGGAACTGGTGCTCCCTGACGGACTCAATCCAGTGTCACCCAGATTTACAGTCAGAGACGTTACCAATGAGCTATCCAAGCAGGGACCGGCCTCTTGTAGGTCTGAGATGTAGTCACAATTGATTGATCACTGGGTGGTGATCAATGTCATGTGTGTCAAGTCCTTATTAGTGCAGATCGAATACTATCGACCATGTTGCTTGAACTTCTAACATCAGATCGGCAATCATTCAATATTAATCGTCACGATCAATTAAAGAAATAAGAAAAGGAAATTTGTTGAAATATTTTGTGTTGAGAACTCTATTTTGTACCAAAAATATAATACTGAATACAGCCATTAATAATAATAATAATAATAATAATAATAATAACTGATTATCCTTTGAAAATCAAACATTGGAATAGCTAAAACATGCCAATTACATGCTAATAATATGCATCGATTGGAATGGTTATACGTCATTATAAAGACAAAGACGGAGAAATTTAACAAAACAGAAAGTTAATACGTAAAATATTAGTTGTAAACAAGCAATGGAGTTCAACAAATAAAACATTTGACTCAAAAAGGAATGAATTAAATCTAAGCATGAAAATTTAGTGGGTAACAAACAATGAATTACCCTGTACCAATGTAATTGATTTTGATCTAAACCATCTCAGCTATTCAATTACAGATTACAGTCACCTTGCTTATCTCAAATATAAACATTTTATGTATTGATATATAGTTTTTATGTAAGCGCCTTGATCGTTTTCAACTTCTAATATATTTAAAAGATTGGTTTAAATAAAGATTCAAATTAACTATAAATGTTCATGTTATAACTTGTGGTTTTGTACCCTTGGTTCTTTGTTTTTCACTCTGTTGCCAATTGTTATAAAGCTCAGTTTTTACTTTGACTAATGTTGTAACAATTGGGTTTCTACGTTTACACGAATAGGACGTTAATTTGTTCTAAACGACTGTCTACACTAGATTCCCTCCCACTGTTTATTCTACAGGACGTCAACACAACTCAGATCAAGATCATCAAGATCATTAAATGACCCAACCCAAATTTTTTATTCAGCACTTGAAAACATAAATTCTACTGACATTATTTACATAACAGTTAAGATTCCTTACCCTCTGTTGATCATTAAAAATTTATGAAATGGGTGATTAGTAAACTTGTTTTAGAAAGTCTGTGTTTGTATGATGATAAATAAACATTTTGGCGAAATCCACTTGGTGTTGTTTGCTTGTACCTTCCCATTGTTGTTAAGGCCTGCAATTGGTCAGTCTCTTGTTGACGTATGTGCATCATGTTCGTAAACGTGCATCCTGAATTCCACTGTTAGCCACCATCTATCTTCGCTGATAAACATTTTGTCACCTGTCATAATTTGTTAATTGGCTGTAAAATGTGCATCTTTGTAATCTGTTTATTTCAAATCCAAGTAGCATTAACTGGTTTGATTGAATGTGGAAATTTAAAAGTTTACATTTGAATTTTATTTTGAGTAAATAATTCTGTCTGACTGTTCCATCCGAGTTTTGATAAAGGTTTCGACTTGTGAAAAAAGTAGACACCAATTCTATTTGACTGCCCTTCTGTACTGTCTGTGAATATATATCGGGATCAACTGTTTTTGTGGATATTACAGTAATTTCAATGGTTGAGAGCATAAGTAAGTTGAAGCTAGACCACCATAGAAAACCTGTAAGCACTGGACGGCCGTTTCGTTCCATTGCGGGGCTCTTCAACAGTGCGCGCCCACGATCCCGCCTCATGCGATCCGAACCCAGGACCTATCAGTCTCACCCACGAGCGCTTAAACTTTAGACCACTGAGCCGGCCGGCATTAAACGGTTTTAATGTCTAACTTCAACCAAATAATATTTATGACTGTGATTTCGTCAACAGTGACTCATAATAGAAAAGAGTTACTGGATTTCTCTGTGAAAACGGTTTCGTTAATAAATGCAAGATTGTAATTGCGTTATATTGCAAATTCATTATAAGTGAAAATTGTTTTCAAATGTACATTGTCCATTCTATGTTGTTGAGTAGTATATAATTCTGAAGAAAAATACCTTTCTGTGTATGTAGTAATTTAGATCAGTTATTGTGTTTGTGAATTGTGTGGTAGGTTTATTTTACGTAATGTCAATAGCAAATGTTTTGTAAGTATGCAGTCTGATCAAATCATTGTCTGAATTTTTTGATGTCATTTGTAAATGACATCGCATACATTGTTTATTTAGAAAGTCTGACATCACTTTTCCAATCATGGGTTTTATTTGTTGAACATACTAGACGTTAGTTAGGTAGTTAGGACTTATCGTCTGTTGGATCAACGGCATTGTAACATCCATGGAATTGGAGGCTTCCATCTGAAACTTAGTTACTGGAGATAACATCAGTGGTGTTGGAGGCATCGTTCCATAAACCACTTGATGAACAGAGTTATAGACAACACTGCATTGTCCTTCAGACATACGTCCTACCAAGGAATACGATGCTTGGCTGTCCTACTTAGACAGGGAAGTAATTGCCAATAACTACGCTGGTGAGCTAGCTGTCTGACAGTCACCATCTGCCACTAATTAATTCAGTGTTCACTTCTGAATCAGTGCATGTACAGTAGGCCAACAGATGACTGTATGGCAACCCGGTTTCAATAGGAAAACTACACGAACAATTCATGGGATTTAGGGATACTGTGTAAGTGCCAGTAACGCCAACAGCCGTGAACAAGTCTACAGACGTTATGACTTCTGTCACAGGGATGCACGGGTGACGATTCAATAACTGACAGGCAGCAGGTGTAATTTTTTCTTAAAGACGACTTGTTTGTCACTCCCGACCGATATTTATTATGTTGCGACAACATTTGTGTATTTCCGAACTCGCACTTCCATCAAATGTCCAGTCCGAAGAAGCACACTGAATATAGAACTGAGTACAGAATATTTTCCTATTGGGCTTGTGAAGCTTCAAGATTTGATGAGTTGTTTCAACGAAGTTGGTATTGTTCAGTTGAAGCAGTGTCTCAGCCGGTTTAAAAGCGTTTGACAACTTGTGTTTCTTCAGCAACAAATAGTCTCATATCGGTAGAACGTTCAGTCTGATGCTTCAATAAACGAAAGGCAGCTTATAAACTACAAAAAACTGTAAGGCATAAAGATTTTTATTATCTTTTCCATGTGTCAAGTGAACATCAGACAGAAGAACAGTTGTATAATTTCAGATCGCTTCCTTTACAATCAATGAATAACTTACCCTCTTTACGACATTGCAAATGAGGTGTAAGTGACATAAAATATTATTATTATTATTAATGGCTTTATTCAATATTATATTTTGGTACAATATAGAATTCTCAGCACATATGGTGAAGGTTTGGATACACATATGCTGTAGCAGCAGCTGTTGCGGGTGATTCATCTGTGACAAAACCAGTTAACTTACGTTAGTTAGTTGAGCGCCTGAAGAATGACAGGAATTGCGACAGTAAAGCAGACGTTTCACGAATTATAAAGGTAATACAAACAGCTATGGCCATTAAATTCATATCGAATGCAACTACTCGATATAAATATAAATTTTCGTTTTTTGGTTTTGTAGGTCCCGTCAAAACCAATATAAACAAGAAAATGCGTTTTCAAACCCATTCAATCGGTAGTTGCGAAGAAGAAATGCAGAAGACAATTTTCTTCACACAACTCATCAAGCAACGTGATGTGAGCTTTCAATTTCGCGTAGCCACCTAACGTTCACAATATAAATAGGCACATTGCTCACCAGGAAGTTTGGCCTGTAAGAACACTTTGTGGAGCATGATAAATACACCTCGGACATTCAGGCGCTTTCCATAAGATTGGTAAGAGAAATGCACAATATTGAATTCTGCTGTCCTCGAAATCAGAAGAGATCGCATCGTTTCAAATCCAGCGTCCGTTAACCTGTGCATCTAATAACTATTGTTGTACCTTAAGAAGTTGCACTCATGATTATGATGCACAATCCCACGAACAGTCCAGTAACTTTCAGTAAAATCACAAAAGATCGAGGCCGAACATCCAGTCTTCATCGCGGTCCTTCATGAATGAGATAATAACACTAAGCAAATTACCTCCTTCGTCTAACTGGCTGTGACACTACGCTAAATGTTCTACGGCCATTTCTCCAACATACAAATTTAATATACAGCTTCTGACCCCCATGGAAGTGAGAACATTGCACGTCATAATGGCAGTATGTCACTGTTTCATAAATTCTGATGGCGTTCTTTAACGCTGCAAGTGATTGGAATGCTATCAGATATAATGTATTCAATAACATGTTGTCTATGTCAGTGACAACGTGAGAAATGACAGAGCTTGTAGCCATGTATTCAGAATTTAAAACTAGTCATTTATTTGGACGAAACGGAATCGAAAAAAGTGAATTCAACTATCAAAATTACTGAAATCCCCCCCTATTCTGACCATAATCTTCACTGTTTAGATGGTGGTTGGAGGTAGTCGACAGGAAACCCTGGACCCGGGTTTCGTGCTACTTGGCACTCGTCAGCAAGGTGTACCTGTAATCTTGAGTGAACTGGTGCTCCGTGGCGGATTCGATCTCGTGTCACCCAGCTTCACAGTAATCTTCATATCCATTGACATGTACTTGAATAAGTTTGACTATATTCGATCGCTTTTTTTCAAAACTCCTCTATTTTCTTATAGATTACTATGTGTAAAAACTACCTTTAAATATGAATGTACAGCTTGAGAAAATGAAATCATTGAAGAGTAAAGTTTCTTCTCTAAAATATTCAAACTCTTTTCGTTTTCGATGAATAAATGGGTTTCTTTCTTGTTATAATAAGTTAAGAGTTCAAACAAATATCATTCCAAGTTATTCAGTTCAATTAAATCTGTAATAGAGAGTTTAATTATGAAAATGTTTTACAGTTTAACAAAATAAGTATCTCAAATGACTGAATAGAATTTCTCAACAATTACATCATAATTTAAATTGCTAAGATCATGAGTAAGTTGAAGCTAGACAACCATGGAAAACCTGTGAGCACTCGACGGACGTTTCGTCCTATTGTGGGACTCCTTAATAGCGTGCATCCACGATCTCGACTCGCGAGATTCCAATCCAGGACTTATCAGTCTCGTGCGCGAACGCCTAAACTATAGATCACTGAGCCTGCTGGCATCCAATGGTGTCAATGTCTAACTTCAACTAATCCACGAAATTGAGTGACACATCCACCATTGTCTTCAGTTAGTTACTATCTCACAACAGACCCGACTGAAATCCACTGGTCAATGCTTCTCGCTAGAACTCCAGGATCTACATTTTGAAGCCAGTCACTAGTCAGCATATGTTGATTATCATCAGAAGGGGGTTTTGTGGAGATTTTAGTAATTTTAGTGGTTGAGATCATGGGTTAATTGAAGCTACTTCGCCATGGAAAACCTGGAAGCACTGAACGGCCGTTTCGCCCTATTGTGGGACTCATCAGCATAAACTATCAGTATTTCATTAGAAACACGAAAAACAAACATTTCAATGATAAAGATATTTACCTTGAATAATTGTAATTCATGTTCTCTTGTTACTCGATCTAATTCATATTGAAATTCTTTATGAAGATTTGTTATATGATTATAAATATTCATTTGAAATTGTTTATATTCATCAATCTGTTGCTGTTGTTCTTGTAATAATTGTTGCTGATTATCATTTGCATTCATTGAACTATTGATAACAGTTGTATTTTCTTGTACATTATTACCAATCCATACATAATCCATATTAAGCTTCATGATATTAAGAAAATATATTGAAAAGAAAGTATCACATATTTCTTATCATTATCAGTTAAATTTAAAAATAACAAAGATCAAGATTTATAAATTTATGTTTAAATCACGTTAGTTAATGACAAGGGTTTTTGTAGATATTATAGTAATTTCAATGGTTGAAGTTATGAGTCTATTGAAGGTAGATCATCATGGAAAACCTGGAAGCACTGGATGAACGTTTCGTCCTATTGTGTGATTCCTCAACACTGAGCATCCACCATCCCGTCTCATGAGATTCAAAACCAGGACCTATCAGTCTGTCGCTCGAGCACTTAATCTCTAAACCACTGAGCTGGCCGGCATCCAACAGTATTAATGCTGAACTTCAAACAATCCACGAAATTGAGCGACGCTGATAAGTCCTGGGTTTGAATCTCACGAGACGGGATCGTGGGTGCACACGGCTGGGATATCCCACAACAGGATGAATCAGCCGTCCAGTGCTTCCAGGTTTTTCATGATGGTCTGGTTTCAACGGACTCATGATCTAAACCATTGAAATTAGAACACACATCTGCTTCACAGTTAGAAAAGTTTTATTAAAGTACATGTATGATGATATTCACCACTCGTAATAAACTGTTATTCTCAAAACAACAATTCAACGGAGATGTGACTAGCGATATCCTAAATGAGAGATTAGAAAGACCAATTAAAAGGATATTCTACGCAGCCAACGTTTTGTTGACATTTTCTCTCTTGACCAGATATGATTGAATAAACTGTTTTATTACTTTGTTTTATATCCTGTATGTGTTTCCCACTTTCCGCCTCTTTCCGTCCATATTCTATTATTTACATACTTCTTTTGTTCGATAATTTGATAATGTTTTATGATCATTATGCTCGCTCATGAGACTGATAGGTCCTGCGTACGAATCTCACGAGACAAGATCGTGGATGCGCACTGCTGAGGCGTCCAACAATAGGACGAAACGGCCATCCAGTGCTTTCAGGTTTTCCACGGTGGTCTAGCTTCAGTTGACTCATGATCTCAACAATTGACATTATTTTCGAGTTTATTCATCCACGTTTAACTTACTTCCTATGCTGAACTATTAACTAAAACTTTTGATATTTTATTATTCTTATTACTACTGATTGTATACTTGTTTTATTACTGTCATTTTGTACATAAGAACCTCAGCACTTGGTTTTGGTTCACATATTCACCTAGTGTTTTCAATCTTCATCATTTCGCAATTATTCATTGTTATCACCTACACACTTTCCATTTATTCTTCGCCTGTTTTATATTCGTCAAGATGACAATTATCTCTCACACATTTGATTTCGTCATATAATTATTAATATTTCCAAATCCTCAGTCATTAAGCAACTTTCTTTTACAAACGAAATGAGACCATCGTCCTCTTCACTTTCAAAATGGACTTTTTTATTTGTGAATTAACTATAAATGTAAATGTACATCTGAATAAATAATAACTTTGTAAAGAAAATTTCCTTTGTTGAATTTAACTTAACAACTTTTTGTACCAATAAGGATTGTTACAATAAAAACTAGATGACATAACTATTGTAAACAAAATACTTCATCAGTAATACAGTTGTAAAGTGCATGAATTTCTTTTGCAGATCAGCCATCAGTAATGTAACTAAATTCAAACTACTTTATTGAGAAAATTAAAGTGTTTATGGCGCTAAAACTACTGGATAATCTTTTCATGATATACTTCCAGGTAAAATTGGATGAATAAGTTATCTAATATTTTTTAATATAATCTCGTGTTAACCTTTCGATTATAAGCGCAAAATATGATGCTCAAATAAATCCGCTTCATCAATTCCTTAATGATTACTTATCTAACTTTTTAATTCATTTACAATAGATATTTCAAATTCTTTTTATCACATTAAAACTGATACTATATCACATCACCGACATTGAAATTTTCTGTGATGTCTTCATCTTTGAATAATAAAAGACCAAGTGGAAATTATACAGTTCACTAAAATTAGATGGTGGTTAGAGGTAGTTGACAGGAAACCCTGCACCCGGATTTCGTGCCACTTGGCACTCGTCAGCAAGGTGTACCTGTAATCTTGAGGGAACTGGTGCTCCCTGACGGACTCAATCCAGTGTCACCCAGATTTACAGTCAGAGACGTTACCAATGAGCTATCCAAGCAGGGACCGGCCTCTTGTAGGTCTGAGATGTAGTCACAATTGATTGATCACTGGGTGGTGATCAATGTCATGTGTGTCAAGTCCTTATTAGTGCAGATCGAATACTATCGACCATGTTGCTTGAACTTCTAACATCAGATCGGCAATCATTCAATATTAATCGTCACGATCAATTAAAGAAATAAGAAAAGGAAATTTGTTGAAATATTTTGTGTTGAGAACTCTATTTTGTACCAAAAATATAATACTGAATACAGCCATTAATAATAATAATAATAATAATAATAATAATAATAATAATAATAATAATAATAATAACTGATTATCCTTTGAAAATCAAACATTGGAATAGCTAAAACATGCCAATTACATGCTAATAATATGCATCGATTGGAATGGTTATACGTCATTATAAAGACAAAGACGGAGAAATTTAACAAAACAGAAAGTTAATACGTAAAATATTAGTTGTAAACAAGCAATGGAGTTCAACAAATAAAACATTTGACTCAAAAAGGAATGAATTAAATCTAAGCATGAAAATTTAGTGGGTAACAAACAATGAATTACCCTGTACCAATGTAATTGATTTTGATCTAAACCATCTCAGCTATTCAATTACAGATTACAGTCACCTTGCTTATCTCAAATATAAACATTTTATGTATTGATATATAGTTTTTATGTAAGCGCCTTGATCGTTTTCAACTTCTAATATATTTAAAAGATTGGTTTAAATAAAGATTCAAATTAACTATAAATGTTCATGTTATAACTTGTGGTTTTGTACCCTTGGTTCTTTGTTTTTCACTCTGTTGCCAATTGTTATAAAGCTCAGTTTTTACTTTGACTAATGTTGTAACAATTGGGTTTCTACGTTTACACGAATAGGACGTTAATTTGTTCTAAACGACTGTCTACACTAGATTCCCTCCCACTGTTTATTCTACAGGACGTCAACACAACTCAGATCAAGAACACGTGATCAGCCTGACCACAATGTAAATATATTTCCACACCAAAAACCCGATACAATCCAACAACAATGAACAATCAATAATAAGTGAGTAACAACAATAATAAGGATAGGGGAATATATAACTCATCTGATACCAGTCAAACTATCTATATATCTCACTAAGCAGACAACTAATCATTATCATTTTTGCCCACACATCAGTTCATTTATGCATAGACAAGATCATTTCATTGAAGGTAAAAGGAAGAATGGGAATGTAACATTTAAAATACATGTAATTACTTTAAATTACGTTTTGTATTCAATACTTGAATTCTGCTTCGATTTTTCACTTAAAACGTATTCTCTAACTTTTTGGTACACCTAATGATACCACGATATTTTCCATAGACCAATATATAATGAGTTAATAATCAGTGACTAAATGTGATTGCAGATTGGGACAGGAACTAATAGTTCCAGAAATCAAAAGATCGATTCCAACACAATGACTAACTTTACGAACAAAATAACGATGTAGTAGTGAATTAGTCATTAATAGATATTTTACTAATTCACTGCTACACCGTTATTTACGTCCATTGTACGATAATTAAAAAAGTTATTTTCTTATAACTGATAGCAAACTATTGGACCATGGTAAAGTGATCAAGTTCTAATTATTAACCATGAATTATCTTCTACAATTAACCAGTTATTGAAAACTGCTTCAGCATAATGTTACACTTAACTTGTCGCTAGATAACTAGAATTAAATAGCAAACAACGTTTCATGTATAAGAAGCACGTTGGTGGCTTTTGTGACAGTCAAACTCAACGACGTAAGATATTGTATTAAAAGAGATAACTTTACTAGGCGCTGTGGATAGAAGTAAAACATGAACACAAATAGCTATTAAAACAACCTGCAAATAACTGCCAATAAGAAAAATAATGTAATCTATGTAATGCAATGAAAACACAGATAATCAAATAGAATGAAGCTTAATTACGTCCGTTACTCCTCGTAGAGGAGCATACACAGCCCACAAACATTCTCTGTCCAACTCAATCCTGAACAATACTCCCCAGTGATTTTTCAATTGCTATTCATTTTTTCGATATCTGCTTCCAATTTTCAATACAGTGTGTTCTTTGGTCTTTCTCTTCTCCGTTTCCCTTCACGATTCCAAGTTAGCGTTTGCATTGTGATTCAGTCTGGTGATTTCTTTATTTTACGTCTTATGCATTTCCTACGTCCTTTGTTAATTTCTTCTTCACTTGGAAGCTGGTTTATTCTCTCCAGTAGTAGGTTGTTACTGATGGTATCCTGTCAACGGGAATTAAATACTTTACGTAGATAAGTGTTCATAAATACATGTATTACTTTAATGACGGCTGTGGTAGTTCTCCAAGTTCCAGCTCTGTACAGTAGAACTGTCCCGACGTTCGTGTTGGAGATTCTTATTTGATCCTGATTTGGTTGTCAGTTGTTTTGAGTTTCATGTGTTCTGCAACTGTAGAACTGCTTCCCTCGGTTTGCCAATCTTCGCCTTTATGTCTGGATCCGATCCTCCTTGCTCATAATTGATGCTATCCAGGAACAAGGATGTTTCCACCTCTTCCACAGCTTCTCCATCAAGTGTGTCTAGGTTTGTATTTTCAGTGTTGCATTTGAAGATCTTGGTTTCTTCCTTGTGTGCGTTGAGGCCTACTGATGCAGAAGCTTCTGCTGCACCAGCTATCTTCACCTACACTTGTTCGTGTATATGGGATAGAAGGGTCAGGTTATCTGAGAAGTTCGAATCGTCTAGCTGCATTCAGACTGTCCATTGTATTCCCTGCTTCGCCTCAGATGTAAAAATCTTCATTATTCAGTCAAACGCCAGAAGAAGGAGAAAGGAAGCGAGTAAGCACACTTTTCTGAATCCATTCCTCAATCAGAATGCGCATGTCAGCCGTCCTCTATGAAAAAATTTGCAGTGTAGTCAGTTGTATTAATTCTGGATGATGTTGACGATTTTCTCAGATACACCATATTGTCGAAGAGGCTGTCATAAGGATCTCCTATCCACAACGTTGAACGCCCTTCCGTAGTCAAGAAAGTTGATGTAAAGTGACGAGTTCAACTCAAATGATTGCTCAACAACGATCCATAGTGTCGCTATTTGGTTTGAACACAACCCATTGTTACGAAATCCGGTCTGTTGATCTCAAATTTGCATGTCTACCGAAAATCTCATTTTGTTTAGCAACACCCTGTTGAAAACGTTTCCGCGTACTGATAGCAGTGTGACTCTGTAATTCTCACACTTGCGGAGGTCTCCATTTTTTTTCCGGTATCTTGATAAACTGTCATTATTTTCATTCTGTCAGTGCTCGAACTTTTTCCCATATCCTCCTGAATAAAATGTGAAGCATGTTTGCGGATACTTCTATCTCTGACTGTAACGCTTCAGATGGTATGTTTCCTGGTCCTTCTGCTTTCCCACACTTGACTTGTCTGATGGCCATCTTGATTCTTTCGGTTGTCGGTGTAGTGACATCTAAAGGAATGTGTGTGTGCTGCTTCAATGTCCAGTGGGTTCAGTGTGTCTGGTCTATTCAATAGTTCTCCGTAATGCTATACCCACTTGTTCGACCGTTCTTTAATCTCAGTGATTGGCTTGCTTTATCTGTATTTGACTGGTCGCTGTGGTTTACTGTATTTCCCTGCTAGTTTCTTCGTTGTCATATAGTTGTCTTATACTTCTTCTTATAGATTTCTAATGATCCACTTCATTCTCCTGTTCGCGTCTGACTATTTGATCTGTTCCTTGGCTTTATGTGGTAACTATAATTATTCGAGCCGACGTACTAACTAAGAATTCCCGAAACAGTGTAATTTGGGGCTTGCAGAACAAGACGAGCACAAATAAACGGATTATACTTGGAATTCGCGATAATGGTGAACGGGACACACAATGTGGAAACCATGAAACTGAACCATAGGACAAGCTCTAACATGGAATCCTCAATAGGACAAGAAAATAGGTAGACCGAAGAACAAATGGAGCTTTGAACCAAAGGCAGACATCAATATCACTAATAGTAGTTGGTAACAACTAGAAGGTAGTGCCCTGATCATATTTGATTGCAGGTCCCTCATCAGTTGGCTTTGGTCATGTAAGTAAATAGGTCACCTATTTGTTACCCGATCATAAATGAACAGAAAAAAATCCCAGAATAGGTAACACATAAAATGGTTTTTCCTTCAAGTTATTCATTTACATGGTAATGTTCAAAGTTCAGGCAATTTTTTGATTGTATTCAATTCATGAATAAACGTGTAGTGAGCATCCAGTCATGTCATTCAATCCGCCTCGAGCCCGTCTGGGGCTACTGCCGGTCCTAAGCCCGGATAAAGGGGGAGGGTTGGGCGACCCCATCCCGTAGAAAACTATCTCACTAAAAAAGTGATAACCAGAAAAAACCAATTAATTCATCCTATTTCATCACAGAACTCGAAACTTTATATTCGCAAATTTGTAAAGATTTTGCCTAAATTAGATATCACCACAATCGATAAAATATTTTAAAATATCAGTACTGACTAATCACAGAAACTACTTGAATAATCCCTTCAACCAGTTTTCTCGATCTTCGTTAACTTACTTTTGTGTTTGGACAGGAATATAAGTTATCCGACACACAATGCAATTATGCTTAAAGATTACTAGATCAAAATGTTATGAAATTTGCTCAAAATTCCTAATCATATCAGTTCCTAACAGTTATTAACTTGTAAACTGTTGACACATATTTTCAAATGAATTAAAAATGATTGCTTTATGAACTTACCTCAAATATCTCTGCAGTAGTGTTCGAGGAATTTCCATATGAATTAATGTTATGTATGCGAAATGATTTATTATCTGTCAATGTAGAGTTGACCATTTTTGACTTCAGATCACGTCTAAGAACACCCAATTGTAAAAGACAGTTGCAAAGTTGGCATACAACTGAAATTAAGCCATGACTCCAAGGACATCCGGATTTAATGATATGTCGGCAAAACCATTGAACCAGAGTTGTACCTTTATAAATTTAGACAGAATTCCTATAATGTTTACGTGAAATTTACGTTATTATATAGACTTCGATCATATATGCTATGTGATATAGATTAATCATACCATAACATTAATTTTTCATAGCCTAAAAGTGTTGGATAAAATCCAGTTATTCTGATAGACTGCACAAAGTCACATGCATGATATGGTGTCTCAGAGCGATGTGGTATGTGAGACATCCAAGCGTAGGAATGCTATTGCTAACAAGTTATTTATTTGACCGATTTCATTATACACATGATTTACTTGAACGAGTATTATAACTTATGAATGTGTTCGTGTATTGAAATATTTTTACAACAAAGCCGTATGTATGGGCTTTGACTTCCTTCTTTTTCTAGATGGTTGAACGACCACGAGGAACATGGTAAAGACTGAGTATAACATGCTCCAACTATTAAAACAACATGATTGACTTGATGGATAAAAAACACTATCTAAACCATTAATTTGTTCATAGAAGAAGGCCCAGTGGAACAGATTTCAAAGAACAAAAGCATCAGTAAGTTACTGAATACATGAATATATGGTAAGAATCTGTCGTTAATATGTAAAACATTCAACCTAAATGGTTTGACCGACTTTTTTACCACTTTACTAATGACTCGATAAGCGTGATAATGGTTTTAGACCTTTCATAAATAAGCATTGTAATACAGCCAAAGCAACATGTTTTAAAAATTCCAAGCAGTTTGATGAATTTTATTGTAATAAATTCACGTGATTGTCAGTAAGGGTCCCAAATTCGATTACTCAGTGAGAGGTTATGAATGCGAACTGTTGAGGAATCCAATACATAAAAGAAACTCCAGTCTAGTGTTTCCCTGTTTTCAACGGTGTTCTATCTTAAATAGCTTCATGATTTCAATGGAATTACTTAAGTACTTAACATTTTCTCATCAAATTTTTATCAGTTGAAAGTTTATGTCACAAACGAACTAATTAGTCGAATTTCAAATGGTAGTGTAGATACTTCGCTTGACAGATCGTCATTCCGCTTTATCTAAATTTAAACATTGCTAACAACCCATTTCAACTCCGTCTGTAGCTAATCAAGACTTACTACCGCTACCAAGCCTAGGTACAGCAATAGGGTTGAACATGAGGTCAGCAACTCCATGGCGTACGAAAAATTGCTAAACGAAGGTTAGCAAAATTATGCAAATTAAACCAATTAAACACTGTCATCATAAATAAGGGATACTTGTTGGGAAGAATTATGGTACTTCATAGTGAAAGCAAAAATTGTTCAGAAATCACTGGGCCGATGGCCATTCTAATAATCAGAGAAACAATTATTATAGATAGATGAAATTTCAGAACAATATGAGAAACAGGAAGAACCAATCAAATAAGTGAAACCCATAGAACCAATGCTGGACAGAAAAGATTGGACTCAAGAGAGATGCTGTCCTACTCGAGTTATGAAGAAAATCATGCTCCACACACTCAGGCAGTCGCACTGATGATGTCCAAAGAAGCACTCAAACTATTAAAGGTATAACTCATTTATGACTAACGATTTAAATTAATTCTGTATAAAAATATTACTGATGTATCAGAATTTACGAGGTAAGTGATATTAGTGATGCCCTAATCGAAGGTAGTTCGTACGTGATAAACAAACGTTTACTACTACAACCAAGGGAATAAGTAATGCTGGTTCTTTGGTTTTCAAATTTGGTTTAGATATTTTTCATTAAACGTTAATTCATGGCATGTAATCTGCATGATACCACTGGGTCACTGAGTTGAATTCCAGTTGTTCGCACCTATTAAAATAGCATTAAATCTAGATTCAAAATGTTTTACTATTTATCACCAACCATCTTACAGAAAATAAATTACCTGAAAAACTGCTGGATAAACAGACTGGTTCATTTTGATCATGCACCATATTATTTGCTGAAGTCGTTAATAGAGATTTCTTCAAAAATTCCTCCACAAATTTCTCACTCCATATCACTTTAGAAATGTATTGGTCAGAAGATGGCTTATTAAAATGTGTTGGTGTTTCTGTTGAAGATATCGTTGTTAACGTTGGTGACGTTACTGCTGTCATTGAAGTAAGTAAAGATAAAGCAAAGTGATTTAGAGTAAGTGAGGTAGATAAAAGTAGTCCATCTTTTACAGATGTTTGTATATATAATTTTTTCACACAATGATCATTATAAATATCGTTTCCAAGTAAAGACAGTCCCATAGTATCCATAACTATACTATCATCTGATGAAAATCGTTTTTAAAAAAAATGATTTTCCCGATAAATGTAATGCTGTAGCCATTTGATTATATCAATTGAAGCTAGACCATCATGGAAAACCTGTAAGTAATGGACAGTGGATGAGCACTGCTGAGGAGTCCTACAATAGGAAGAAACGACCGTCCAGTGCTTCCAGGTACTTTGGAGAATTTTAAAGCAAAACTAGACACACTACTATCACTTTAAAACTATAAAATCTTCATTCGAATATTAGAGGTGGTAATGTTTCATATGACTAAAATATTCTGAGCTAGGATGAAATTCTTGTGTAATTCTATTTAATTATCAAAGATTCTCTGGTTGATGGAGGCCCGAGATGAAAACTCTCTACAGTTTTTCTATCGTTATTAATTAGTTCACTGTTAAGGTCTTCAGATGGAGTTTTCTACGCGTCTAAAATTCTTTGTAGTTAATGAGATAAAAATCATATGTGATGGAGAAACCTCAGATAGTATGGCTCATAATCACTTTCAGTGGTACAAATACATTTTTTCTTCAAGATTCCAGTAATGTTTGAGTAATATTATAATTTTATAGTTTACCGTCATTCATTTTATTCATTTCTTTAGAATTTGATGGTCCAGGAGAGTCCATCTATGTCGTACCATACCTCAAATTCACACGATAAGTTAGAGATTCAGTTGTGGTCAGGTTATTGTGAGTAAGCGAACAGTTCAACGGAGCACAGTTACAACTTAGTCACCACTCAGCAATTCCTTCTTGGATTGAACCAGTAATTCATGTATACACATGAGTTTTGAACATTATTAGTCAGCCATTGGTATAAAGATTCCTACCCATTCTTTGCGACATAACTCCATATGGCTTGTTGGATCGGTATATATTATCACTGAATTAGACCACTATATAACGGAACTATAATTTCCAGGGTTATATTTCTAATAAAGAGATAATTTTTCAGATGAAGAACAAGTACCACTTCTAACTTCCTCTTGAAATTTTATCCAATAAAATACAGCGAAAACTTTATATAGTCCATACAATTATTCATGTTCACTTTTGTTAACCTTCTGTCATTGACATTGGTTGGAATCATGACAAATTGAATCAACACACTTTTTTTTCTTCGTTAAATTATCAGATGGGTTTTTGTAGATATAGTAATTTCAATAGTTGAAATCATGAGTCAATTGAAGCTAGACCATCATGGAAAATCTGGAAGCACTATGTATCCACGATCCCGCCTCACGTGATTCAAAACCAGGACCTATTAGTCTCGCACGCGGGCGCTTAACTTCCAGACCACTGAGCCAACAACCGATGGTGTTAATGTTTAACTTCAACTAATCCACAAAATTGAGTGGCCTTCTTATTAGTGACTGATAGGTCCTGGGTTCGAATCTTGCAAGACGGGATCGTGGGTGCGCACCGCTGAGGAGTCCCACAATAGAACGAAACGACTTTCCAGTGTTTCCAGGTTTTCCATGGTTGTCTAGCTGCATTAAATTAGTTTATACTTGACTGACTGAATGTTTATAGTCCACTTATTCTTTCATTTTTATGATAAAATTTTGGATTTCATGCTGTGACACTTACAAATTTGTCGATAATAATAATAATAATAATAATAATAATATAATAAATAGATAACATTCAACTATCTAACTATATTGAATGAATGATTGTTTATCATAATTTAGTTTAAAAACTATTTAGGTTTATTTTGAATTATATAAACAGTAGCAATTTTCGTATATTCGCAAATGAGAAACGAGAAAAGGAAGAAGAAGAAGAAGAAGAAGAAGGGTAAGAAGAAGAAGAAGAAGATAAGATATTAATCTGTTTCTCTATTCTGTCAGCTTACACATTTCACGATTATTAGAAGAGATATGTGCACTAATATTATATATAAAAGAAACAACAGAATAACTACGAGCTATTCAAGTGAACATGACTATTCAGGTTGACAAACAAAATAGAAAGAGTTGAATGATAAAAGAATATACATATTTCTGTAAGCAAATGTTAAAAATTAAAAACTAGTGTAGTACGAGAGATGAACTAAAAATTGTTACGATTAAATATTGCAATCAATAAAATCAGGAAACCAAGAGGTAAGAGGCCTAGTATCGAAACTTCCTGTTAGTTGAAGTTCATCAACAAGGTGTATCTGTAAATTTATGGGAACTGATGGTGAATTTGGACACACGTTATCCAACTTCATAATCGATGACATAACTACTGAGCTATTCGTATTATACCTTACATCCTGTAGGACAGAGATGTATCTAGAATCGTTTGACCATTGACTACTCACCAGTATTATATTAGTCTAGTCCTTTAGTTCTGATCGAACTTTGTCTATCAGGCTGCAAATGAATCTAACATGGAATACTGTATATGGCATTACGGCCCGATGACGTGAACAAGTCCGTCAAAATTTTCTTTTGTACCAGATTAGAATCAACATTGCTCGGTGCCACAGTATGACATGTTCTTACTTAGTTACCGACGCATTTTACTCCTCGTGGAGGGACATAGACAGCCAACCAGCCTTTATCCATCCAACTAAATCCTGGGCAATACTCTCCAGTGATTTTCCGGTCGCCATTCATCACTTTGATGTCTGTCTACAATTCCCGATATAGTGTGTTCGTCGGTCTTCTTCTTCTCCGTTTCCCTACACGATTCTAAGTTAGCGCTTGGATTGTGATTCAGTTTGGTGATTTCCTCAATGTATATTCTATCCGCTTCCATTTCCTCTTCATTTGGAAGCTTGTTTGTGCTCTTCAACAGTAGATTGTTACTGATGGCATTCACTCTTCCTCCTATTACTGCTTATCAGCCTCAATGCTTCAAATTACTTGTTTTGAGTATATCCTTTAAGTCTTGGATTCTGTTGTTGGAGGTTATTCTGAATTCGTTGGGTTTGTCAGTATCTCGAAAAGTGGGCTGTATTGGACCGCTGTAATGCAGTTTCCCCAGTTGTCCAATGCTTTCTTGGATTGAGATTAGTTCTGGCAATCTCGAGGTAGTGATCCGAAGCTACGTCAACAATTCCTCTCCTGATTCTCACGTCTTCCAGTGACCTTTTTAACATTTTGGTGATGCAAATATGGTATATGTGATTGTCCGTGTTGTGATTCAATGAGAGATCCATGTAGCTTCGTGTATACGCTTGTGTGGGAATATTGCGCCACCTGTATTTATTTTGTTGAATGTGCATAAATTTGAAATGTGTCACCATTCTCACTCCTTTCTCCCAATCATTTCATATATTTCCACGATATCTTCATACTTGGTGTTGTCTATTCCAGCTTTGGCGTTTAGGTCTCCCATCGTGATGGTCAGGTCCTTTCCGGAGCACTTCACTACGCTCGACTAAAGCCTCTCGTAAGACTAGTCTTCTTCGTCTTCATTTTTATCGTTGGTGGGTGTATGACATTGGATAACATTCATTGTGTTCCCTTCCTTTCATGCTTTCAATGATGCATTGATGATTGTGGATCTATGAGATTCCTATTCTATGAGTGCATTAAGTGCTTCTTTGAACAACATCAATGCAAATGTCTGAGTGTGTTGAGCATGTTTTTCTTCATGACTCGAGTAGGACAGCATCCCTCTTCAGTCCAATCTTTTCTGTCCAGCTTTGGTCCTATGGGTTTCATTTATTCTGAGAATCACCAGTTCGTATCTCCTCACTTCTACAGCCAATTTATTGGTCGTTTGATTCATATATCTATGAAATAGAATTTAAACTCTTCTTCGTGTTTCATAATATAATCTATTTAATTTTGGGTTTTGTTAAGGAGATTATGTAGATATTTAGACTGATCATGACTGTCGGAGAGAAGGAGTTTGTCAATTATATATCTTCAATATAGTTTTGTTACTTCAGTTTGTTTGTTCCAGATTCCTTATTGATGTCAATTGTTTCGCATTATCTCATACTTCGATGTTACATTTCAGTATAAACGTTATAAACAACTGACGAGAAATCATAATACTCTGCTTCAATTTCTGGTATGGGTGCTACCCGTGGTTAGTCTATAACACTGTGTTCAAGTCTTGATATGAACAATAGTATTGTAACGATCCGATTTAATATATCTTAGATTGTATCGTCAGTCACTATTCAAAATATAGTTTAACGTATCGCCAACTTTGATTGTTGTTTTTTAAAAATAATTTTATTATGTTGTACAGTGACACGTATTTGATCCATGGAATTTGTCTGTTTATGTTGGAGTGATGCAGAAAATTGTTTGAAAAGACAAGCAAGCATCAGGAAACACTAAAAATCGTTTCATCCAATCAGCGTTTACTTGAAGTCTTAGCCAAAAATATCAAGTAGGCGAAACGTCACATACAGAGGCTCTGATTGCCTGGCTGCTACACTGCTACTATGTTTAGTAGCATTCAAGAATATTCTGGTGACCCAAAGACATTTAAAATATTATGAAAACCCTGTATTTTCTGTATTAAAATGAACCATAGAGTAGATTACTTATCGCATACTTTGAGTCTTCTCTCTCGTGTTCAGGTGGCTGTATAGTTCTAGCTTGAGAGTTACAGAATAGCTTAGGAGACGAATGTAGTGTTCAATCCTCAAGACTTATCAATTTACCAGTAAAAGGCACCGTATAATTTTCAAGACTCGACCAAATGAATGAAAGCAGTTCGTTAATTCCATCATTTTGTTAATTTCGAAACGTTTTTTCTTAAAATTCGTTCTAAAATTTTCTCAATTATTTATAATACAAAATACCTCAGTAATAGATTCTCTTTCCTTTATCTCTATATGCCTACAGATTAGGTCATGTTTATTAAGATAGTAATAATAATCTTTTATCCTATAGAACATGACTTTTTGGAACTTTTACTACAGTAAAATTAGTTTCGAGAAAACAGTCTCGGAGATGTAGAAGTAGTTTTTTTCTAGACATTTTTCTTCCAACTATTTATATTCAAAAAGTAAAGCTTAGCAGTTGATGCATACCGACGTCAACTATTTTCTTTTTAATAGTTGAATTCATGAGTTAATTGAAGCTAGACTATCATAGGAAACCTGGGAGCACTGAACTGCTGTTTCGTCCTTCTGCGCATCCATGATTACGTCTTGCGCGATCCAAACCCAGGACCTATCAGTCTCGTGCGCGAACGCTTAACCTCTAGACCACTGAGCTGACCGGTATCCAACGGTTTTAACGCCTAACTTCAACTAATTTTCTGTTTAATTATTCAAATAACTAACTAACATAATTGTTTGTTTCTTTCTCTAATCGTTTTTATAGGTGTATTTTTCATATATGCACTCTGTCCAATACGTATGTGAACTGATTTATAAAGATTATCATTTACAGGCATGAAGAAAACAAACGAACAATTGGATTGTACTTAAATACCTGTCTTTTCGAGTAGACGTGAACTTAGTGGTCTATCTTTATCCAAGTGTTTATCGTGCAATGATAATAAGTAGACGATAAAACGTATAGCAATAAGGCAAATGAAAGTTAGACAACCGATATTATCCGAAGACGTTTACAGCAATGAAAATAAAGATTAAAAACGTTTAATGTCCTTAATAAGAAAGATTTTAAGCAGGATAATATTAATGTACACGAAATATTGCCAGATAAACTTCTTATGGTCCACTTATTGCGCAAACTGTATATTCTGAACAAAATCGTAGAAGTGATTGTATCGCCATTATGACTTAACGAAATGATTTTAAATAGACTGACAATAGGTCGATCTGTTTATAATGATGGTAAATTGATAGATTTATAATATCCTAATGAGTAGAAAACTGAACTCCTGGTGTTTCGTAACCTATTGTAAATTACTTTTCCGGAGAATAAATAATCTTGTCTGACGTCGAGACTCAAATTTATGGACGGGCCAATCAGAGGCGTTTTAGAGATTTCAAGGTAACGGCGTCAACTTCAGTGCTTAATGCAGGGAATTGTGTACAAAACGTGATAATTGAGCGAGTATAACTGATAAAATGGCGAGACTATAATTTGTGAACAAATCAATCAGGTATAAAATAACAGATCTCGGATTTTGGAGTGAAAGCCTTTCATCCACTTGGCTAAATAAATTTCTGCAGTATAGCTGATGTCAGTTCGTGATGAAAACCCCATATATAATTTCTAACGCAAATTACGACAATTATTGCGAACTGGATAATAAAAGCACCAGTAAAACTGGCTGCAGGTACTACAATATATACTGATGTTTGGAGAGCGTACAGACTCCTACATAGGTTTGGTTATGTGCATCGGGTCGTTATCCACAAGTAGCATTTTGTGCACTCAACAACCGGAGTGCACACAAACAATATTGAAGCTATGTGGTCGAAGCTGGAAGAGTTTTTGAGACTTTACCATGGCTCCAGAGGCCGACTACTATGTAGTCATATGGATGATTTCCTCCACTGCAAGCAATACACTTCTAGAACCTCTGAACCTCTTTCTAACATCGACAAGTTTTTGAATCACGTATAAGAAGTGTGTTCACTTTATTTCATTCTACTTGAGCCATACTTTGACCTTGTTATTTATTCGCTTATCAGTCTTCACTGTGTTTTATATGAGCGTATATGTGTGTGCACATCATATCCCATGACTCATTGCATGTCTGTAGCTTTATTTTGTCTGACTATAAATATTGAGTAACGCTTAACTAAAATAGAGTTGGCTTCCCAGCCATCTTCCCTGCGTGTCATTTTGCTTGGCTCTGTTTCATTCTCTTCATACACAAAATATATGTATTCACAAATCAATTCTCGTTATTCGACTTATTTAATTCCGTTATTGGCTAACGTGATTTATGTCGAAGATTATATACGAGAATAGGCGATAACAAACATTCGTACGATCTAAATAGAAGTCAGATCCACGGGCCACTAAAATGGTAACCCCGACGTGAGAACAGGAAATGACGGGCCACTAAAGGCCACAGTGGTATATCAATAGGAGGCATATGTATATAACACTAGATAACTGAAATGAAGTCGTGATTTATGGTTCTGTATCAACTCACTAAATGAACGGAAAAGTGTTCAAACCGCTAGGCATTGTACTTTTTTTGATGAACATTAGAAAAAAAAGATGGTCAACCTGACACATCAAAGATTATTAGCATTATAGTTAATAGTTTTTTTTTAAAAACTTCTGTTTACTTACCTACCTAATGATGATTTTAATTCATTTTGATCAGATGTAAAATTTTGTTGCCAAAATGATCGCTCAAAATTATATCCACGTTGTGAAAATATCGAACGAAATGTAGACGAAGTATTATTATCATTATGCCATGGATGAGGTGGTAAACTTACACTATGACTGTTTGGAACATTATTATTATTATTATTATTATTATTATTATCACTATTATCGCGGATAGGATGTTCACTTTGAGCTCGTTGAAATGATCGTTGATGATGTAATTTTTGAATTAAATCATTACTATCCATAACAGTATCATTTAATGTATTTATTAATGGATTATATTGTACAGGTAAATGTTTCTTTTGTTGTCTAGTTGATTGTATTAATTCATTAATTGATATATTACTATTCAATTTCTCATTTATATTTTTAGTTACACTAATTGTATTGGATCGTTTTAATTGTTGTCTATTTGATAAATTTGATTTCGTTCGTGCTAGAATTGATGGATTGATAATTTCTTCTTTATTCATTGGTTGTTTTATTGTTGAATGGTTCATGAATGGAGAAAAATTCCTTGAATGTTGATTATTAAACTTTTGTTCAATTGAAGTGTTATTATTATTATGATTATAAATTGTTGATTGTAATGGTATGGTACTAATATTAGAAGGATGTAAAGATAGAAATTCATTTAGTGTAAGACCTTCTGAACGTGGTAGAAACATATTCTGTTTATTAATTAATCAATTTTTTTCATCTACTGATGAAAACTTGTTTTGGAAGAAAGAACAAAGGACGAAACAAAAAAGGAATTCGATGAGTTAAAACGTGAATTTAAAAAAGTAAAAAAAACTAAAAAAAAAACTAAAAATATCTGAAATATCAAATTAAATATCTATTCCTTAAGTTACTTCGGTTGGAATATAGCAAACAATATGAACTTTTTAGCAGAAGGGGTTTTGTGGAGATTTTATTAATTTCAATCGTTGAAATCATGAGTCAGTTGAAACTAGACCATCATGGGAAACCTGGAAGCACTGAATGGCTGTAGGACTGTAGGACTCCTCAACATTGCGCACCCACGATCTGGTTGTGCGAGATTCGAACCAAGGACCTATCAGTTTCCCGCGCGAGCGCTTAACCATTAGACCACTGAACCGGTTGGCATCCAACGGTGCTGATGTCTAACGTTAACTAATCCATGAGATCGAGCGACACGTCCACTACAGTTTTCAGTGAGTTGATATCTCACAACAGACCTGGTTGAACTTAACTGGTAACGGCTTCTCCCTAGAACTCCAGGAAATGCCTCTTGAAGTCAGTCACTAGGATGCCGGTTCAATGGTCTAATGGTTAAGCGCTCGCGCGCGAGACTGATGGGTCCTGGGTTCGAATCTCGCGGAGAGCGGGATCGTGGGTGCGCACTGATGTGGAGTCCCGCAATAGGACGAAATGGCCGTCTAGTGCTTCCATGTTTTCCATGGTGGTCTAGCTTCAATTGACTCATGATTTCAACTCTTGAAATATGAAACGGTTATTAATCTCTGATCAATTAGTGAGGATGTGTCAGTCCTAAAAGAATTCAATCATCGCCTAACTTACTCGTTGGCAATGTCTATGACTATGTCACAAAGTGATATAATTTTGATGCATCTGGAATCATCATTACACTTATGATTGGAGATTCCCAAAAATGATTAATTTCGGAAAAGAAAAAAAATTAAATTACAGCATCTGTTCTACACTTAAGCTGGTTTAAGTTCAATTTCGTCAGGCCCCTTCAATTAAATTATTCAAAAGACAAAGTCATTCAAACAGTAACAATTTGTATCTCTTGGTCTTATTAATAAGTCTGTGTGAACATGTGTGCTTAATCACATGTGACAGCCTACGTATATATCCATCTTTCCAGCTTAAACGTCAACTGCTTAAATCTCTTGGATAAACAATTCACTTGCCTATACATGTATACAATTTTGAATCATATTTATTGATTCAACTCTATTCAGTTCACTATTCGACACTCAATTCACCTTTGTATTCATTCGGTTACATTAGCATTTCTTCTCGAATCCGATTGGTTTGCTTTTGGCTAAGTGTTCTGTATTATTCAATAATAAACTGTCGTTGGATTTTAGTGTTGCCTCCTGAATACATATGCCGTTGGGATTTATTTAATAAGGGCTATCAGGAAGATCAATGTATGAAACTTAAGGAATTATCTCGAAGCTAATCCAGTACCAGATTAAGTATGTTCTGTCGTCAAGCCCAGTTCTGAAAATTCCATGAAAATGTATTTTGATTTGAATTATGTTTAGCTAAATTTATATATGAGAACGACGTCAATATGACGTTGGTAAGATGAAATCGTTATATTTAACTTATGTGGATCTTTGCAATTGACTTCAATACTTATACTTTGTAATTTAATATTATTTCAAACATACTTTTTTAAATAGACATCAAATTCTTAAACAAACTAATCTGATGTGACTGTATCAAAATCAGTACGGTGGTATGGTAGGTCTCTTACGATGATTTTTCTCGTTAGATAGTGAATAATAACTTCATTATACAATTCACTAGTGAACTAACGAAATACAAAATCATTTCGATAAATTCAATGACGATCATTCACTTACAAACTTTTGTGAGAAAAGTACACATTTATAAACTTAATTTATTAGAGGATGATTACAAACAAGAGTAGCAACAAAAAACCAATACAAATGAATTAAACGTCACTTGATTGCATAAGCTAGTGGCTATCTAGAGTAAATGAATAAGTGGATAACGCGACGTCGTTTCAAGTGAAAGGTACTAGGTTCAAGTCTTAGAATGAACATCAGCTCTGGAATGCAGGAAATATCCAGTCACCGACTCGCAGATAGGACAAAACGTACGTCTTAGATTTCATTACTAGCTACCGTTCATCTCTGGTTCTAGTATCTAAGTTAAAGATTTTAGTTTTAACAGTAAATGTACAATAATGGAACAGTTTTGAGGTTAAATGAATAGTACCAAACATAAAAGTTTCAAATACTGACAAACTACTTTCATGTTTTCATTCAGTAAGAGAAAAATGTTTTTTACATAAGATTAAGCATAATTGACTATGTACTATGTAAGATATGCAAAACTATTCTGGATGGTTATTATGTGAACAAACCCACTTCTTGACTTTTACACACTTTTATTATCTATTGAAACAGATCACATATATATATGTATATGCATGAAAAAGTACTTTGTTTAGTCTATCATCTTGCTTTGTTCAGCTTTTTAATGATACGATAAAACTGTTTTTGTTTAGACCAAATGAAAGGTATCATTTATATTTCTATCCAAGAAAAACTGTTCATCTATATTCATGATAACATCATATCTGATGTTTATGAATTAGAGAAATAATTTCATAATATAATTGATTGATGTCATGTAATTGTCATAGTAACTCATTAAGAACACCTATCTACATTGCTCATTTCAACAATCTATGACTTCATGAACTGATCCCACCCCTTGAATATACATCCCCTGGCTTTGTTCCAGGATATACTCGTACTTTTGTTTGTAGATAGACATCCTACCCACGCAACAAGTGATGAAATCTGGTAAAAGTCAACCTAGCATTTTAAATTCTTGCAAAATCTTCATTAGACTCCAACCCATCAGAGCTGAAGAGACTTCAAAGATAATTGAAGTGGTCAATGCGCTTAACTACTTTGTTGTATATCGCTAGTTCTAGTGCTGACGCAGATTAGAACTGAAGCAATATTTTGCATTTAGAAGGAAAGAGATGAGTTTCAAACGTGCTTCATTGTTAGCCAAGGCTGTCGAAAGACTGAATTTTGTTAGCATTTTTACCAAACAGGGTTATATCATTTTCAAGTTCCAAGTCAGCAAATGAATCGCCGGGTATTAAATAGATTTCTTGAAAAATGGTGCAATGAGAGAGTTGTGTTTCCAAGAATGTCTGTGACACAGTCAAATAAAAATAGGGAAAATAGTAAGCTCTGTCAAGCACTACATGAAACTAAAAATTCTGGAAACAGTTCGTGATAAGCTAGTTAACCAAAATAATACTACCCTATAAATCAAAGAGTTTTGAATATTTATTAATTTATTAAACAACTTCTATTTACCATGGTATGTAGGTATGAGGGCGGTTATCACTTCCCGGTTGCACACACCGTGGAAGGGTTTTTATGGAGGTGCCTGAAAAGAAAATTGGATTAGAGGTGGTCTTAGTGACCTGAGAGCGTGACCGCAGTGCCCAAGGGACAACTGCTTGAGGTCAGTCACACATGACCTTTTTATGGGTAATTTTTGTGTTAGCTCCGTACCTGTTGAGACCTTACCGCCGGAGACGGATATCCTTGGGATAAGGCGAGGTGTGCATTTTTAGGGTCAAACTTTTCTAACCCACCCCTCCTTGTAGGAAGGCAGCATCGCTGTCATGCTGGTTGTCTGAAGGAAACACCTTACTGCTGTCACACCTCTGTACAGTCAGCAGTACGACTTCGCCTTCGGACCTTAGGTTTGTTGCTTTTAATCTTACCGCTCTTCAACCGACCTGTCTGACATAGTAGGACCTTGAGGAACGGTTGTTTCAGCCAATATAGCTCGGTTGCTTCATCACGATAGGTAAGCCCAACCACCACGTCAAAGTAGCAACAACGACCGGGTACCATGGTATGTAATGAATAACAATAAATAAGATAGTTTTACATTAGAAAAAAACTACTTCTACCTTCTGTTCACCACCTAAGACTTTACACATAGACTTATATGCATACTCATGAACATCTTATTCTTAATGATACACATTTATAACTTAAGAAGCTATTTGATTTTATTACACTCTCACTGGGTTTTGTTCTTTGTTTGCTTGTTTCTTTCTCTCTCTCTGTCTATATGTCTTCCTGTATTTCATACTTGAAATATTCTAGTCGCCAGACTCAAATCTAATAAATAATAATATTAATGATAATTTGTTTTTTTGATTAAAATCTATTGTATATTATCAGTGTAATTGTTATTAGTTCTTCATTACTGATATAAAGAGATACCGAGTCAATATATCATGGGATTAAAACATTATCTACATATTGTGTATATATGTACTTGGGGAATGTTACATGGATAACAAAATCACTGTTGATATAAAGTCCAAAAACTGTATTTCTAGCTAAAATGATACCAAGTTTCAGACAGCTCTGTTTATTTTAGTTTGTAGATGATAATCACTACTTCACAAGTATATCTAAGGCATAAAGAAATGTCTATTTATATAAAATCATATTTGTCGGATGGGTTCAGAACTCGTATTATAATACATAACGAAAGAGTAAGGGACTCGAGTCAAGAATTAAACTTTTTTCATTATTTTTCTGTTTTTATTTCACATACGTCTTCCTTTAGTGTTACATAACTTTTATTGGTTCTCTTTTTGAATTTTTTTTGACACTCACTGTACTTGATATTATATTCGTAAGTGTATGTAATCAACCCTACGGATCATTGTGGAACAATCAATTGAATAGAATTTATCACTCTACACCAACTTTATTGAATACGATCAAGCATTTGATAGATTGAACAGAACAACACTATGGAAGCTTCTTCGATACTACGGCGTGCCTCAGAAGATAGTCAATATCATACGGAATTCCTATGATGGATTAAACTGCAAAATCTTGCATGGAGGACAATTGACAGACTCGTTCGAAGTAAAAACCGGTATCAGGCAAGGTTTCTTACTCTCACCCTTTCTCTTTCTCCTGGTGATCGACTGAATCATGAAGACTTCAACATCTGAAGGGAAGCATGGGATACAGTGGACATCTAGGATGCCGCTGGACAATCTAGACTTCTCAGATGATCTGGCCCTAATATCACAATGGCAACAACAAATGCAGGAGAAAACGACCAGTGAAGCATCAGTTGGTCTCAATATACACAAGGGGAAAAGCAAGGTTCTCCAACATAACACAGCATGCAACAATCGAATCACACTTGACGGAGAAGATTTGGAAGGTGTAAAAACCTTTACATATTTGGGCAGCATCATTGATGAACACGGTGGATCTGATGCAGATGTGAAGGCACGAATCGGCAAAACAAGTGCAGCATATCTACAATTGAACAACATCTGGAACTCAAAACAACTGTCAGCCAACATCAAGGTCAGAATTTTCATTACAAATGTCAAATCAGTCCTACTATATGTGACAGAAACTTGGAGAACTACGAAAGCCATCATCCAGAAGATACAAGTGTTTATTAATAGCTGTCTACACAAAATACTTCGGATCTGTTGGCCATACACTATCAGCAACAACCTACTATAGGAGAGAACAAACCAGATCACAGCAGAGGAAGAAATTAGGAAGAGGCACTGGAAGTGGATAGGACACACACTGAGGAAATCACCCAACTGCGTCATAAGGCAAGCCCTCATATGGAATTCTCAAGGCCGAAGGAGAAGAGGAATACCAAACAACACATTATGCCGGGAAATTGAGATAGACATGAGAAAAATGAACAAGAATTGGATTGAATTAAAAAAGAAGGCTTAGGACAGAGTGGGTTGGAAAATGCTGGTTGGCGGCCTGTGCTCCATTAGAAGTAACAGGCGTAAGTAATTAAGTAAGTAAGTGTATGTAATAGTGAAGGCTATACAGGATCTATTGTAAAATATTATTATTTACATGGTTGTGTATTTAAACGATAACTAATATCATATGTTTAATTCCCTGATTTCATTTATACAAATTTCAGATATCAATCAAGGACCCAGTTACCTATAAGACTACTATGGTATTTTCAAATTAATTAATTATGGAACACGTTTGATGCTTTTTTGATAGTGTGATTTTCTCTGAGGTAGATGATTAATTTGCTCAGTCTTCATTATCGTTCTCCATAACATACAGAAGTAGGATTTGATGATAGTGTTCAAAATGAGAATGAAAACTGAGCAAATAAACTGTCCAAATGACCAAACACAAAACAACCGAAAACCACCTGTCTGTACTTTGATATATCATGTAAATTTAAGCCGACTCTAACACCGATGGACGAAGTAATTCATTGAGTTCCATCTTTATCTCGAATACTGGATATACTGTCATCACGGACCGACATATTTATAAACAAATGGCTAGTGTTAATTGCAGAAAGTGAATTTCAGTATGATCTAGGTAATTGATCTGTAGGTTATCGATTTGATGTTTTAAGGCTTTTACTTGGATTGAAAAGTAAAGTTCTTTGATAGTCGTATTGTCTAGCATATACAGTAAATTGTCTAGTCAAGCGAACGGAATTATCATGCGTAAAGTTTTTTGAAGATCTTTCGACGAAATTGACAGGTCATATGTGGCTATCGTATGATTGTTGGGTAATGAGGGTGAGTATAAAAATAATTCAATAATAGGAGAATGTATTCGAAGTGCATATTTTCACTTCAACTCACATGAAATAAATCGTTAAAAATAAACGTTTTCGAGGGATCATAAAAGGAGGTAAAGAGTCTTGCATTATACAAGAACAAGTTTATTTGACTATATATATAGACTAGTTGTTGACACATAAATTATTTCAATAGTTGAAATCATGAGTCAATTGAAGCTAGACCACCATGGAAAACCTGGAAGCACTAGACGGCTGTCCCGTCTTATTGTGGGACTCCTCAGCAGTGCGTATCCACAATCCTGCTACCCGCGAGATTCGAACCCAGGACCCATCAGTTTTGCGCGCGAGCGCTTAACCACTGAGTCAAACGGCATTCAACGGTGTTAATGTCTAACTTCAAGCAATCCACTGCGCACTGCTGAGGAGTTCCATACTAGGATGAAACGGCCATCCAGTGCTTCCAGGTTTTCCATGATAATCTAGCTTTAATTGACTTATGAATTCAACTGTAAAATCTCATTTCAGTTTGCGTAGTTGCATATAGTATTCATTGGTCAAGGTCTTTCTACGTTATATTTAGCTAACCAGCTATTTCTCATACAGAATTATTAATCTTTGTAAATAGGTAGATTAATAATCGAAGTAATGTCGATAAGTATTTGTTTTTGTATTTTTATAAATGTGGAAATACATGTTTGGGTAAATGTTTGGATTCATACTGATATGTTATAAAAATGAAATTTAGTTACATGATGTGACTTTTTCTTATTACTCATTCAAGTAAAACAGTAACTTTCTCTCCCTCTCCAAATGCTCTCACACGGCCACGTGCATGCAACCACTGCCAGTGAAGTCCTACTCACTAAATTCTCGTGGTATTACTGTTGTTTACGAAAGTCAGAGGATGAAAAGCGAATGTCCGGCGCTTTAATCGGGTTGGTGGACACGGACAGTCCACCTAAGGGGGTTGGAAAACCCTGATTCCAAACCAATGGTGCATATGGGCTCCAGTATCTTGAAGAAGAAAATAACGTATGAACCAATCGTTGATAGCGGGCTACCATGGGTCTGTATCGCCTGAAGTTGCCCCATTGCCTTGTGGATCGGAGCTTTAGGTCGAAAGGTTCCGAGTGTGACCCCCTAACAAAACCGCGTGGTTTGGTTTGGGCACCTGTGCAGTATCCCAGTCCTCACACAAATCAAATGATTTATGTGGCATATATCTATTTGGTGCCTCTTTGTACCAATGTTTATGTGTTTAGATAAATAAATTTTAATGTCGGTAGAAGCTAATTAACAAAAGCAACAATTATATAGTAACTTTTCTTCTAAAGTATAATTTTTTATTGTACATGAAACTGTAGATAAATTAATCAGACAATAAATCGCATCTTCACTTTATTGTTCAGGGAAATTCATTTCATACAAGCAACCGGTTTTGTTGTGTGTTGTAGTAGCTTAAGAAAATTTAATCATAATTGAAATTGATTTTAGGAGAGTTGTTATGATATGACCATTTACTTAAAAATACTAGCAATTACGTTATCGCACAGGATGTACATATGCCAACACGAGACTGACCAACTGAAGTCCTAAATAACAATACGAAGATACAAGTAAAACAACATCAAATGAATTTAAACTTCACCCCATTGCTTAAACAGGTGGCTATTAGGACTGAGAATCTATGTGGATAACGCAATGACGTTTGAAGCGAACGGTTAATATCAACTCTTAGATGCAGGTTCATCCAGCTGATCAGTCTCAAATAGGACGAGACACGTTTCCTGGATTCCACTGCTACCCACTACTAATCTTTGCTTACGTTTGTGTTTGTATTTGAAGCCTAATAACTAAAATAGACAAAGTTATTAAAACAACTCGAACTCAGACGACATAATCATTAGCTTTAAACGTTAAACTGTCTCACTGGCGTTCATGGAACTTGAGTTTTGTCAAAACAACTGAGTTTAAACAATTGGGTATTACTGTTGTAATTATCTTGATCATTATTATTCAAACATTAAAGTACAAAAAGAGGAGAAGAAAAATAAAAATCGTTACCCTATGATTGTCTTAAACCAGTCACGCGACTTATCATTTAAGTTCACGTTGTTTGATGTTGAATGTTTGGTCAATACATATTTATTGGTCTAACGATGAGTAAATTAATGTTATTATAACAGAGTGATGATGTATCTAACACACACAGAGAGAATCGCAAATCAGAAAACTAGGGATAATTGAGAAAAATCTGAAAAGCCAATTTGAAAAAAAGAATCATTTAAAGTCTGTAAAGCAGGACAACATACTGTCGACAGTTTTCCTACGTAAACTAATTAGCAAATTTTTAATGTAATCTATAGGATTTATTTAATATCTAAACACACACACACTACAGCGGATGATAACTGGTAACGTTTTAATGGAATAAACTGATATAAACAACCCTGAATGCAATAAACTGGAAGAAAACAAAATAGCATAGTGATTATTTTCCGTTATTCGCGCAATTTCAACCAGATAAAACATGTAGAAATTTCCCTCTGAGAAAACTGTTCTATAAAATATCAAATATGCTTATCAATCAAATTATAAGTTATAAATGAAACTAGAGGGATTGCGTTTTAAGCAAAGATGAGTATTTGCTAGCAGGACGCGAATGTCGTCTTACTGGCGGCTCGTCAGCTCGATGTGTCTGCATCAGTTGATGTTCAATCTGGGACTTGAACCTAGTACTGTTCGCTCCGGAGGTCATCTCGTTATTCACTTAGCTGCTGAGAGCAAACAAGTTCAGCTTTCATTTTTCATAATGGTTACTGTACAGTTTATGTTACGATCAATTCCAGTTGTAATCTAACTTGACATAAATTCTTTTCTCATAAATAATTTAAAATGAAATACGGATGTCATTTCATTGATCTAAAAGTAAACCAATCACTGCGAAACCTAAAAGTTATGGGTTCTATGTATGGTGAGGCTACAATAGGTACTGGTCAAGAATACTGTACTACAATTCAACTACATTATAATGATATCCGATTTTTACTGATTCCCTAGTCGATATCGGTTTATGAGATGACATTTTAGTAGGAAATAAAATTTGCTAACGATTGGCTGGTGTTATAGTTCATTACAATGAACTCCAGTATCTAAACATTGATACTTTCTTGTTTAACGAAGTTCCGAGTATATTCATATATAAATCGACAAAATTTAAAATGTTCAGCTTGAAGTAACACAGTTTTTCTGAAGATATATAAGTCACAACTAGATAATACCTCGTGAAGAAAAAGATCAAAAATGAAACCTTAATGTATACACTGTTATTGAGCTGAGACAACAAAACTCCATCAATATCATCCACCTGAATTACAAATTTTCTCCACCAGACACTGTTATCAATTTATTTTTTTGGATGCAATCGGAGAATTATAGTTGAATCAGCATGAATTGATTTTATAGGTTCTAAACAGGTTTCGATTGTATTGAAAATGACAACTTTGATAACAGACAAAATTACCTGAAAAACCAAGCTTTAAACGCGAACAGAAAAGTCAACAGAAGAAATAAATACTGGCTGTTATGTTTCTTACATTCTTTTTGAGATTTATCAGTTGGTTGTACTTGAATCTTAATTTTCCAATTCACACAATAAATAAGAACAGTAAATATATGCAATTTCAGGACATTCTTTTACGAAGTTCATATGTCAACAGAGACTAATACACATTTAAAATCAATGTCTTTAATGTTGTTACTAAAGGTCCTAATTTCGATTTCTGTGGAGACCATGAATGTACACTTGTTTCCAGAACTCTACATACTTCAGTTACTCTCCAACTAAATTAAACAGCTGTTATGAATTATCTCTACAGGGAAGCTTTCTTTATTAACATAAGTGATAACAAAGATGAATAGTAGCTAACAGTGGAATCCAGTTTGACGCGCGTTTCATCCTATTTGGGACTCGCCAGCTAGATGTACCTGCATCCCAGAGTTGACATTTACTCTGAGACTCGAACCCAGTACCGTTCCATCTTTGCTTATAATGCTTGTAGATTAAGACAATATCGAGGCAATACGCAAAGTATTCACATATGCCAATAAGAGATTGATCAATTTAAGTTCTAAATATCAATAGAAAGATTCAAGTAAAACAATACTAAGTAAATTTACTAAATGTTATGCTATTAACTACTGGAATGATATCAGTACTCTGTTTTTCGAGAAAAAAATAATTTACCTTATGCAAGTAATAATAATGATTGACAAGAGATTGAAACTTACCTTTATTCTTGAATCATATATCTTTGTTTTTTCTAATGAAGAACAAACAATACACTTCCAAACTGTTTTATTTAAATGAATGTCATTAAATTTCTTTACACTTCTTATGAAGATGAATGATTGATATATATGCATACAGATTTCTACAGTCTTAAAGCCCTATCTTTATACAAGTTATATTCCACTACTCTATCTTTTTTTAATCAACCAGTCAACATTTGTTTATGAGTGCTTTTTTTCATTTTATTCATTGTATAACTTGAAAATTATTCTTACTTTCAATTTTAATAATTAGCCAATGAAAAATTAGTTTAATTATTTTAACCAATTAGATAATTTAGAAAATTCTCCAATCAGATTATGAGGAGAATGTATAAAGTTAATTTGAGATAAATAATAACCTATTTTAAACATTTTTTGGGTGGATTTAAATTCACTGTTTCCACGTTAATCTAATGTATTACCCAGTGTAATAATGATCATTTATACTTTCTTGTAGTCGCAGAATTTGTTAGATAATGATGTGTTTTTTTATTAAAGAACTAGATTATGCTGTGAATTTTGCTCTGGTTATCATTTTCATTTGCCACGTCTGACTGTGTTATGCCAGACGTGGATTGCATGCTGAAATGATATCCTAAGTCATGATGAGTTTTAAACACATTTTTGATTTTTTTTTTCAAGTAGACCGTCAATGAATAATGTGATTGGAGAAACGTTTGTTGTGCTGTGAATTATGTTTTTGTAAGTGACTGTTGTCTTTAGTCCCAAAACAATAATGTTTGTCTTCTGTTAGGTAAGTTTTACTGGCCTTTAGTTCGTGTTTTGGGTTTATAGGCTTAATTATCTACACTTAACTACTTTGAGTAACATTTCTATGCGAATGGATCAATAATTATGACACCTACTTAGTTTAGTATTCTTAGGCATCGTATAATTAAGTTTAGTCGACTTAAGTATAGTGCTTGAAGCAGGTAATGAGGCAGATCAGTTTAGTAAGTAGAGCACTCATTTCTGTTAGCATGCTTAAGCGTCACAACTAGAAAACGATGAGTGTGAAATAATGCATACATTAGAGTTTATATAGCTCCAGGACGATGAAGTTGTGAGCATGGAATTTGTGTAGAATAGGGGGAATCATGAGGATGTTATATTGATCTATCATATTTATCATATTCCCACTAGCCCTAATTTATCGCCAATTTATTTCTTTAATAAGTTACACGTAACATGGTAGTGATATGAACTCATTGTAATAACTTAGCCTATGATAAAAAACGATAAAGAAACTGCAGTGACTCTTATATCAGTCTGCTTTCAATGAGTATACTGATTCAAATCAGTCTGCTTGCAAATAGGAAAAACATTATCTTGGATGCTGTTGTAGTCATGTGCCATAAGATAGCGTTCACTATAATTGATGGAAGAACTAGTGAAATTAAGAATACATGTCTTGGATTTTGCTACGGACTTCGTTCATCCACATAGTTAAGTAGGATTTTGGCATCATAACTGATGTCTGTTCGTGATGTTTGACTAGTTAACGCAGCCTATACATATATTCCTCTTACTAGCTTAAATGGCATTTGCTTAAATCTTTCAATGACTGATTCGCTTTCCTACAAATATGTAATTTTTAAAATTGATCAACTCGTTCCTTCGTATTTGGTTGCTGGCTTCCACTCGGATTCGCGTTTCTGAGCGTATTCGGCCTTTGTGTTTGTACCTTTGTGATCTGCGCAGTACAATAATAAACTATAGTCAACTCTTCGTATCGTCTTCTAAAATTCATACATTATTAGGTATTAAGTAATCACGGTTATCAGGACGAGTGATGTACGAAGCCTTAGGAATTATCTCGAAGATATTCCACTACAACTTGATTAATGAGTAATTCGAATGATAAGTTAAAGTAATTTCTTTAAGCCAAAATAACCATTTACAATCAATTAACATAAGTCAAACAGAAATCTTATTTCACTTTGATTTCGAAATGATGAGGATTCATGGTTAAAATCTGTATTCTTCAGGGATCTTGCTCTTCCAAACCTGCGTAGTTGAGTTACAAAACCTTTATTTTGAACAATGAGAACTGGAGGGTACATGAAGGTAATCAATCACAAATAAAATCATCGGAATAGGCCTATTTGATCTTTATGTAATAATTGTAAAGATAACTTATACTTCAAGTACACATTGTTGTCCATAAAAACAATCAAAACTTCGTAATCAAATTATTGAATTCATAGAACATAACAACAACCACTAATTTCCTAATGTATTTATGAAGGTACTAAAGTGATCAAACGAAGCTACTTAAAATGTTCAAAGTAACAAGGTTATTGAAGAAGAAATAAATTAATCACAAAACTCCCGATAATAACAAGAATCGATAAAAAAACTATTTTTCAGTACACAAGAGAGTTTTGGGTTGTCACATGACCAAGGATTTCATCAAATTTAAGTATTTACCTTAGACCACCTCTATATAACCCTACAAAGGTAGATTTTATATAAAATTTGTGATCCGTTTAAGGAAATATATATACATTAATGATGAACGTAGATGTATCCTAATCGTCTACTCAAATAGAACGATTGGAGTTTACTTTATTTTGTAGCTAAATAGGTACATCTTCAACCACCCTTGATCGTACACTATGGCTATTCATTCTAATGAGTCACGGCTAGGATAGCTCATTGGTAACGTCTCTGACTGTGAAGCTGGGTGACACGAGATCGAATCCGCCAGGGTGCACCAGTTCCCTCAAGATTACAGGTACACCTTGCTGACGAGTGCCAAATAGCACGAAACCCGGGTTCAGGGTTTCCTGTTGACTACCTCCAACCACCATCTAGATCTCAATACATAGTGCCCGCAGTGTCGAATCACCTAGACTGGTGGCCACATTGCAACATGATCGATAGCATTGGATCTGAACTAATAAGGACTAGACAAGCATGACATTGATCACCACCCAGTGATCAATCAATTGTGACGCTTAGACTCTAGTCCACTGTGCCGACATCTGATGGTGTTAATGTCTAACGTTAATTAATTCACGAAATTGTGCGACCATCTACTGTCTTTGGTGGGTAACTGACTCACACCCTACACGGATTAGCTTCACTAGCCATGGCTCCTTATTAGAACCCCTAGAATTACCTCTCGAGTACATGATCCAGTGCTTCTAGGTTTTCGATGGTGGTCTAACATTGGTCAACTTTTAACTGCTCGTACGGGTTAACTCATTATTGGTTTAGTTTATTGTTAAGGTCATATAAGTCGTGTTTCGATTTGCGATTTCGTCGAATTATGTCAAAGCCTCCTATTATTTCCTTATACTTTTGTATAACAAACAAATAAAAGATGTGATATTAAATTCAAGTTGACTTAAATGAACTAGTCAGACTTGAATTGAATTTACAGAATTTGATTTACCCGCCTATTAAATACAAAAATCATTTTCATATGGAGTTTATTTTGTTGTCTAAATTATTCATTCAGATTTCATACAAGTTAATAAATATTCTTTGTTATAATCTAAATGATGTTTCAACTTATGAAGGACGAAACTGATGGAATGTATTGATAATTCTTGCGGATTAAACGCTATATTCGTCTCCTAAGCTATTCTGTAACTCTCAAGCTAGAACTATACACCCACTTGAACAGGAGAGAGAGAAGACTCAAAGTATGCGAGAAGTAGTTTACTCCATGGTTCATTTTAATACAGAAAATACAGGGTTTTTATAATATTTCAAATGTCTTTGGGTCGCTAGAAGATTCTTGAATGCTACTAAACATAGTAGCAGTGTAGCAGCCAGGCAATCAGAGCCTCTGTATGTGACGTTTCACCTTCTTGATATTTTGGCTAAGACTTCAAGTGAACGCTAATTGGATGAAACGATTCTTAGTGTTTCCTGATGCTTGCTTGTCTTTTTCAAACAATTTTCTGGATCACCTCAACATGTATCTTCGTTAGATATGGGTCAATAAATCAGAATGTTATTTACTTTTTGCTTAGAATTAGGTTGCTTTATGGTTTGAAAATGCTGTTAGGGCAGTCAGTATAAAACATTATATTATTTTTCCAGTGATTTTCCGGTGATTAGAAGTGTCTGTAAAGATATCTCTTCGACGTGGTGGGTAAAATTTTATAGATCTGGTAAGTGCGATCTCTGGACTGGACAGAAATAGACTCACTGGAACAATAATAAAAGCTTTCGTTTTAACTATCTAGTTCTTAGAACATAACAATATGAAGAAACGTCGTCGTGAATGATACTTCTTCGTAATCACACCACATGTGTGATTTTTCGACGTGACTGCGGGCAAAAGAGACATTTGGTACTGGTGAGAAGCGACTGTACTTATTATTTACTTTTGTCATTCGGTTACATCGATTCGTTATTATCATACTGATCCATACGATCATATCACAAAGCAATACAATTTAATAGCTAGTAAACTTATGTAGAATCGGATTATATACAAATTTAATACTAAAGCCGAACGAATGTCACATTACCAAGCAATCATAATTCTTCTGTTTGCCGTACTGTTTGTAGACTTTGTAACTAAAATAATTCAACACTGTTTTAGCAGGAGACTCTTCAAAAAAATATATTCAACACTTTCACAGGATCGGACCCAAGGCCTTCAAGCCCAATAACGAGATCTTTAACATCAAATTACTCATTTGGATTTCAGTGCTTTACATTTCTAGCTTCCATCGGCAAGTAACGTATCCGAACTTTTCAGTAAAGCTTTGCCTTATTGTTGATCTGATGTCAAGGTAATTAAATATGAGGATACAAAAAGAGGGGAACTCATAAAGATCCATGTTGTGTGGTCACAAGCCTCTTTATGAACAGATTTGTATCATTTGATATCGCTTAACTAGCTTGTCTATATGCCCTAATATTACCAATATTAATGATCAGATTTAATTTATCAAAAATTAACAAATCACTTTAGTTTATATTCGATAAATTAGGATCAATTAACTAAATCTACCTGTGTTTACAATATGCTAACGTTCTTTCATGAAACTAAAATTCTTCATGAATCATTTCATATAACCTAAATTATAACAAATATACTATTTAATCACAAATGTCAATTCGGCGAGACTATAATTTATGAACGCACCAATCAGGTATAAGATAACAGGTTTCGGATTTTGGCTCGTAATTCACCCATTCATTTGGCTGAATAGACTTTTGGCATTATAGCTGATGTCAGTTCGTAATGAAAACTCTAAATCTAAATCATAACCTTAATCATCAACTGTAAATCCTAGTTATTAGGTGAATACTCTCAAGGTCACTCTAGCGTCGTTCGAATATCGTCCATAAATTATAGTCCCACTGTTAATTCTAGCAGAATATACTCTTACTTAACATATAACTAAAAAACAGGAAATAAAAAGTACTATAAGTCGTATAATTTAAACAGAATGATATTTATTGTATCCCACTAGTTTTTTTTGGATTATCACAATGCTATCTGACCAATTATTATCAGATCTCAATTTTAAATAAGACCATCAACCCTCATTGAGATCCACTTACATATGGTTTACTGATCCAGATAATTAATACGTATTTAATAAAACGATTTGATAAGCACAAAACAGTAATCTCAGTTGATGAACATAAGCATCAAAGAGCAATTAGTGAGTAACAACAGTGTTATGTTAATACATATTTTATTACTTTCTGTATAAGTACATACAAGTTAGAAATGAGAAAGGTTTCAACATCTCTTTGGGAATAAATTACTCATTAGTGCTTTTCTAGAAAACCTTGTACATCATCAACGTAGGTAATCTGTGTCGAATGATTGGAGGCCCACTTGAGTTAAAAGGAATGGTGTGATCAACAGCTAAAGTCCAAATCACACCTGGAGGTCAGTACCTAACATGGATTACGCCTTCTTCATATCGAGATACTATGGATTCTTTGAAGACCGTACAACACAAAGGACGTTACTGCAGAAATATTTTAATAAGAATGAGTACAGAGAAGATAGTGAGACCACCACCGAATGAGCCAGTTCATGGCATACGATCAACTGATGCGCGCTTGTTGTCCTTGATTTTGACAGGGGTTGATCGTCTGATCGATATTCAGTGACCCAAATGCCGGATGATTTGACTAGGGCTTAGTAATATTTCACTGACCATACAACCTACTCTCGTCTCCCATATACTTAAATAACAACCGCCATTATATTACATAAAGCGTTGTTCATAACACTATAATTGAAAAATTGGTTTTGCTTTGGTTACATATTTTCTAAAAATAGTTTGCACTTCCTTAATCCCATCAAAACAATAAAATATTTTAATCGGTGCCATTTATTCCAAAGTTTACGATTCGATATTCATCCATAATTCTAATGATGTCGAAACAGGTTGTGTGATAGATTAACTACAGTTGTTGAACGATTGAAATTCAAGAAACTCCTAACAGCTGTTTTATCTTCGTTTGGGACGTTTTGTTACTTAATTAATACCTATTTTACTGCACAAAGCACAAGCTGCTTCAAGTAGTCATATAAGACAGTCGTACTTGAATCTTACTATTGAGTTTTACATTGAGACCAAAAATCAAATGATATTTCAATATCCGGATACGCCAAACAACTATTATTTCTACTCGCTATTTGCTAGATTTTAGAATTGTATATATTCTACATTTCAGTTAAATGTCTATTTGATACACTGTACCACTAAGACTTATACCAAATGACAACTGAGAAATGATGACGGGCACACGCTATTGATCAAGATTTGGCCAAAGGTTCAGAGGAAGTAGACATTTGGTTAATAATTTGGCTTCATTTACTGAGGAACAAGTATCCCTATTTATGAAATGTGAGTATATTTTATGTTTGATCTAGCCAATAAAAGCTTTCTTCTCATTCTTGGTTTCCTCACTCAAGTAGCTGAACGGAATCACTTATAAGAAGTTTGCATTTCAGCACCAGACTCAGACGACACCACGACATACTAATATTCAAATATCTTTTCCCATATAACAGTTAATTAATGAGTCCATAAATAACAAAATGGTTTTGGTGTGATTAATAATCTCTCTTTATATGCTTACGAATTCATGTTTCAACACTGAACAAGAACAAAAAGACAGCAATCAATAGTGTTATAAGCAGGGACGGATGGTAGTAATGTTAAAGTTTCCGCTCCAGATACACATGTCCAGAGAGAGTAAGATTAGAAAAAGTACTGAATGTCAACAATATTGAATTATAGGCCATTAACAATATCTTCATACTTGTAAATTTGTTAAAAGTTATCTGAATTCAGTAGCTCGTTGAAAAAGAGGTTGCTGTTTGAAGTAAAAGGTACTACGTTCGAAACTTAGTGTGTGCATTAACGCTAACTTGGTAGTTTTTTTCAGATGACAAGTCTCAAATAGAGTGTGTCATGAATTCCATGCTTAGCAGTAACACAAAAATATGCCAATTGATTTTTACTCTTTCTAAATTTTAGTTAATTTGACTAATTTTCGATGCTGGTTCATCAAAACAACAAAATCTCCCCTAAACCTCATTGTTTTCATGCCTACCAATCGATATGGAAGGAAAAATAAGTTGCATTCTAGTTACTTTCTTCCCGTCAAAATACTTAAAAATACTTTCGTTTTTTACTTGAATGGAAATAAGTAAAATTACTATGCAAACAACCTCAGCACCAGTAGGTTTCAACATACACAAAGGGAAAAGCAAGATTCTTCGATACAACACAGCATGCAACAATCTAGTCACACTTGACGGGGAAGATTTAGAAGATGTTAAAATCTTTACACACTTGGGCAGCATCATTGATGAACACGGTGGATCTGATGCAGATGTGAAGGCACGAATCGGCAAAACAAGTGCAGCATATCTACAATTGAACAACATCTGGAACTCAAAACAACTGTCAACCAACATCAAGGTCAGAATTTTCATTACAAATGTCAAATCAGTTCTACTATATGTGACAGAAACTTGGAGAACTACGAAAGCCATCATCCAGAAGATACAAGTGTTTATTAATAGCTGTCTACACAAAATACTTCGGATCTGTTGGCCAGACACTATCAGCAACAACCTACTATAGGAGAGAACAAACCAGATCACAGCAGAGGAAGAAATTAGGAAGAGGCACTGGAAGTGGATAGGACACACATTGAGGAAAGCAATCAACTGCGTCACAAGGCAAGTCCCCACTTGGAATCCTCAAGACTAAAGGAGAAGAGGAAAATTAAAGAACACATTGCGCCGAGAAATGGGGACAGACATGAAAAGAACGAACAACAATTTTATAGAAGTAGAAAGCAAGGCCCAGAACAGAATGAGTTGAAGAATGCTATTTGGTGGCCTATGCTCCTTTGGGAGTAACAGGCGTAAGTAAGTAAATAAGTAAGTGGGGTTCAACCTGGTCTGTTCTGAGATAGAAACTCACTGAAGATAATGGTGGATATGCCGCTCAATTTCATGGATTAGTTGAAGTTAGACATTAACACCATTGGATGCTGGACGGCTCAATGGTCTAGAGGTTAAGCGCTTGCACGTGAGACTGATAGATCCTGGGTTCGAATCTCTCGGGGCGGGATCGTTCTTGCACGATGATGAGAAGTCCTGCAGTAACACGAAACGGCTGTCCACTGCTACCAGGTTTTCCATGGTTGTCCAGCTTCAATTCACTATTGAAATAAATAACTCATGAACATAACATGTTGAATGAACACTTTATATGTAAGTGGTCATTATAATTTGCATTCGAGAGCCAGGATATTATTCATACATTTTTAGAATAGTAAAAGAACCAACTAATATTTCTATATACTTGAACTTTGATGGATTTTTATTATTCTCCCTACAACTGAAGTCACAGGATTTTCTAAAATAACTTAAGCAATTAAAAATTGGAAAGATATCTCTATTCGAAAGTCACAGTTAATAGCCACCACATTTAGTTATATATTTAAGTAGGATTAATTCATTGTTGTCCTGAAACTATACTTTGACCACATTTATTAAGGTTTATTGAACTCCAAAAATTATTTGCTTAACAATTCGTCTGGTGTAACTTCAAGCTAAATACCATTAGTATAATTAATGATTCTTAGTTTTTTGATCAGTCACCTAGAAATATGTTTGCGTTAATAAGAATATGTAGTCGTCTAAATACTTCTGTTGTTAAAGTGAGGGGGCCCTACAACTGAAGAACTTTGAATATAAATCTCTTATAATCTCCGCTTATACTGCAGAGGTGTAGTGAACAAGAACACAAGTGCGGACGATCGAATGCATTTGAACACAAAATTACAGAATCTGTTAGTAAAAACTGAGAACAACACAGTAAATGCTTCATTTACAAAATGTCAATCACTTGTCTCAGACTTCACTGTTCCATTGTTTCCACTCCAATCATTCTCTGTTCTCGCTCTCTTCTCTTCGATCTTCTTAACCTTCCACCTCCAGGCATTTCACCTATGATCGATGATACATACTACTTATATCTGTAGACATCAGTAGTACATACTTCAATGGGAATATTTACCCAACAATGGTATTTAGATTTCAGCCTTTTTCTGTGATAGTAAATTATCTCTGAACTTTCAATACACACACCATCTAATAAGGATCAAGACAGCAACACTAGACTTTAGAACGTAATTCTATATAGAATTAACCTTATGGAAAGCTTCTAAGATGGTATGTTTATTTGAAATAAAATTGTTGGGGATGGAAAGCTATGAAAGAAACACTACGTGGGAAGCTTACTTTCACTGATGCAGATACTAAGTAAACTATAATTTAACGATAACTAATCTCCTTATAACGTTCTCAACGTAAACTTTAAACCATGTCATTACCGATACACCGAATAATGGAAAGTGACTCGTGGAGTAGAAGTGTTTGAAAATACTAGAATTTTCATTAATGTGGTTCCCAGCTCGTCTCATAACGTTAGTCGGTCAACTTTCCCACTAGTTTTTACAAACATTTTGTAACAACTATGAGTGCGAGTGCATTTATAATCTGATAAAGAACCCAATATAAATTGAACATTTTTAAATGAACAAGTTTTTGTAGATAAAATAGTCTCCTTTTAGACAACAAAAAAATACAAGTAAAGAGCTTGAATAAACTGATAAACCATAGAAAACAACTCCATATCTTTAGTTTTCATACCGTGGCTATTTTACTTAATGATAATAAACAACTTAATGTACTAACTTTAATAACCGTGGAAATAAAATGCAATTGATTCTAGACAATCTTTTTAACGTCATTTAATTAGTTACATTCTGTGTAATCTCATTTCTTAAAATTTACTATATCTAGTAAAAGCAGAAAACTCCAGTTTTACGTAATTGAGGCGATTGATGAGAAGCGCTGAACTTCAATGGTAACTGATTCAACTGTAAGACTACAAAAAAAGGCTAAAAGCTTCATTGAAAACAACAGAAAACAGCTCATGATAAAATATATTTACTTTACAATTACAAATAATTGCAAACATTTTGAAAAATCAATCTAACATTTTATTAAAATGAATATTTAACTATACAGCCGAATCCATAGCAACATTTGATTGCAAATGTGTGGTAGAACCTAAACGTTCTGCCTGCCTTGTCATTGTGCCTTCATATCTTGATTCTGATCTTAGATTTGGATTATGCAATGACTGTGTTGAGGTAGGACCATGAACATTTTCCACATTTTGGAATAATTCACTTCCTGCAGCCCGTAAATTTGCTTCTAAAACAGCAATTCGTTGAGCCTCTAGTGATTCTCTAAGTTTAGCCGATACTGTAGCTCCCGATGTTCCAGCTACAGTACCTCCTACAGCACCTGGAGCGATTGTACCACGACTTAAAATACTTGACTTTCCAGGTGCCATTAATGTACTAGTGGGACCAATTTGTGATCCAGGTTGATAGCTAACAAAATTAGAAGGTACTGTTGCAAAAAGTGAAGGGACTGTTGTGGAACCTCCAATTTTTGACTCAGTAGCTGCTGCTTTACCATCATAATATGAAATATTCTTTTGTGATGCATAATATGGATTAGTTCCTATGAATTTTTGTCTTAATAATGGATCTTGCATGAAACGTTTACTTTCTACTGACAAATAATGTGTCACTAATCCAAAAAGACAAAATATTGTGAAGAATCCAGCTAATACTGCGAATGCAAAACTCCACGATAACATATTTAAATCAGGTCTTGGTAGCCATTCGCGATCTTTACTCATAACTCCCATGAATATTATAACCACAACAAAGCAAGCAACTAATTTAGAATTTAAAAGAAAAAAAAACATTTTTACATAAGTCAGTCAACATGTCTACAGAAAATATATAACTGAAGTTAAGGGGAACTTAGGCAAAAGCCCTTATGTTCTAAAGTAAGATTATTTAAAAAGTTGAATTTTTCTCTACGTCAGAAACCACTCTAATAGATCAGAATATTCATCATTCAGTTAGTTGGTTGGTCATGGACAAAATAGAACTTAAGACAAAGTTACTATATCTTACATCAACACAGTGAGGAAATTTCTCAAAGTAAAATGCATAAGGAGGGGAAAGTAATATTAAATACAATGAGAAAGTAAATTTGACGAATTCAGATGAAAAGAAAGCAATAAGACCGATGAATGGGAAGTTGATAATGATATTAAACTAAAGATTTAGAAGAAAATATAGAAAGAATTAGACTGGTTCAAGCATTAACTACGGTTATCCCGCGTATTTAAACATAAACGTCTGTATTAGTTGATGTATATCGAATTAACGTCCAATGATCCTATAACCTAATTCCATATCTTCTCTACGCTATTTGAAACTTCTGAATCACATCTACACTAGCAACTGTTACACGCCGTAGTATATGTTAGGCAAGTGTATCGCATTTCTCGATCACTGAAGTCAGTAAGTATTAATGACCTCATCAATAAACTTCGGATCTGAACCAAAAACTTTATTCACCAAACGACTTTTTTCGTGAGCAATCCCCTTAGAACGTTTAAAACGGAAGGCGTTTCAAATGAGTTATTTGAGATAAATAACATGGCAAAATAAATTAGTTAGTGTGCGTTACATACAATATTCACTGTAACAAGAATTGTGGATGATCAATTGAATAGAAATTTCGAATATGTTCATGTATATATACGTGCTTTTGAATTACCAGTATCTTTTTAAGTGATATAACATCAGTCTCCCCCTACAGTATGAAAGTCAATACAGCATCACCATTAGAGTGTATCACTTTAGATTATTACATCTCATTTCAACAAAGTTGTATTAAGTCAACGAGGTAATCAAAATAAGATGAGAAATAACATCGAAAGCGATGGAAATCTTAACATGAAATAATGCAGTTGTGAGTAGACAAAAATAATAGAAGAATAAAAATTAAAAATGATAATAAACAAGATTTGGGACTACTATAGCTCCACAATGATCTATTTTACTCCATGTCATGGAACACCCACAACGATTGATCGGGGTATTGCAAAAGACTCATTCAAGATGTTTGCACCTGCCAACGTTGGTCAAAATGCCAAACACTGACCTTACGAAATGAAGTCACGGCTTATAATGCTCGCCTGTAGGTTTCTTCAAATTAGATTTATGTTACTCAGTATTTTATCTCAGAATATGTAGCAATCAAGTATACGTAAAACATATTCTAACTGAATCCAGCAATAAAGATTTATATATACATGAAAACCATTTTATTTATTTGATGTATTTTTTGTTTCTGACTGTAGCACTTCAGTTAGATTGAGCACCTGTATATTTTAAAAATGAATTTGATCACAAATTGACAAAATCTGGTGAAATATTGAAAACGTCACAGCACTGAATAGCTCTTTTGTATTAATTTCAGACTATTCATGAATGCTCATCCCCGTTCTTTAATCTAATTATTTATTGATAACTGGCTTACTCATGACTGACTTTAAGGTGGTTTTCTCAAAATCCGAGATAATTTTGGATTTCTCCTGAACATCAATGAGACACCTGGTTTACTAGGACGATACTCTTTTGTTTACAATTGATATGGACTCTACTAGATACTTATCTAGCAGCTAATTTACCACAGGTCAAGTCAGTTCACATCAATAATATGTTATCAGCCTGAACAGCATGTATATTATTATGAAAAATGTGTATGATAAGAAAAATATCTATCACAAGTTTGGCTGGCTAACCATTTATCTGAAAAGTTGATCAATCACCGTTATGTTTTACTAAACAACAAAATTCTATTGGGAGGTTTGTAATGAGTGGATGCAATCAATTCAGAATTAAAATAGCAACTCTCCGGTGACATTGAATGACGTCTATTCTATACAACAGCTTGACAAGAGTTGGGAATCTAGACTAATCGATTTTAACAGGGTAGTTTGAAGGTAATTCGGTCGCAGTAAAAGACAAATGTTATTGATTCGACTACTTTCCAGACCTTAGTTTTATAGTATTGAGTAACCCATAAATCGAACAAAAAAGCTGCCCAGACCCCCCTTTATTTTTGATAATTCCTCGGCTTATGTCAGTTTGCAACATAACGGATCTCAAAACGTGATTTTCGAGACCAAAATGTAGGCTTATGTTGCTTAGATCTGCGGTTCAATTAATATCTTCTCTATACAGTCAGTTTGTAATAAAGTGAAGAATGATACGCCTATATGATAAAACGTAACTTCAAAAGTACTTACGAGCAACAGATTGTAATCCCATCACAACAAAATGTGGTTTTCTTTCTTTAGTTCCATAAACTTCACATAGGACAAGAATTATCATTAATAATCCAGCTAAATTACATATTAGACTTATGATTGATAATATCTGAACAAGATAGAACCATGCTAAAATGAAATAAAACGTAGGAGTTGAATGACATCCGTTAAATAATCGATTGTATAATTTTTAAGCTAGATCTAAGGTCTTTTGCGAGGAATTATTTAAAACAAATAGAAAACCAAGAAGACTGATGGCCACATTGCAACATGGCCGATAGCATTAGATCTGCACTAATAAGGACTGGACACATATGACAGTGATCACCACCCAGTGATTATTCAATTGTGATTACAAGTATTATTTTATAACTTTACTTTAGAATAATATCCATCTCAACACCGCTTAGCATGCAAAAAATGCTTATAATTTTTTCTTACAAGAGGCTAGTTACAAATTGCATAGAACGCAACTCCCAAACAAAATAACGTACGTTTTGGCCTCAAAACTAGATGTGTTAGAATGAAGGTCACTTATCTGGAAAATGAGTATCAACAACTACTTGTACTTTTAATTACGATTATCATTTAACTCATCGAACAACAAAATCACAGTGACGCTCAGTTCCTTACAATCAATCAAAGAAAAACAAGTTTAATTCCAATTTCTACATTTTCCCAATTAGTTATTCGGTACAACAGCTACTGTCAGGAATGTTCTACTCACAATGTCGCGGCAGGGTGTTGTTTACGAAATTGAGAGAACGAAAATCGAATGTCCGGCACTTTAACCAAATTGGTGGACACGGAGGGTTTACCTAGAGGAGTCTGAAAACCCTTATTCCAAACCAATCGTGCACATGGACTCGAGGATTCTGAGGAAGCAAATGGCGTATGAACCAATTGTTTGTTATCGGCAACCATGGGACTGCATCTCCTGACGTTGCTCCAATACCTTATGTATTTGACCTTTAGGTCGAAGGCACCGAGTGTGGCTCCCTAAGAGAACCACCTGCCTCGGTCTGAGCATTCGAGAAGTATCACAGCCCACCCACAAATCAAGTGACTTGTGTGGTGCATATATATTCAGTGCCTCTTTGTTTTAATATTTTTGTGCTCAAATACATAAATAATAAATAGTTTGAATGTATAAATTAAATGAAGCAAGGTTACACAAATCTAATCACTAAACAATAAAATCTCGAATTTTAATTATAACAACGCCATTTCTGCTGAACATATGCTGAAACTCGGGGCTAATGAAAACTTAAGGAACATTAGTCAAATACCGATTAAGACATTGAAAGTTATCATACTTTAAATAAGGAAAATTAAAATGACTAGTTTAGTAAAATTCTGGTTAAATACTTTAAAAGCAACCGTTTCAATTAGGCCTGTGAGTTAACTATGGATGTTATATCAATATTTTCAACTTAGTTGTACAGATGGTCAGGGAACCTTAATATGTAAATGATTTTCTATGGCTTTCCATTGTTTAGACATTGTCAAACAAATACGGCAGTCATTATTGATTGCAAGAGTTTCCTTGGACTCAAGTGTTGTTGTCTCTGCACAAATGCATTTTGCTGGTCGGTAATCTGTTACCTTTTTACAGTCAAACTTCCTAATGTAAACTTGGTGTTCGTTTTGAGCAAAAACGTGGTATTGTTATACTTGAAATTACCTTTAAGGAATAAAAATTCGTGGAATATCCATTTCCAATATTAAATGGTTGAAAACATGCACGCTTTTTAGTTTTTTACTTAAACTTATGTAACACTTGTCATGCAATATTTAAATAATAAACAATTTGAAATATTCTATCCAAATATTTACAGGAAAGCACTCACGCGGATTTAACCAGAATCTAATATACTTGTATTCTGGGTAATATATATACCAACATCCTTGATACGCTTTAGATACATAGTCTTCTGGGAAGATAAACTGGTCAAAGCAAACTTCCCACAAGCCAAGTCTTTGAAAACCAAGATTCGACTCAGATTTTGAAACAATCCAGAAAGGTGAAACAAATCCAACAATATTGAAAATAGCGGCAAGAAAGGAGAAGGTAACAGCCATTGAAAATGAGATATGTTTACGCCTGACAGTACCTAGCTTCATGTTTCCGGATTTTACAGTTTTGAAAAATTGCGTTAGGACTACGCAACTAATGACATCTAAACAATGAAGTTAAACAAAATTATAGAAATAAACGAAATTTATAAAGAAATTGAACAGTGACATGTTGATATGCACATTCAGTTTTAATGTGTTTTCTTTAAAATGTTGACGACTTTTAATATATTTGAGCAACAGTAAAAGTTACTTCAGAGATGCAAGTAGCTCGTAGAATCAGAATTCATTTTTGTGTAGTAAGGATATAAGGCCAACAGGTTGTGTTGTTCTTTTTCTAGTAGGCTTCTGTGAGTGTGTAGTCTTCTCTTGAATTAGTTAATTAGAGGTGCGGTCACCAATGCTTAGGGTAACAGGTTTCAAGAATTGGTGACTCCGCGTGAAAACCTAAATGCTACGGGTATTTTCTCACTCTTGACTTTTCCACTCGTCTGCTGTATCCTTTGAGTTGTCCCGATCTGGTATGGGGAAAATGGGAAGATATATTGGATCCAAAGTCATTTCTTAGTATTCTATACATCGAGATCACATCAACTCTTAATCTGCGGTAGGGAAGAATAAAGAGGTCTAGCGTTGCAAGCTGCTCTTTATATGGTAAAAACCGGAGTTCTGAAGTTGCAAAGTTAGCTGCCCTCTATACTTGACTCATGATATCTGAGCCACCTTTTGGACGGGGTCTTGCAGCCTGAACACATTTCTTAAGTTTAGTTCTAACGAAGGTTCTGTATACTGTAGTAAACATAGTATCGAACTTGGTCCATAGCTTTCTAAGCTGCAAATTCACTGTAGTGGGTTGTGGTTCTAATATCATGACTCAATGTCATCCCAAGATCCTTATGAAACCGGACTAAAGGTACAGGCACTCTCCCTACGCTGTACCTATTTACCTTTGTGTCCCCAAAGTGCATTTAGACACACTTGGCCGCGTTGATAAGTATCCGCAAATTTTTAAACCAGCTAATCAGAACATCTAAGTCTACTTGAAGTGCATATGCATCTGCGTATCCTGTCATTTTTTGCCAGACTTTCACACCAGCGTATATTAGCGTTGTAGACTCAGCTACTCATTTACATACACTAGCAAAGGTAAAGGACCAAGGACAGAACCTTTAGGTACTCCACAATGTGCTGATCTCGAGGTGAAGCATTTAGAATTTTTTTTCTTACTTTCTGCCCACGACCTATCGGGAAATTATTGAGCCATTTTTAGAAAGATCCGGCAATGCCGGGATTTTCCAGCTTTAAGGATAGTCTAATTTCGACACCTTACTTTACTGCTTTACTGAAGTTTATGTAGACAACACCCATTGATTTTCCGTGATCTAGAGTATCTATCCATTTCTCACATGCTGTAAGGCGATTTGTTGCGCAAGATAAACCTTTCCTGAATCGATGTTGTTCACTGGTTAATAAGTTGTTGCTTTCCACGAATGTCATTATGGTCTTTTTAATCATCCTTTAAAGTATTTTAACTACGACACTGGTGAAACTGACGGGTCTGTGGTTTGATGACAGTTGGCTTGATCCCGTTTTATGTATTGGAGTGATAATTGTATCCCTCTGGTCTATAGGCGACCTAATTTGACCAAGTTACATTGAATATCGTAGTCAATGGGGCAGCAGCAGAAGCTTCTGAGTGAAAACTGTCCCGAAATGGTTTGCCATTTCCTTTGCCTTTTCCCTATCATCCTTTGTCATTTGAGATCCACTTCGTTCCGTAGTAAAGTTAAGAGTTCAGTGATGCGTCCTTTTTCTGTAATTTATGTACAAGAATAGTCTCTTATTCTGCTTGATTACAGATGATGTTAACTGAATTTCATATTTTCTCTGAACTGTACACCAACATGTACAACGACGGAAACGTACTTCAGTGAAGAAAAACTGCATAGGAAGCCAAACACTAGCAAACTTTACTAGTTTACCAATGATAACTAGCTTATATTTACACAAAATACTGATGCGATATGAAAATATCAATCAAACTGCTTTAAAAACCAGTACCAAATGCATAAAAGCTCGTCACTTGAAAGCCATAAAGTTTAGACGCAACCAAGCTGAAATTTGTGTGAGTGCCGTATGATAACATAATGTAGTGTTAGTACTAGGCTTTAAACAAGAAGTTTATTCTTGTCAATCATTAGATTATATACTAATTAGTAAGACATGTAATGTAATGTAGAGAGAAATGCAATTTTGATCTCGTATAGTATGGAAAATGTTCACTGCTAAAACCCGGAATAATATGTACAAAATATACATTGATTTTTAGTAAGTCTGAGAACTGTAATGTATGTTACGAAGTAGACATATTAAGTGGACCATAAATCTCCTAGTTTTTAACTACTTTTATTAAAGTTTACATGTTTTTTGCAGGATTTCTTCAGAAAACGATTTGTTTTGAACTAAAAATAGCTCTGAATAATGTCGAAAACTGTTAGTGGCAAACGTAAATCTAAAGGAGAGAAAGCTAAAGCTAAGGACCCTGTGAATGAGATATTAGAAAAAACACAGGAAGACGTAAAAAACTTGCGGGAAGTAAGCAGAAAAATATTTATTGCAGAAAATGCAGAAAACCGTCGCTATCAAGCATATACTGAGAAATTGGAGTCTAATAGAAATTATGATGAATTGAAAAAGTCAACACAAAACCATACTGCTTTCCTAATCACAGAAGATGAAATAAAAGCAACCAATCTTTGAGATCAAATAGAAAAATTAACCACAAAACTAGACGAGGCCAATAAATTAATTGAGATAAAAAATAATGAAATCAAAAATTTACGTCGAGAATTCCTAAATTGTAAGGCAGAATAAGATTCGAAAATCAACACATTAGAACAAAAATTAAAAGAACAAGCTGCATTATTTCGTGACGTTATGTCACAAGCGTTCACTCAACTAATTAAACAACTAAGTACCGACTATGAAAATGGTCATAATAACTACAAAATATTTTCTCAGCCTACAAATGATCTAATAGGATTGGAGTTTTTAAATCCACCGTTTTTAGATGAAGAATCTGTTGAATATATATAATTACCTATCTAGATATATACAGTGATGTAGGAATTTTCTCAACATATTCACAAGTATATTTTCTAATTAACGTTTGTGAATAATTTATGTAAAAATATTCCTGTATAAAAAAGAAGCCACAATTCTGCTACGACAGTTATTTCTTCTTTAATAAGGGAGGAAATATATGAAACATAAATGCATTGTTTTGACAGATGTTAAACTATTTTCAATAGCAAAATACTTTTGGTAATTAATTCTTGTGTCAAGGCTAAAGGCAACGTTCCAACATTTCTTCTTTTGTCTTAGTAAACGTTGAATCTCCCAGTCTATCCGGTTTTCGGTCGATGCTAAAGAGTTGATCGCTTTCATTTCTGCCTTCCATTATGTTATGATGGACCATCACAACTGTTTGACAGGCGATCTCAGCCATGAACTTGGATAAGATGACTGCATTATCACTTCTTCCTGTGGGTTTGAGAGAAGTCTTTTGATTGACATCATCACCATGTGTGAAGACTAAGTTTAAGAGAGAAAAGGAGATTCATAAGTCATATTTAGTGGGATCTCTAATTTGCTGAAATAAAACAATTTGCAATCAAATACCGTTATTATTGAACACTGGGGCACAGACTTTAACTGATGAGACTCAAGGCACTTATTTGATCGAAATTGAAAGGATATTTAACGGCTAACCGTTAACCCCAGTTGTCCAAGATGCCAACGATAAACTAGCCCTAACGCAAGATAGCCTGGCTAATGTGTTCTGAAAAAGGTGGTTAAAAAGATATTCACCATGCCTATAAACACGTCAAAAATGATTAGTTGAACATCGCAATTTCCGGAAGGGAGATGTAGTCATCGAGGCTTTGGACATTTCGACCGGTGGAAAGTAGCCCTTAGGAGTGGTTGAATGCAGCGAAATAGATAACAATGGAAAGGTTAGTGTGGTAACTGTTCGTACGAAAAACAGTTTAGTTAGAAGGGATATACGTAAGGTGTGTTTCCATGAAAGCTCGAATTAGTTCCTTGTTATTGCAATGTAGGCAGATAGAGTAGTCGTATTGTTGTAACTCCTGCTTGCTCCTCTATTGTAGACTAAGCTATGAAATGAAACATGAACAAAGGCATAGAAGAGGCTTTGTGTTGTGTGGAGGGATCTTACAGGCTGGTGTATGATCCATTCTTAAAGTTTTGCGTGTGAAAATCAATCCATGTATACACTTGTGATTTATTCTTATTGATTCCTTCAGTTGTACATCTTATTGGTCTTTTTTATTCCGTTTGAGATGGTGATATTTGTATTTTCTTATAATCATTATTTTTCTAACGTCTTGGCTGACTTCCTATGTTTCTTCCTGAAGTGCATTTATGTTGTTTTAGTTGATACTTAATCTTGGCGGTAGCTGTATCGATTTGTTCCCCTTTTGATTGTGCTGCTTGCATTTACTGTAATTGTGCATTTTCGGTTGTGAATTGAGGCACTCTTTCAGAATCGGAAACTATGTATCATAAAGCAACCAAATATTGTCTTTCGAATGAATTTGCACGTGATCTATTCAGAAAGGATAGAATAGCTGTAACGGAATGAGAACGACGAAAATCACTCTGCAGCTTTTTTGTTGGACAGTACTATCATTTAATTGTTTTCCCCCCTGTCGTTTATTTTAATCTTTGTTCAGATCTCGTTAAACCACACCTTTTGTTCTTCAGCTATCCTCACCTGAGCTTTTATTATGTAACTTTGGTTAAAGGCTTATCTTTTGTTACCTCATTTTCTATTGCATGTTGCCGGACTATTGATAGTAAGGTCATGTTTGACTAAGCCCAAGGTCACGGTGTGATTCAGAGTGTGACTGTTAACCTTTTGACTTTCTGCTTGAGAGGATTGCTGGAATCCCTGCGGATAGATATTTAACCCCATCTTATTGGGAATATTTTTATTGATTCTCAGCGCGCTACTCTGTGTTAGAGAAACTTTTGACTGTATAGCACAGGTTGTACCGTTTGTTCTATTTCCTAAATTAGAACCGTATAAATCGAGCACAGAGTTTGTGTTTGATATGACTTAATACGAGAGTCTCAAAAACGCTCTGTACGCTATACAGTAGAACGTAGTCTGGCCTATTCGAATACATTTTGGTTCGTCAGTCCTGCGTTCAAACCGAACACTGGCAGTTCGGACGTTACATTAACGTTTATTTGTTGAACCTGGTAATTTTCTCCCATACCTTATCAGATTGTTTATTTATTGTAACGGATTTATTTACAGATTGAACAAATTTTTGTTGAACAACTGGGTGGTGATATTTGTTTAGATAATACCATAAATTTATATTTATAATGAAATAAGGAACCGCCTTTTACTCAATTACATTGTTTTGGTTTCCATTGGACATTACCGCGTATCTAAACTACTTAGACGGTTATTCTTCAATTCAAACAGTTTGAATTATACAGTAGTGCAGACCGAAAAAAACCAGGTTAAGCATGCGGTAGTGCAACTAAATCCAGAGTGCTTGGAGCCGTTGACTTTCTCTCATTCGATTGATTCAGTACAAATCCAAGAGTCCAGGTAATTATTTGGCTGGATGAACCATCTAAAATGACCTTATGATTGCAGAAAATTTATTGCCTAGAATCATTGTCAGTTTTTAGAGTAATGTCTTCGTTGCTTCGCAGTTGGACTTGAAAATTGGAAATTAGGCTGGCAGTGGTAGGGAGAAAATATATTACGGGATAGTCTGTGGAATTATTGTCGACTATGATATTAGTACTGCTCTAATAATAGACGTAATCCTAAAATTTTAGACTTGTCATTATATAAATAATCTATAAGATCTTACATGGAAGTCACATCGTCGTCCACACCAACTCATTGCATCGTAATAATCACTAACACATGACGGAGAATGAGTTTAGGCTTGAGATAGGTCAATATATATTTAATATGAATAAAAGATATAACATTCAAAAGGGACCACGCCTGATCAACTCGAATTAATTCAATTTATTGTTCCCGCATTCTTTATGGCTGGGTTTTTCCGTGTCAAATGTTGAATATCCTTATTCACAGCTGTCTCGTGTTCAGCTTTGAGGATTGTGTAAATAAAGCTAAATGCCACTGCAAGTCCATAGACCGAAAATAAGTGGAATGTTGAGTGAAGAAACAAGATAAAGAATTGCATCGAGATAACAATTTTGTCCCTGCTTACAATGCTAGTCAATATTTACATAAGTAAAAATCGTTTGAGAACGTTAAAGAGAAAATTAAGATTAATAATAGGCTGCATTTCTTTAGTTGGACTTATGGATGCAGAATCATGGTCTGCTTCGTTATTAGTACTACTATAATAATGTGCCCTATTCTAAATATATGGACATGTTATGATGTGACTGTCAAATCTGTAAGACCTCACGCAGAAGTCACATCATTATCTACACTGACTCATCGTGTCGTGACAATTAACTTGTTAGTCAGTACTTCTAAAGAACACATTTAGGCTGAAGATAAAATAATAAATCTGATGTGAATAAAGACAAGTTATGCAGAATGACTAAGTCTGTGAGGTTAAGCCATACCATCCGATTGAATTCAGTTACTTCTTCCCGCCTTTTCTATTGTTGACCCCTTCGTGTTGATTGTTGAAAAAGCATTTTTCCAAGTTCTCTCACGTTCAGCTTTGAGAACTGTGCGATTAGGATCGATACCATCACATATCCATCATTGTCTTGAACTCCATCACTTTGTTTTTTAGTCTGCGAGAATTGGTGTAGCACAGATTTAATTCTGTAGAGAACTATCCCTTTCCATCCACAGTAGTCTCGGCGACGCATATTTATTTCTACTTCTTCCGATTGTTTCTTAATACGACTGATCAGGCTAAGATTCTCACTCTCATATATGTGTGAGTTTTACAGTGTCAGCTTTCCTTCTTTAGCAGTAGCTAAAGATAACCTTGAAGAGGCGAATTTTCTGAGCACCTTCAGAATTCGAATTTTGTCCTATTTTATAAAGATTACAGATGTTTATTCCTAAAACTATTTTCGGGAGTAGCTTGCTTATTAAGGACTTAATGTGAATGAGGTCGTGTTCAAATCCAGCCTTTGGTTCCTTTTCGGAAGATTCCCATGACCCATGAGAAATGACTGCTTGTCAGATAGGTCTGTCTTAACAAGCTGCAAAGTTTTGTTTCCTAAAATATTCTCATCTCTGTTGTCTGATTTGGCGTCAATCGCAGAGGTCTCACTCTGTTTCCCCACTTTCCTTTTTCTGGGTGCAACCATAAGTCGTTTATTTACCTTATTATGTCCCTTGATCAAATACTTCACACCGCTCAGGCTTTGCTCCCCAATAGTCTGTTTTGCGTTGATATGTGAATCCGTAACTAAAACCATAGACTCATGTATCTTAGTGCTGCCTATATTTTGTCTCTTATCAGCATGCCTTTTCTTTTCCCTTGTCACAATACCTACATCTGAGTACTTGTCATCCGCTTCTCTAATGGGGTCCACCTTGGTAGTCTCATTCAAATCCATAGCTTGGCTCGTGATGGTATCCTCCATTTCCCCGGAAAACAAAATCTGCTCATCTACTGATGCCTTTTTATCCGAGGACATGTTTTCAGCTGTGTTCAACAGCACAATCGTCTAATGACTCAGTAGAGACTTTGTAGAATAGCATGCTTTGCACAGCTAATGTGATAGTGGGTCGCATCACTTTTTATATGCATCAAATATTTGTCCGTGATATATATTACGATGCCATATATTGCGCTTTCTACAGTGCATTCTATCGCTGACCGGGAAAAAGCATGTAAGTCTACCACAACGACATTTTGCTTGAGCCATGAAATTGCTTAGTGATCTCACAGGAAGAACAACAACGAAAACTGACTTCAGTGATAAATATCTTACAAGGCTTTATAGGTGATAGAAACTGGACACACAAAAGCAAAGGTTTGTATTTTGCTGTACATAACAACAATGAAAGAAGTTGACTTAAGTAGATACAAAAAGACCTTAACACTTTTGGATACAAAAATGCTAAAAGACATGTTCAATGAGGGACGGACGATTTAAGTTTTGTAAGAGTTCTAACCAACCGCATTTCCTTCGTAGCCTAACGAAGAGGCGCTCGTGAAATGTAACTAAAAGGTGACTTTGATTTGCTTCACTACAACATCCTGATTCCTATGATGTTATGTACAATTTATGGCATATCGTGAGATATCAAAATTTGCTACAGTTTCATTACGTGTAATTCTTAAATGTAAAGTAGGATTGAGTTGAGTTCGTAAAACATAATAAGAAACCCAGTTTTTGTGCCAAACATCTACCTTTCTAGGAAAGATCAAAAGTATAAAGTCCCTCGAAACAACCCTGTATTTTGTCGATAACCTACCGGTTCGGGAAGTGCACTCAACTGGATATAACTAGGCACTATGCTAGTAGATATCGTGGACATACCTTATAAATAATCATTTTGTATCCCTTCAAATGAAAGGTACTACTAATAAACTCAAAAGGTTTACGAGCTTTAGAGACTTAAAACAAGGCTTGTTCTTTGAATGAGTGATTTTAGAGTAACTTGCTCCTAAATCACAAACGTTACTTTATCGTTCAAATTTTTAATATACTTAGATATAAACTTATCTGTGTGCACAGGACCGCAAATTTGAGTACTAAAAAAGAGAAACAATTGATTACACCAGTCTTGGAGTTTACTCAAATTGTAGTGGTAACTAAATCCCTAAAATCAATAGCTCTGTACACCTTCGAAATTTGATGCCAACCATATTAGTTTTAATGAAGTCACCTGACTGAAGGCTCTCGGTCACGAATCCGCACCAGATCACGAGTAGGTAGGCTGCACCCAACTTCTGCAACCACTAGCCAACTTAGATCAGTCACTTCTCGATATATCAATAGCCTATCAAGTATATCTTCGAAACTATTCGTTCCTGACCTCTGGTTTTACTGGGTTGGCACATTTCGATCATAGATGTTACTGGTTAAGGTGTTGTCAAACTCCAAATACTTATGGCATCTTCAAGATCGTTCTAAATTTTACAACTGATTTGTACACTGAGTTTGAATGGATTGCATATACTACACTAGCGATCGAACTTCCAGTATTCGTTCTGAACTTAGAGTTCATAAACCGAAGTTTATATGTATAGACAGAACTACTTACTTTTGCATAGTGTACGAGGTTTTCTTGAGTCACTCTTATCAAGTCACACCAAACAAAAACTCCGTGCTTAATTAATCCTTTTCTAATTTAAGAATGGAAACAAATTACATCACAATACAAAATACCTCAAACGGTACAACCTGTGCGATACAATCAAGGTTTATCTATCGCGAAATAGTGTACTAAATAGCTGAGGAAACAATAATTAGGTATTTGGGTCTTGGTGAACCAAATATATCCATTCTAAAATTAGGAAAAATTTGTTAAAAAGATAAAAGGTTTCGTTAGTTAGTGTAATTAAATATAAATTATGCACAGAGGAAAACATGCACTGTTACTTAAATGTTAAGAAGGAGGCGTACTTGAGTTGCAGTCTTGTGATCCATAATAAGCAGTCAGTGATTCCAAATATGGTTGATGAAATCCAGGATGTGCATCTAGAGTAATCACGTGACGAAGATATCAATACGATCCGTGAACATAAACATCAAGTATATCAGAGTTATGTTATCGGGACTGGTGATAAGTGAGAACAAGGAGTATGTGCGCGCAAAAGTGTATGTATGGGTGACAGTCGATGTGTCATGCCACGAGAGAGCGAACTGGGAACGAAAAATTAAGATCAAAGTGTTTTCAAACAAAACGTTTACAGTCAGTAGTAGTAACTGCTCAGTTTATGAGAAATAATAAAAAATTGTAACAACAGCAAATACTGATATCAGAATAAGTTCATGTCAGTTATCTCCACAGAGAATCGGGAATTATTAAGGGCTCTCTGAACAAAAGGGAATTAAATATTTATCTGAAAATGATCGATTCACCGTTTCTAGGAAGCAGATCAAGGTGGCACGGTTTAAACGTTAGGTCCTTTTGAAATGTGTCCGCCCTTTCGTTTCAGCGACCTTGAACGGCTTGATTAGAGGCGGTCATTCCGTATTTCAATTGCCGTGGGTTGGTTGGTTTGCATGAGTATCAAGTTTTTTCATATATAAGTCATCCTATGCTACATAAAAAGCACGAAATAAATAGCAAAACCATTAATTTAGCGTTCTCTGTTTTGTAGTGTGCACTTTGGCTCTGTTGTTGCTTTGTAATTTGATCTTTGATCCCAACAATTGTAGTAAAGCTAAACGAAATGTCAAGTCACAGGTAAATCTCAAGTATTTGTAGTATTTCCTTGGGTTATTATTGTTGCAAGGAATAACTGTTTAATAATTAGTAATGTCTGTTTTTAGTGCTTCATCCTCAAGTGACATTTCAGTCGACTTAACCGATGCCTTTCGAAGTATGATACTGAACAAGCGTTTCGTGTTGTGGGATGATTTTGAAAGCGCCTTAAAAGAGTTCCAAAAAGTATGGAACTATAATTTTATCGCTTCTCAGACTACTTATACTCGTTACATCCACACAGAAAGCAGATTGCTGAAGGATGTCAGGTTCAAATACCTGTTTGTATCGTTTAATTGTACGTTTGGTCACAAACGGAAATCGGAAGGTTTGAAAGTGAGGCAAAAATCGTAAGATCTTTAACTAATATCTTATGTTTAAGGTCTAAATTCCGTAATTGTCAATCTAAATTCCGTGTAAGACTAGAAGAGCAAGGATATGTAATCAAATCCTACAAGATGATACACAATCATCCATGTAGTAGTTCATGGATGGTATGTGATCCATGGACAAGGAGATTATCGTCAGAAGAAAAAGAGAACTCGAAGCCCGTAATACTTCACTGTGAGTCAGCAGACGAAGTTATCGAAAGTAAAAGAAGAAATCTTACAGGTAAGCTATATCAATTATGAAATACTAACTGCATAGCTCATCAACTTCTTAGGTATTGTAGCAGATGGAAGTTACACAATACCCAGAACTTCCAAAATTATACATTACCTGCATTACCACGACGGAGTGAAGTGTATATAAGTATTCAACGAAGCCAAAGAATCCATAAACATCGCATCATTGAGAAGTATGGTGAACGTTTTGCAACGGAAGTTGAGAAGAAAGTGGACAATTATTACTTAAGAATTCTTAATACCAACTTGTAAACTTGATTTTCTGCTTTTGCAGCAATGATTCTTCAATAAACTTTCATAATTTCAATTTTCATCTTATTCCTACTTTTATGGGAATGAATAGCAATGATGTTCATGTGTAGCTGTTTGTAATAATTAAGATTGATTAAGAAACCCTACATCCGCGTACAGTTTTGCAGATTAGGCACCCACATATCATATTCACCTTCGTGGGATTACGTTTATCATTAAAATCGTATCAGGACCTATGTACATTTTAAGTTCATGTGATTAATTCCGCTTATGAATCAAAATAAAACCAGGAGAAATGTTGATTAACAGTGGTATGCATTCATTACAACTAAATATGCAATAGGATTTAACAGTGATGTGGGAAACAGTTGACATACCTGAATATGAATAAATGAAATGACGTAGGTTATCAATAGTGACTATATATATATATATATATATATATATATATATATATATATATGCAGTGTAAGGTCAAAGGTCATTTGCTTTTACAGTCAATAACACATTAAGAATGGGTGATATAATAGTTGACTGCAGTTCACAGACAGATAAGTGGTGTGAAATTCTTATAGCTTGTAAATGATCCGTGGATTTAAGAACTGAAAACTTGAGTTACGTCATAATTGATTACAATTTGCAGAGGTCACGTAATTACAGAGGATTAAGTGACAGGGTGATGGAAAAAATGCGTAACTAAATTTTAAAAGTGAAATAAATTATTACATAATCATTCTTATTACTTGTTCATTCCATGGATTATAAGGAGTTCATATTATTCTCTATCTATATTTGTTCTAGCGTCATATCGACTATTAATAAATACTGACACGGTTTATAACGTAAGACACTAAGTGTAGTTGCTATATTTATATTTCACTAATTCATTTGTTGAATAAAAATGATTTTAATATGGTCTTCCATAATCACAAATTCTATAAGTTGTAGACCGGCGTAAACATCATCACAAAGCTTTTACGACTTCATTTGATTCATACAATTCTGAAAAACAAACAAATCAGTCGTGAAATAAAGAATTAGACCTAGTTATCAATATCACATTTAATAAGTCAATCAAATAGCAGGTTACAGAATGTACTTATAAGTCTCTTATTTGCAGACAGCGCTAATCATTAGAGATTTCTATTTCCTTTAATAAAAATTAATAGGTAATCTTTACAACACACAAATCAGTGTTATTTAAAAACTACTGAAATCAGGTTCGTCACAACATAGAAGCGTGGTCGGATTTATGAATAAAATGTAATTCAATAATGTGGCATAAAGGCGATATGAATACAAGGAACTTGTGATTCTGCTTCCATTGCTCATTCACTTTTCGTCACGTTGTCTGCATGAATTACTTTAGACGAGTCAGTCTGTAATGCAGTAGGAATTCATGAATTAACTCATTAATAGTTGTTTTTTGATTTAAGTTTGTGTCTTAACAAGCAATGGAAATTTCTTCAGTGTCTAACCCTTGTAGTATTTCGTCTATATATCTGGTATTAGCAAGAGAAATTGGTAAGCACCATTTAGATATTACTCGACAATATGCATCATAACTTTGTTCACATTTTCTTCTGCGATTGTGCATTTCCTTTACAGAGAATTATTCGTCAACCCTCTAACAGACACATCATAAGTCAGTATTAAGTAAGACATGGTTTCGTCACCATGCTCAGAAGAGACACCCATCGATTTACTTATGAAGATTTCGTGCATATTTAATGTGGTGTTACACACTATTTCTGTATAAGTTCAGAAAACCGGTAAAAAAGACTATCAACGTCTATTGTTACTCACATAATTTCTCTCTGATACCTTACACAGTAATATGTCACTTCAGTACAAAACAATGCTACCTATAGTCCAAATAACCTTTTATGGCTAAATACAAACAATTTATATAATATTCATAGTTACCTTAACGCTTACTTCTTTCTAATTACATTTTATAAACGACTACCAACATCTGTGTTTGCCGTCACCATAATCAAGGAGGTGAACCATATATAATTCTTTTTACGGCTTATTTTCATGAAAACTCAATCTGTAATCTATTTTTGACTAGAAAAATGGTGATTTGACTTCTTTGACTTAGTATTGTTAAAAAAAAACCATATTACGCCAGCTACATATTTACTTAGGTGGTGAGCACGAAATACGTCAAACTGCTTATAAATTGAAACAAAAACTATCTTCCAATCACAAAGATTACGAAAAGTCATGTATGACGGAAAAAAGGCTGTTAATAGCTGATAAATAACGACACATAAAATCCACGACAATACGTTACACGTGCGCGAAAACCCGTAAACTAACAAGCATACTGTGCCGATCAAGGTCAATAATCACCAACCGAACCACGCTGTAACCCTAAGACTAGTCAAACACTACCTTATTGTCAATGTGCCGGCAACGTGCTACGATAAAATTAAATTTAAAAAGTAAATCTTGGTCACGATCAAACAACAGAAACCCTAACAAATAAGATTGCTAAACAAAAGATGTTTGAGCTAATTTATTGAATTTTGAAACCCACTAATTCTTTTGAGGCTTCTTGACCTTGGTGTATAAACAATTTGTGTCTGTGAAAGCCGGAATCTATTTATTGTGAAATAATCCTGTGTAAGTTATAGCCTTATTTTTCTTTGTACAGTTGGCTTTCAAAATAGTCAGTTCTTTAGAGACTTGTTTCTAATCGAGTTCATTCATTTTCAACGTCTTGCTCGCGAAACTTACATACACTAATTGTTTGCTTTGTCGTCGCCTGTTGTTTTGTACGGTTCTAGGTCTCTTGCAATATCAGTAGGGGTAGTATGGCCATTTGACTGATCTAGTTCTCGTTAGTTTGGTAGTTTGTGGATTTGTATGTTTTGTAGGAGAATGAGTTTTCGATGATTCGGAAATGGACTCAAAATAAGACTTTATTTGGGAAATTTATATTATCCGTTCTGGGTAAACCGTCATAGAAAATTTCGGGAAAATATTGGGGACTTCCCCAAAATATGTGGAAAACCCTGAAATCGAAAGATTGGGTGTCTCAATGCAGTAGAGCTTCTATATATCAACATCTACTACATTGCCAGGCGAGAGTTTGGTTGGTTGCAATGTGAGAAATAATAAGGAAGGAATTCAATTACTAGTAGAAAACGACTGTTTCATGAAATGATAAACAAATAAGTTAATTGGTGATGCCGACTGCGTGAGTAAACCTAATTGTTTGAATAAGGAGGGAAACGGAAATAACAATAAAATCGATAGGAGGTATTTACTGTTTTGTAATAATGATAACAGTAGGTAAATTATGGAAAACGCATCAGACAGCTGGTTCATCAGGTAAATGGTAATCCATGGGTATGTGTTTGTCAAGTTTCTTTTTGAAGTTATCCACTGAGAGGGTTGTGGTCACTTCAACCGGGAGAGCATTTCAAATGAGGGCAACTTTTAGTAAGCAAAAGTGAGTGTACCTGGGTATTCACTCCTAAATATGTGATCTTTTGAGGGTTGCCTTGATGAGCGTGGTGATTTCATAGTATACTCGTGTTAGGGTGCTTTGGCGTACTTAATGTTATATGTCATTATCATATCACTTCTTACTCTCCTGTAGTTCAGCGAAGCTAATCTCAGGTTTTGAAGCCTCTTCTTACAATATTTGTGTTTTATACGCATCATTCATTTGGCTGTCCGTTTATGTACCTGGTCTAAGAGATTGATGTTTCTTGAATCGAGGGGGCACAATGAAATTATGGATTTCAGGGCGGAGCCGTGCCTACATTTTGAACATTGTTACGAACAATTTTGGAGTGACTGCCCAATGTCGCCTTCGCATAAAGTGGAAAGTTGCATTTGCTTTGGCTTCATCCTTCATGTAGTCTGAGCTGGTGTCTAGGATCTCTGTGGTTACTAGTTCAGAGCCACGCTCTAAGGAGACGATCGGAAGAGGATTTCCATGGGAGTGTAGGTTTTTCGTACCAAATGAGACAGGATGTTCATGATATGAAGTTTCGAAAACAATAGTAAAATGGTCCTAAACGAATTCAACTACTTTCTAGGGTCAGAAGAGGGCCATAGATTAGTGAAGAATTAGGGTTAAGATTTGAAGTGGGAATTTGGGGTTAGGGATTAGAGTTGGAGTTTTCATCATGAGATATAATGCCGAAATGTTATTTGTTCTCACTTATGAATAAATTTTGCGTCACTGTCTAAGTTCAACAAGTAAGCACTGGTGTTCATCGTGATATTTTTTTTCAATAAAAGAGCAGAATAACACGAATTTGTTTTCAGCTGCTTACAACCTGTGATACTAAAAAATCAGTTGCAAAATGGGTCACTTTGAAGTAACTTCCAACCAAACTCTTCCATGTATTTTTAAGCCCATCTTATGATTATGACTTGTAAATATCAGTTTTTAAGCAACTGACGAGAATCAAACAAAATATACTAAATTCCTGTTATTCTGCTCAGATCCTTGTTCTTACTCTCTTCAAGATGATAAATGGAACTGTGTAAAAAATAAAGTAATGAATTGTTCTGGAGAAAGAATTCTCGACCTTAAGTATGCGGATGTCTTATTGTGCGATGATACCCAAGCCATGCAATCCTCACTTAATCGTTTGGCAGTTAGTGTCCGTCGGTATGGTATATGCTTTGCATGAAAGTGCAAAGTACTTTGACATGACTGATCCTATACTCACCCTGGGTAGTGAGCAGATAAAAGCAGTTGAGAGGTTCGTGTATTTGGGTATGGCGCATATATATTTGGTGCCCTTTTGTACCAATATTTATGTATTCAAATAAATAAATAAAACATCCATCACAGCTTCTATCTTGGCTGACTAACATTTAATAACAATGTGTTACTGAAGTTGCTTAGCACAATTTTGTTGATACCTTCACAAAATGGCCTATCTAATTCTGAAAATATATCTCTGCCATCTCAAAAAAGCTAAGTTGACTGGCTAGTAACAGAATTAGAGAGAATTCAAGGATCTTCATCTGATTATTTCACAAGCTCGATAAAAATGTTGATATTGACCGGAATCGCGTATCTTCCATCCATTGTTTTTGGGTTGACAATTATTGCATGGCGGTTGTGAGTTCCCCACCCCTGTTGGTGATTAAAAATTTTTGAGATAGGTGATTGGTGAACTTGTTATTGAAAGTGTGTGCTCATGTGATAAGCATTTTGTCACCCGTAATAATTTGTTAATTGGCTGTAAAATGTGCATCTTTGTAATCTGTTTATTTCAAATTCAAGTAGCATTAACTGGTTTGACTGAATGTGAGAATTTGCAAGTTTACATTTGAATTTTATTTTGAGTAAATAATTATATCTGACTGTTCCATCCGAGTTTTGATAAAAGTTTCGACTTGTGAAAAAAGTAGACACCAATTCTATTTGACTGCCCTTCTGTACTGTCTGTGAATATATATCGGGATAAACCTTTTGATCAAGTAGAAATGGATCGGAAGTTGTTAGGTTTTGTGACAAGAGAAGAACTATGCATGCCATTAAAAGTAAACTAGGAAGAACTGATAACTATTTTTAATAATTGATAATAGTGATTACTGGATTTGAAAGCTGATCATATGTTTAATGCACAAGTAGTAAACTGATTTTCATTTTAGCATTTCCATAAGTTTAACACATAGTTTGGTCTTGTAATAATCGTCATATATATGTAGACATATGTATAAGTTATCGTGATGACATAATGAATAGGGTATGTATTAATCACGTTAAACGAAAGAGATTGATGAATGAAGCAACTTTTACGCTTTCCCAAATTAATAATAATAATTTATGATAAAGAAGCAAATAATATTTAATATCAGAAGGGTTTGTGTGGATATTACAGTAATTTCAATGGTTGAGAGCATAAGTAAGTTGGAGCTAGACCACCATGGAAAAACTGTGAGCACTGGACGGCCGTTTCGTTCTATTGTGGGGCTCTTCAACAGTGCGCACCCACGATCCCGCCTCATGATATTCGAACCCAGGACCTATCAGTCTCACCCACGAGCGCTTAAACTTTAGACCACTGAGCCGGCCGGCATTTAACGGTTTTAATGTCTAACTTCAACCAAATAATATTTATGACTGTGATTTCGTCAACAGTGATTCATAATAGAAAAGAGTTACTGGATTTCTCTGTGAAAACGGTTTCTTAATAAATGCAAGATTGTAATTGCATTATATTGCAAATTCATTATAAGTGAAAATTGTTTTCAAATGTACATTGTCCATTCTATGTTGTTGAGTAGTATATAATTCTGAAGAAAAATACCTTTCTGTGTATGTAGTAATTTAGATCAGTTATTGTGTTTGTGAATTGTGTGGTAGGTTTATTTTACGTAATGTCAATAGCAAATGTTTTGTAAGTATGCAGTCTGATCAAATCATTGTCTGAATTTTTTGATGTCATTTGTAAATGACATCGCATACATTATTTATTTCGAACGTCTGACATCACTTTTCCAATCATGGGTTTTATTTGTCAAACATATTAAAGGACACTGACAAATTCTATCTACATATTTTTAATATTTGGGTGCTTTTTAATTTTAAACCTGAAACATCTAAACGTTTAAAAAAATAGCCATTTTTGACAAGTAATTGAAATATTGGTCGTATTACTTGTAAATAGACAAAGGTACATCAGACATCAGAAATTTTTTATACCCATTATACTGCTGAATGCAAATAATGTAAACTGTATCAATTGAAATTCAGTTATACCAACGTTTAATTTCGATATATTAATGACTAAAGGCGTACATTTGTCTGGTTGAACAATTAAAAAAAACACATTAAAATATTCTTATTAAACTTTGCATGTACTGTTGCTAGACAGATTAGTATCCATTAGATGATATAGACATTTGATAAACCATAAAGAAGTATTCCTAATATGTGGGCTATGATCACATTATTATTATTATTATTATTATTATTATTATTATTATTATTATTATTATTATTATTATTAATTTCAAATTATTATATAGCTTAGTCACTATGGCTTAATTGATTGGGGTTATTTCAGTTAACCTTTCCTATAGAAATAATTTTGTTGTACCAGTGATTTAATCTTGGTACATAGTTCCCAAATATTGTACAGTAAATCAATGGTAATGATAACTTAAACTTATTCGTACCATTTTTCAATAAACACTTAAAGATAAAAAAACTTTCATTAGTAGTGACTGAAATGTTGTACGCAAGGAGTTATCAGATAAACATTTAAACTACTTCTCTGACAATGAGATTAAAGAAAATTGTTTGATGCCATTTTCTAACCAATTGAAACAAAAGAAATTATATAAAATTGTACATGGCCCTGAAAAGGATCTTTACTCGGTCTCTTAACATTTCAGATTGTCCCGAACAATAGCGCTGCACATGGGTCAGTGGAATTCATGGAATTGTGGTGGTGGGTTCCAGTCACAACATAAATGAAACATCGCATTGCAGCGACAAAAAATCCAAGTACTTCCATCAGCAGTTGGTGACTGAGCAAGATTCCAGTCGGTTGTCGCGGGCATCTTCGTCATTACTTAACGTGGCATCCGAATCCACGTTTGTTCGATATTTGGGAATTTTCGTCTGTTGGATCAACGGCATTGTAACATCCATTGAATTGGAGGCTCCATCTGAAACTCAGTTGTTGGCGATAACGTCAACGGCGCTGGAGACATTGTTCCGTAAACCACTTGATGCACGGAGTTATAGACAACACTGCATTGTCCTTCAGACATACGTCTTTTCAAGGAATGCAATGTTTTTTGATGCTTGAAGAATTAGGGAGACGCAAAAACGTAAAACCACTACTAATTCTTAAATCTGAAGCCACCCCTCTTTTAAACCTAAGCGCCCGGTTCCCTATGTAGCGCTATCCATTGTTGAGCAAGAAATAAAATGCCTTTAAAGAACTGGAATCATAGAAGCAGTGAGTTTGTCTAATCGGGCAGCATCAATAGTGATTGTTTAGAAGCCTAATGGAAGTGTCCGGCTATGTGCAGATTATTCGACAAGATTAAACAAAGGACTTAAAGCCCATCAGTACCCTTTGCCAGAGGACGTATTTGCGAAACCGAATGTGGGGAAGTATTTCGCAAAATTGAATCTATCAGAAGCTTATCTACAGCATTACCTGACAACAAACACGCATAAAGGTTTATTCCAGTATAACAGACTTCCTTTTGGAGTAAAGACCGCCCCTTCAATCTTTCACCAAGTTATGGACGCTATGTTGCAAGACATTCCTGGTACTGCGACGCATCTCGATGATATACTAATCATGGGAACGGACCCCACTGACTTACGGAATCGGATCAGTGATTTCATATACCTACCCTGACGGATCTGAGAAAACAATTATCCACACTGCACGATCTCTGACGACGACACAAAAGAACTACAGTCAGATAGAGAAAGAAGCCCTCCATTATATTCTCTGTAAAATGTTCAAAAATATGCCATGTAGCAGACAGTTTACCTTACTAACAGACCACAAACGGCTACTGACAGTTTTTGGATCCAAGTAGGGTGTCCCTGCCACTACATTGCTGGCCTATGATTTCAAGATAAATTATCAATCGACAACGAATTTTGGACAGGCAGGTGCCTGCCGTAGAAGTTAAGGCTGAAGTTCATATAGTGTTGGCAGACTCAGTTTCCGGACTGCCGGTCACATTTGAAGCCAATAAACAAGCTAGTAAAAAGGATAATCTGTTGAAGATTGTTCGTCGCTGTATACTCAACAAGTGGCCCTAATTTAGACTGCATGAAGAGCTCTTACAATATTTCCGTCGACGAGATTCCCCGACAGTTGTTGATTCGTGCATTATGTTTGGCCACCGTATCATTATCTCCAGAGTTCTTCGACATCAAGTCCTTAAACAGTTCCATGGCGAGTTCCTGGAGATTAAAGTGAAGTCACTGGTTCGGAGCTACGTATATTGGCCGTCAACGGACCGTACTACAAAACAAAAGTGTCACAGTTGTTGGTCCTGTCAAGAAGCCACAAAGAAACTGACAAAAGCAGAACCACAAACATGGCTAAAACTGGACGAACCTTGGTAAAGAATACACGCTGATTTCGTCGGTTTAATACAAGGTAGAAATTATTTGGATTTTGTAGATGCTTTCACGAAATGGCCGGAAGTATATGATATGCCGAACACGACGTCAGAGTAAAATAAGAAAATTGTCAAGATTGTTTGCTTGTTTTGGGGTTCCAGAGATCTTGGTAACCGACAACGGCACTCAGTTCGTGTCATTCGCTTTTAAACGGTTTTGCAGCGAAAAAGCATAACGCATCTACAGTCTGCTCCAGTTCAGTCGAATGTACTTTGTACGTTATTTTGGTCCATAATTTGAAAAGTTGCTCTTTCGACAAGTACTTACATTTTATATCAATTTTAAGAAAGAAATAACCAATTATCCAGAATTTAAAACTAGTCATTTATTTGGATGAAACAGAATGAGACATTTTTAAAAGTGGGATGAAAAAATCAATTCAAAAATTACAAAAATCGCCTTGCGTTTAGTGATATTCTTGTTTTGGGAGCAAAATGTAGTGTTACTTTTCTCATCTAATTATTTAAAGATGAAGCAATGAAGTGTGCACTTGGCTTCAGGACTAATTTTCCTTGCTAATCTGTCTAATTTGAGTTAGGGAGGACGGCATTTGAACTTTGATCTCACTGTTATAAATCAATTAACTGTTCAGGGAGGCGTTTTTTGAGAAATTTCATACACATAGTTCCCTTTATCATTTTGAAAAGAGCAAGAACAAAGTTTCTAGCAGAATAACATGAATTTATTTTATTTCGTAGGTTCTTGTCAGCTGCTTACAACCTGTGATATTTGAGAATCATAATTACATAATGGGTTTAAATTGCTTACTGAATATTGTAAATATATACCTAATGTGAAAGAATATTCTACAACATTAATTGTGACAACAGTGCAAACGGTCAGAAACAAGTGATGAGTAATGAGTAAACATCGATAGGAATATAGTGAGTAGAATTCAGTTGAAAGATTATTCATTTGAAAGATAGTTGAAAAAATAAAACAACATCAATGATGTAATAAATAAAAAAGAAAAAAAATTTTTAAGGTGCAGCGAAAGAATATTTGTCACATAGGTCAGGTTTTTGACGGCTGATGGCAACGGCTTCAGCAAACTTCAGAAGACTGGAGTTTGGCTGCTTACTAATCACCCTAAAGGATTGTAAGATGTCCTGTATCAAGGAGATGTTTGGTGATTGCACTGTTCAGACTTTTTGGAACACGTTATGATTTTTAAATATCACAGGTTATAAGCAGCTGACGAGAACCTACGAAATAAAATGAATTCATGCTATTCTGTTAGAATCTTTGTTCTTGCTCTTTTCATAAATCACTTACTTCAATTAATAAGCCATTATTGCATCTGTCATCATAGCTTTCATAAACAAGGTATGATTAGGCTAATTCTTCGTATATCTTGGTATAAGATTATTCTATATTGTGTAGTAGTGTCCAGATTTTCATTCACAAGCTTTAGATGTCATAAAAAGCACTTCATGCTAGTCATCTTTTCTCACCAGTGCTAGACTGACTAACCCTAAGACATATTTTATATGCCGCTAGCGATCCTTCTCAGTGGTGTCGTGGATATAAAATATAGCTCAGAATGAGAGCCAGTGGTGATCCTGTCGTAGCTCTATCAATGCATGATTTTATAAACAATAAAATATATTTTGGAAATGAACGAGATCTCTCTTGGTCATGTCTGAACCTTTAAATTTCATTTATAACCTTTCTTTCATCCACAATTATAGATTATATGCAGTCAAATCAACGGTCAACGTCAAGTAATCAACCTAATTTTCCACGCAAAAGAAATACACATGTTCAAGGGTTGAAATCTAGACTTCGATCAAATATTAATTCAATTTTATCCAATTATGAAATGATTTTATCACGATCCAAGGTACGTTGTAAATTCCTGTGCTTATTTTTCCTGTCTGTAATTACAAAATTTTAGATTGACCCAAATGAGGTTACTAAAGGTCTTGGTCCATATGCTCAGTGTGCTCAAGATACATTTGAATTCAGCGTAAGAGCAGCAAATATAGTAAGTTTTGTTGTGAAGTTTCCTTGTGATTATATAGAGAATAGTTGTCCGAATGTTTTTTTTCAAACTGGATTTCACCAACCCTTATTCATTAAATAATCAGTGTGTTTTCTCTTCATTTGGATTTGTTCTTTACGTTAATGTTTATTCTCGACTGTTGGACGAAGAACAACTAAAAGTTAGCGATTACTGATCAACTATCTCAAAAATTGAAAACCACATCTGCACTAAAATCGTACGCAAAATCTTCATAACTTGAGGCAGATAACTTTACCATTAAACCAATGGTTAGAAACTCGATAATCTACAGTTCCAACTTCACTCTATTTTTGATCCAGTAAACTTAGCGTTTTCAGGCTTTTTTAAAGGTGAACTTTTAATAAATATTTGCTGATACATATATTATACTTGCGAGTAACCATTACGTTCTTATATTGCATTCTAATATTGACTGCTTAAAACTAGCTATTCACATCAGTAAACTGTATTCAAGGATCATTTGAACAATAAGACAATTGATATAGTTATCTATATGACTCAACCAGTGTTTCAAGTTGCAAACCCACTTCACCTACTTATATTTAAAAAAACTGGGTGTTATTCCTAACCTTCACAGCGATTTTGTTCTAATTCGAGTACATGAACTTGTAGTTGGTTGCTTATTTATACTAAATTTCATTCGCAACATGGATTGCAAGTTTTAGAATAATAATCAACTATTCTATATCACATAATTGGAATAGCATTTTTAGCGTAAAATAAATTTATTTTATTCTTGGTCTTTTCTCATTAGCTTTTAGTGACCGTTGTACTATTCGGATCGTTATCGATGTAGACGAAATATGGACCCCACATATATCGTATATACTCTGTCAATGAATACAGTTGATAACAATGTGGTTATAAAAAGTCAATACGAGTGTTTCAGATGTTTACATTTCATACGTTCAATTCGCCTGACAGACGAAGGCATAAGCAATGAAGAAAGCAAACGTGCCTACTCGAAATACTACTCATTACAAGCGTCCTCTCTCTCTCTCTCTATAGAAATGTTTTCATATAACCACGCGTATATAGACACTATCAGTCAAGTTTTAATCGCTGCCTTCTCGTGGCTCGAGAGGGTTTACGAGCTCGAGAGGACAAAAAGCAAGCATCTGACCTTTGAAATGGGCTAATGGTTCACCTCGAGATGCTGAAAAACCCTGATTCCAAACCAAAGATGCACATGGGCTCCAGGACCCTGAGGGAACAAAAAGAGTGTGAACTTATTTTTGGTCACTGCCTACCATAGGACCTCATCTGTCATTGTTCCACTGCCTTCTGGACTAGACCTCTGAGTCAAAGGCTTTGATAGTTGCCTGCTAAGAAAACCACCTACTTTCGTTTAGGCACCCGGGGAGTATCCCAGCGACCACACAACTTTATTGGTCTTTGTGGCGCCCATATATTTCGCTTCCCCTTTGTACCAATGTTTGTGTTCGAATTAATAATATTGAAAAGTTTTATTTTTATTGGTGCAATGAAGCACCAGATATATATGTTCCACACTTCGTCATCCAATTTTTGTGAGGGCTGGAATACTCCCTGGGCGCTCAAACAGAAACAGGGATAATAGAAGGAATACGGTTAGTAGAAAGGTAAAAATGATTTAATAGTCACGTAGTGCCTAAGTCATTAAAGTATATCCAAAGCCTAGGATAAACACATATTTAACGGTACTATGTGTTATGAGTTCTATATTATCTCTTGAAATGATGATAATCAATAAAATAGAATGAATACATCTCGCTTTCTAAATGTGTTGTTTCAACTGTTGTTGATGAATTTATATGGTGATTCTTTAACTCATTATATAATATTATCATTTCAAATGAAATATTTTCAACATTATATTGTAATTGTTCGAAATTTGTTTTCAGAGTGATTATTAATGTCATTACTAATACAGTCTGTCAGTCAGCTACAACGTAAGACCAGGCACATATATGCATCGGTCCAAGTTGCCTTACCTCAATAACACAACAAGATGGACATCGGATTCCTAAAAGTAGTTAATTCAGAGGTGGTAATATATAAAAGAAAGATTGCAATAAGGATATAGTACAGGGAGAAAAAATTAGTTCGTAGAAGGAAAGATAGGAAGCGATTTTAATGTTTCAGTTTAAGGGAAGACAGAGAGTTTATACACCGACGCCATTGTGATCGATTCCGAGCCATGCCACAAAGAGTCTCCAACCATTGGTTACGATAGTCACGCGGACCTCAACCAAGTAGTTTGCATCTACCAACATGGCTCAGACTATAAGTTAGTGAGTTCAAGCACTGATGCCACGTTTTGGTTTGGCTGCACCTAACTTTCTTCCAACAATCTCCAGCACCGGTTAGCATTGCACGTCGTGGTAATCGGTGTTCAGGCATACGTAACACGTGGCCCAACCATCTCAGTCGATGAAGATTCACAACCTCATCAACTGATTTACCATCATTCCCTAATATCCTGCGCCTAACCTCACTATTACTTACCCGGTGATCCCAGCAGACGCCAGCAATATTTCTAAGGCATCTGTGGTCAAATACTAGTAGCTTACGAGTGTCTTCTACTCTTAATGGCCATGTTTCGCTACCGTAAATTAAAACAGGACGGACTGTCACGCAGTATACTCGTCCTTTTATTGATAGACGGATATCTCGCCTTTGCCATAGGTGACGTAAGTTGGCAAAAGTCAAACGAGCTTTTCGAATCCGTGCTAATACACTATCATAAAACATTTTTATTCTTCATATTTGTAACCATAATAATAGTGATTTTTTTTATTTTTTAGGTGCATGCTTGTGAAAATATCACTCGTCTAGTATCAGAAATTAAACAATTTTTAATATTAGGCGATTTTCGGTGGTTAGCACGAGTGAATTCATTAAATCAAGAAAAATTGATTCTTCGAAAATTAGATTTAGATCGTGTCAGTAATCGATTACGTGATAAACTTGTTGCTGAATTACATAACTTAGAACAAGAAACAAGTCCAGATTATCCTATTAATACTTTTCAAAAAAAAACTACAAGTTAACTGTTGTATCTTCACGTACTTTTGTCAATTATAAATATCCATTGAGTTGGTTATATCGATATTCCTTGGTGTTGATCATTCATTCCTTAATGGAAACTCTTAGTAAATGAGAAATTTTCTATTCCTAATCAACAATGTAAACATTGTTCTCTCCCCTTAAATGAAAAAAATTTTTACTTCAAAACTGGTTTAAATTAATGCTTGAACTAATGATAAGGAGTATATTAATTGGTCGCTTTAACTACTTCACTTATTTTAGAAGTTCTATCAGCCCTGATGAATTGGTATCTGACCAAATCTTGATACGGATTCAGAAGGACTGGTGAGCAATTCCGAACATGCATCTTAGTCATCCCAACGTGCATATAAAAAAACAAGGTGTTCTAATAAAACTGACTACGCGTAAGTAGTTGTGATAGGTTCTTATATTTTGTCACATTATTAACATTAACAGACGTTGTACGTCCGATAGTTTCAGGTCAACGTTGTCCAGAAGCATTGAACTTTTCTTCAATATAGTCCTAATTATGTATCATAATAATAGCCAAGTGTGAATTCGCTATTTGTTTGGTGATTGACTAGGTATTGATATGACTAATCATAAGATAGATGTATAGAAAGCACCATATAATATTACTAAGATTATTTCAATCCACTGAATACAGGTTAATGTACGTCTTCAACCCACACTCCAAGTGTGAGGGCTAGTGATACTACTCAGTTATCCAGACCAAAGTAGATGGAGCGGCATTCGAACTTATGAGTTAGTGACTAGAAATCGAGCACCTTAAACAAGTCACCGTTCTACTAAAATCATGGAGAAAACCAATGCTAGTAACCTTTTACGACTAATTGTTAGTTTCTATATTCGGCTTTCAGGCACGCCTTATATAAGACTTGATGATATACTGCTTAGCTACCCTAATCGATATATGTGGAACGAAATTTCAACCTCTACCCTACTAATTACAAGTCAGGTGATATATCTATTAGCTGTCACAGTGAACTGCGTTGCAACTTTATGCACACCACATAAGGACTAGTTAAAATGATAGAGGTTGCTGCTAAAGGATTATTTAGTGTGTAATTTAATTAAACACTAGAAGTCCACTTCTCTCAGGTAATTTCGCTTAACTTCAAAGTGTAATAAGAAAATCTGGCTGAATTTTAAATAGAATGAGGTAATAGTTGCAAATCTTCAGAATATGTCAGACTACTTGCATTACTTAGTTACACTTGTTACTCCTCGTAAAGGAGCATAGGCCCCTCACCAGCATTCTCCATCCAACACTGTCCTAGGCAATCCTTTCCAGCTCTTTCCAGTTGTTATTCATCCTTTTCATATCTGCTTCTATTTCACGATGTAATGTGTTATTTGGCCTTCTTCTACTCTTTTTCCATTCAGGATTCCAAGTTAGCACTTGTCTCGTGATGTAATTTGGTGATTTGCGTAATGTATGTCCTATCAATTTCCATCGTCTTTTCCTAATTTTCTCTTCAGTTGGAAGCTGTTTTGTTTTCTCCCACAGAAGGCTATTACTGATGGTATTCGGTCAACGGATATTGAGTATCTTCAGCAGACAACTGTTTACAAATACTTATAACTTCTTGATGATGGTTGTGGTAGTCCTCCAAGTTTCAGCACAGTGCAGTAGAGCTGTCTTGACGTTTGTATTGAAGATTCTGACTTTGATATTAGTTGAAAGTTGTTTTGACTTCTATATGTTCTTTAACTGTAGGAATGCGGTGCCTGGCTTTGCTAATCCTTCCGTTTACGTCTGCATCCGACCCTCCTTGTTCAACGATGATGCAATTCAAAATGACGTCGCTTATAAATAAGATTACTGTACACAGATCTGATTTTACTCAAAAATGAGGACATTATACAGAAAAAATCTCAGGTTGCAAACTTATCCTTTACTAATGATGAATAGGAATCAGTTAGCCAGAATCAGATATCTGAAAAATTAATTTAGGATGATGTTAGCTTGCAGTTCTGCAGCTTCCTCCTGAGGATAAGCAGTATTTGCTTAAGTGTCGAGAAAAAGTTGAGCATGTGAAAAATCAAACTATTGGTTCAACCTTCTACATATTTGCAAGATGTCGTGAAAAGCTGTTTTTGAACCGCTTAATATATTCTGAGAATATTACAAGACCATGTGTGTCCCATACGCCAAGAAATGAGAACAGTTGATCACGCATATTTCTCAGTGATCTAGTATACTGTTTGGACGAGATGCATCTTCCCAACAAACCATACTATTTTATTTCCGTGTTAGCTCGAACATTCATTACATTAGCCTGATTCTTCAAAAGCGATAGTGTAAGATGTCAAAGTTGCAAGCGTATACTGTCAAAATAGGGCATAAAAGCTAAATGCAAACGTTATCGAAATATCATGTAAAACCGTTATGAGGTGGAGAAATTATGATCTAAGCCATGGCACCATGATTCAGTATATTTTTATACGTATCACATGAAACTTAACACTAGGTGACTATGAAAAAAAAACAATTCCTTCTGATTGAATAAATGGTCTAGTGGAAGACTACTCTTCGTTTCTAGGGTAAGAAAATCATCAACAAAGTGTTATTTATTCTGAAAACGGGAATCACGGTTACTGTGTATCTTATATATTGAGAGACATGAGTCGAACAATTTTTTCAGTATCTTGTATTCAGTCAAAAAGTGTAACGTTAACAGTTCGTGACCTGAACTCCGTTGATTTTTATGGAACTAGAAACGAAGTGACAACTGATTTCAAATCAATAACAACCTAGTTTAACGACTAGAACTAGAGGGAGCCAAATATATTTGTGATTGTCAGAGGCTTGATGTTTTCCGTGAAATTCATCATAAGAGAAAAACTTGAGGATGTTGCCACAGTGATATTCGCATCACAACTTACGTCCTTTATGACTTGGTTATGTGTCCCGATTGATCACTGTGTATTAACCAGTGTGGTTTTTATCCAATCGAAATTCATTCATCAGTTTATATTTTGACGGTGAATAATGTTCACAATTGTTTGTTTCTTAATAACTGTGTCCATTGTATTATCATATTTGTACAGATTTCCTACGCAAAAATATATTCCAATGTATGCGACTGACAGCTTGTCTACCTATCTATATTTCTCAATACAGTGTGTTCCCTATGTGAATCTGTGTTCACATTTAGTTTTAGTGTTGAAAGACTTTATTCTCCCGAAGTTAATTTATTTTTGTGAGGATTCTTCCTAATTTGACACATCTTAATATCACTAACCAGGAGTTACGAAATATCATTGGAAATGATTAGCGGGTAGACACCGGCTGATAAATTGTTGGTAGTCTTCACTCAAGTTAGGTTCCACGATGTCCAATTCAAACATAACGGTTTCTCATGCTCTTGTTTAATCATCCACAGAATTGAAAACTCAAAGAATGGACTAAAGCATCGTAATTTGTCATACCGCATACTTACGCCTGTTACCACTCTTAAAGGAGCGTAAGCGGCTCACCAGCATTCTCCATCTAACTCTGTTCTGGGCAATCCTTTTCATGTCTGCTTCCAATCCCAGATGCAGTGTGTTCCTTGGTATTTCTCTCTTCCGTCTGCCCTCAAGATTTCAAGTTAGCGCTCGCCTCGTGATGCAGTTTGATCATTTCCTCAATGTGTGTCCTATCCACATCCAGTGAATTTTTCCGATTTCCTCTTCACCTAGAAATAGCTTTGTTCTCTCCCACAGTAGGCTGTTGCTGATGGTATCCAGCTAACAGACATTCAGTATCTCACGTAGAAAATTGTTTATGAATACCTGCATTGTTCTGATGATGGTTGTAGTAGTTTCGAGGTTTCAGCTCTATACAACAGAACTGTTTTGACGTTCGTTTTGAAGATTCTGCCTTTGATATTGGTTGACAAGTATTCTGAATTCGTATGTTCGTCAACTGTAGTAATGTTGTTCTTGTATTGTCAATCCTTGCCTTCACGTCTGAATCAGATCCTCCACGTCTGTCGATGATGCTGATCAGCCAGGTACGTGTAACTCCCACTTGTTCCAGAGTTTCTCCATCAAGTGTGATTGTGTTGGTGTTCTCCGTGTTGTATTTGATGATGTTTATATTTCTGTTGTGTATGTTGAGGCCTACTGATGCAGAGGTTGATGCCATACTGTTTTTCTTGACCTGCATTTGTTTGTGTGTATGGAATAGAAAAGCTTGGTCGTCTGCGAAGTTTGAATCGTCTAGTTGCATCCAACCTGTCCACTGTATTCTGTGCTTCTCTTCGATGTTGAGGTCTTCATAATCCAGTCAACCATCAGAGAAAGAGAAAGGCGCAGAGTAGGTAGCCTTGTCTGACACCGCTCCTTACTCGGAATGCGCCCGTCAGCTGTTCTCCATGCACATACTTGCAGTGTGGCGCATCGTATTGTAGTGAGCAAACACTAGTGGAGACAACCAAATGCATTTAACACAAAATTACAGGACTTGTTAATAAAATCTAACAATCGTAAAGTAAATGCTTAATTTGCAAAACATCCACCAATTTTCTGAAAAAGACTCAGACTTCGTTATTCTTGCATTTTCATACAAATTGCATCCTGTTTCCATTCTTTACTGTCCGATCCTCTTGTCTCTCTGCTGCCAGACCTTCTTTTCACGACTAACACATATACTACTTATGCCAATATGAGTAGCACACACCACAGTATGAATTCCGGATGATGTTGACGATATTCTCAGGAACTCCATAGTGTTGAAGTAGGTTCCATAATGTCCTCCTGTCCACACTGCAAACGCTTTCTCATGATCAAAGAAGTTGATCTATAGTGACGGTATCCATTCAATCGATTATTCATCGACTATCCAGTGTCGCGATTCTGTCTGTGCACGACTGATCCTTACGCAATCCAGCCTGTTGATCTCGAAACTGAGCGCCTACTAAATCATTCATCCGGTTCAGTAACACTCCGTTGAAAGCATTCACTCGCACTCGTATTAATGTAATGCTCCTCTAGTTCTTGCACTTGATGAGGTATCATTCATTCAGTTTGTCAATATCACTTGTTCTTTCTCCCAAATCTTCCTGAATATAACGTATATCTTCTTTGAAATTACTTCTCTATCCGACTTTTGGGGCTACAACTGGTGTATTGTCAGACCTTGCTGCTTTCCTACTTTTGTTTTGTCTGATGGCCAACCTGATTTCGATCGTTTGTGAAGTGAGATGCTTCGATGTCCGGTGACTTTAGCTATGCTGGTCTATTCAAGACTCCCGCAAAGTGTTCTACCCACCTGTTCCACTGTTCTTGAATCTCAGTGATTGGCTGGTCTTCTTTGCCCTGACTGGTCTCTCTTACTTACTGTGTTTCCATGCTAGCTTTTTCGTTGTGTTATATAGTTGGTTCATGTTTCCTTATGTTACAGCTTTCTCCTCTATCTCTGCCAGGTCTTTCACGTATTTGTGCTTGTCAGCTCAAATCTCCCTCTTCACTTGCTTGTTTACTGTGTATTCAGCTTGTGCCTTGATTTTCTCTGTTCTTGTTCGGCTGATGTTAATTGATATCTTCTTGTTCTTCCTTTCTTGAGTCTTGCTTAGGTTTTCGATGGAGATCCATTCCTTATGATGATGCTTCTTGTGGCCCAGAAGCAAACCTCCTGATACGTTGAAGTTAGTGCTTCTTTGATTTCTTTCCAGTTGTCCTCCATAGTAGGTCACTGATCATACTAAGGCTGTATTACGCGTTGTCGATTAGAATGTCGAGCCACAACAAATCAGCATTCTGAAAACAAATTAGGCCTTAAATAAAGCAGGTCTGAAGACATTACTGAGAATATGCGAAATTCAATTATAATTTATTATGATTTTACTTACACCAATATGGTGAATAACCAGTACATTTACTGCGCAGTTGATTATTTCATATTGTGTTTAAACCTGTCATAATAATACAATACAATTTCATACTGCGTACTTCCAAATCAAGGTCTTGTTTGTGTCATGTCGAAGTTCTGGACTAATACTGTGGTGTGAGCTACTTATATTGATATAAGTAGTATGTAACGTGCGTTAAAGGAACGTAATGTCTGGCAGCGGAGGATCAAGAAAGGTAGAGTGAGAACACATTGGAATTTGTAAGAAAATGCATGAACAATGGAATGGGAGACAATGGATTGGTGTTTGCATCAGAAACAGTCCAGTTTGGTTTGATGCTTGAATCTTTTGCAAATTGACGATTGACTATATGGTATTCAGATTTTGTTGAGATAGACTGTAATTTTTGTTTCAAATAGATCCGTTTGTCCCCACCGGTGTTCTTGTTCACTACAGTACTTCTTCGTTATACTGTTTCAAATTAACTTACAATAACGACAAAGTATACACTAATGCTCGATTGTTCACGAAAAATTCTTCCATTCCTAATTTACTAACCAAAACACCAATGGGATAGTGAAGTATTCTATATTATCCTTGATTAACCGGAAATAAAAATTCTAGTGACTATGCACATATAAATACAAGATCATGACGCGTCATAAATAATAAATTACATCATACACAACTAAAAATATAATTAATGTGTAATTTATGGATGAGAACTAATATAGCAACAGTTAAATCTTACAATCAGAACAAAACGTTTGAGATCAACAGCTTCACAAATAAATACCAAAAATTGTATACATTGATTTACCAGTGTAACAATTTTATTTACTTGCTCTGTCAGCGTCCAATAAAGTATCAAGTCACTTCGTATGGCAACTAAATTTCTAACTTGTTTGATGATAAAGTTGTTATAACTTGTGGGTTTGTACCACTATCAATGTATGACGCAATGATACCGCCAATTAAAGAACAGTGATTTATCGACCGAATCAATGATGCATATAACTCGTACGAGCAGTCTAGAGTCTTTATCCGTCCTGCTTTCCGCCTAGCCACGCCTGTTAAGTCCAGAACAGCAATCTTAGACTCTGAGATATGAATCATTTGTTTCAAACATACTGGGTTTATATATCATGCGAACAGATCACATTTTATCAATACCCAGTTGATCGGTGCGTGTAAATGGTCTATTCGTAATAATAGTATACCAAAGATAAACTTTATCATTGCTTATTACTCACCACATGAACGTCAAACAGCAAGTGATAAGTTATAAGAGAGACATGCAATTGGAGGACATCGTTTATGCTATCAGTCAATGTCTCAACCAACATATTGTCTGGGCCAGTAGGACAAATAACTCCGCTTGTAGCTCTTCTAGAATTACTGCCGGCTCCAAGTCCGGGCAAAGTAGGAGGGTTGGACATAGGGTTGGCAACCCCATTCCGTAAAAAACAACTTTGCTAAAGAAATCGCTAACCTGAATAAGCAATTTAAACTCTGGAATTTGAAGCGAATATTAATGCATTTGAATTTCATTGTGAATATCAGAAAATAGATGAAAGTACATCCACCTGACGATTCCCAAACACAATGAGACATATATCATGAATTCAGCTGCTTGTCAAAGTCTAATTCATCAACGACACTTATTTGGAATGGTTTGTTTTCTATAAGACCTGTGAAGTTATACTTACCCTGTCAAGAGAACAGAACAAAGATAGTAGGTAACAATTGGATACGTTGGTGTAACGTTACTGACAGATAGATTTGAATTAAATTTGTCTTTTATCGTAACGTATCTTGTGATGTAGTGACGAGAGTAAGAAATCCCAATTTAACCTATATCATTAAGTTTAGTTAGTTGGATTTTACCACCATAGAATTAAATTGGAAAACTGATTCCTATTCATCATTAGTAAAGGATAAGTTTCCAACCAGGGAGATTTTATCCGTATAATGTCCTCATTTTCGAGTCAAATCAGATTTGTGAACAGCAATTTTATTTATAAACGTCATTCTTTTGAATTTCTCATGTGAACTAATAAATACAAGCCCAGAATCAGTAATATGCATTACAACTAATGCAATCACTTGTGGTTACACCCCACTCTAGTGTAAATCAATTCACGGTCGCGCTCATTTAATTGAGTAAAGTGACATACTATTGACTGTGTAAACATTGATTAGTTTCACTTATAAATGATGAATCCCATTATCTTAATTAAAGACATTTTAATTTGTCTTACATCGTGTCTGTGTCTCCGAAATATCTCGATAATGTAGTTCGTTTACCTCTGAGTCAACAGAACACCAAGGAAACGAGCATATCTTGTATTATATTGTGATAAACTTATATCGGTATATCAATGTGAATAAGTCTTTGAAAAGTGAATAAGAATAATGCTGTATATCTTAGTTTTTTCAGTTGTGAGAATATGAACATTCCAAGTTTTAAATCATAAAACTTCTTAAATTTTCCATATATGTTAGATATCTTGTTCATAAAAATTTGTTATTCCTTTGATTTAAACAAAAAGTCATTTTGAACTGTATCCGTTTTTCTGATTTGAACACTAGATAATCATTCATATCATATAAACATGTACACATGTATAAACCGAGAAGAATCTCGCGGGGTTCGGGATCGTGAATGCGCACTGCTGAGGAGTCCCATACTATGACGAAATGGTCGTCCAGTGCTTCCAGGTTTTCCATGGTGGTCTAGCTTCAACTGACTCATGATCTTAACCATTGAAAATTGCTATAATATCCACAAACCCCTTCTGAAAATAATAACTATGGGAATTATTTAACTTTTAAAGAAGTCAATATTAACAAGAACCATTTATTTCTTTCTTTTTATATCATTACTATAAAGTGTATCACTTATGATATGTCTGTTTTACTTCAGCCTATTGATTTGTTCTCAACTTTCTTGACTAGAAGTCATATGATCATGGAATACTTTCATAATTATAATTAATAGTATGCAGATATAAAAAACACTAATACCAGAATTACAAAAAGGTTTTACTTTATCCATTTTTTTTATCAAAAAAAATATATATAATAGTACATAGTGATTAGTATGAGTATCCAATTATATAAGTATGGTGATTACTGAATGGATCGATTAGTTCTTTTATGTAATTGGTTTATCTGAATAAATTATTTAATTAATGCTTGTGAATGAATGAATGAGTGTTGTTATGTAGTTGTTATGTTACTATGTACGCCTGTTTGTCAATTTGTCTCATATAAATAGTTTTAAAGAAGAAGAAGAAAACAGAAGAAGAAAAAAAAGAAGAAACTACTATCATCATCCATTCATGTAACTTGATTATTAAAATAAAACTTTTTTTTATTTTGGTAAGTTAATCATATTGTGTGTTCATAATATGAATCTAGTAATATTCCTTACAGTTAAATTTCTCCTATTTATTAACCTATAATGAATATGAATAATGATTTTCGATTTTGATTTAGTTATTTAAATAAATGTAATAAGGTAATAAAGTTACTTTTGATTAGTAATGGAATCTAATTTTGACGAGCGTTTCATCCTATTTGGGACTCGTCAGCTGGATATACCTACATCCAGAAGGTGATATTCAGTTAATAGCTAAGTGGATAATGTGATGATGTTTGAAACAAACGGTATTGAGTTCGAGTTCCAGAGTGGATATTAACACTGAGATTCAGGTACATCTAGCTGATGAGTTCTAAATAGGATGAAACGCGCATCCTGCATTCCACTACTAACCACTATCTATCTATGCTTAAAAAGTTTGTAAGTTTAGGCTATATCGAGTCGATCCGCGCAAGATGTATCTATGCCAACATAAGACTGATGAATTGTACGCCTAAATTACAATGGGAAGATACCAGCAAAACAACATCAAATAAAATTTTCATGAAGATAGTTTTTGATGTGAGTAGTAAATCCTGATACTGTGATATTATTCAGCGTGTCAGTTTAAATATGGTTAATTAGAATTCTTTTGAAATGCTACATAAAATTAATATTTAAATTGTTTTGTACAGTAGATGATGATCATGTTATGTAAACAATAGTCATTGTCTTTTGCTTCAAAGTAATTTATAATTAACTGAGCTTAATATTTTAATAAAACTGGTGTCAGTTAATAATAATAAGGTGTTTATTGAACCTATCTTAAATAATTGAATCATAGTCAAAAAATGTAACCATTAGGCTACAAAGATTAGTTACTTACGCCTGTTACTCCCAATGAAGCATAGGCCGCCGACCAGTATTCTCCAACCCATTTAGATCGTATATTTTTCTAGCATTTGAAACACTTATAAAACTCGATTCCTATATCATTTTACTCATTGACATCCAGAAAATATATAATAGAATATTGCAAATCATTTATAATATACTCTTGTGGGCCAGGGTAATTTTACATTGGTTTTCAGGTAAACCAGACACTATCCAGACTTCAGTGTGACAACGCAAACATTACATTCAAAACTTATCATTATACTAGTACTTTAAAGCATCAGTTATTGTTTTTCAATCATTACTTCATTTATATATATGTAAACATCAACTTTTATATTTATGTATCACCGTTTCCTGTTTTAGACCTAATACAAATCAGTACATGTACACATTCATTATGAAACGTTATTTATCTGTGCACAATAACATCAATATTTACGGCATTGTTTTAGTGATTTATTTTGGAAAGTAAATATTGGTGTAAAAGTACATATTAGAAACATAAGAAGAAAAATAGCAGTTCAGTTGACTATAAGTTAAACGCTTATCATACAGTTTGGAGAACCTGGATTAGATTTTCGGTAAAGTCGGTGGTGCTTAATACTGAAAAGTTTCATAGGAAAACAAAGCTTTCTACACAATATTCAATTTATTTGAAACTATCAATTCCAACCATGGTATTGATACTTATAAACAACAACGTATGTTTCGTAATATAGATTCATTCTGAAACTAACTCATGGTGCAAAATAACATTTAAAAAGAAAGGTTATTATTGAACAACGATATGAGAGAACAGTTGAAGTTTAAAGCATGGAAGATGTATAATAACCCATTATCTCTACTTCTATTTTTTGTTAAACAGAGTAAAGTATATAGATTCACTAACTATTCACAGTTAGCAATCATTTGTACATTGATTTTAGCTTAAAATCAAACTCTTAAGTGTTTATAAGTAGTTTAATTATAGTGTCATTAATATCAGATAGGTTTTGTGGATATTATAGCAATTTTCAATGGTTAAGATCATGAGTCAGTTGAAGCTAGACCACCATGGAAAACCTGGAAGCACTGGACGGCCGTTTCGTCCTATTGTGGGACTCCTCAGCAGTACGCATCCATGACCTCGCCCTCTGCGAGATTCGAACCTAAGACCTACTGACTTCGTGCACGAGCATTTAACCACTAGACCACTGAGCCGTCATTAACTGACTTCTGTAAATCAGAGAAAATTGTATAGATTTACTCACTTGACTCACAAATCTACGTATTAAGCTGAAAGTGTAAGTAGTTGAAAATGCTCAAATGAAGTGTAAACATCCACTTATATCTACTATGGCTTTAAATAACCATCTAGTTGATGAAAATCTGTATTGAAAACAGATTTTAAATTTACTGACTATATTAATAATCATCTTACTTGGTCCATTTTTCGACATGACGCCTATATCTTCTTTAGTCTGTTGAATAGCAAATACAACAATGGGAAACTAATATAAACGTTTTTTGAAATATAGTAGGATATGTCAACAGTTGCGAAACGCATGTCTTCCATTCTAAATCCTTTACTGTAAACTAATTTACACTGAATGTATTCACATACATTTTTCGTGATAATAAGTAACAGAACAACTCAACAAATGTTTTAGTTAATAAATTTTAACGTTTGACATCATGAGTGAATTGAAGCTGAACAAGCATGGAAAACCTGGAAGCACTGGACGGTCGTTTTGTCCTATTGTGGGACTCCTCACTAGTGCGTATCTGCGATCCCGCCTCGCGAGATTCAAACCCAGCATCTATCAGTCTCGCGCGCGAACGCTTAACCTCCAGACCACTAAGCCATCCAGCATCCAATGGAGTTAATGTCTAACTTTAACTCATCCACGAAATTGAGTGACACATCCAGTTAAAACTATTAAATTATATTAATAAATTTCATTGAAATCATAGACAGATCTGAATTAGATCATTATTGAAAATTTAAAAGCACTGGAAGGCTATTTCTTCCTTGTATGGAACTCTTGAACAATGTTCATTTACTAGTAATTTGGAAATACATTATAAAAAGTTAATGAGCATTAATCAGTTTTTTTTCAATCTATTTTTTGAAATCATTCCATGTTACGAACCTGTTTCTTTTATTAAGAATAGATAAAACTTCCAGATCAAGTTAGGTATGTAAATAGAACGAAAAAAATGTCTTAGATCAAACTGTTGGCCACAATCTATTTATAAGCAACCATGGATAGTAGCTAGCAATGGAATCCAGGAGGCGCGCTTCGTCCTATATACAACTCGTCGGCTAGATGTGAACATCAACTCTGAAATTCATGTACATCTAACTGACGAGTCCCAAATAAGATGAAATGTGCGTCAAACTGGATTTCACTGCTATCCATGGTTGTTTATATAGCTTGTGACTTAAGACAATATCGAGGCAGTCCGTAGAGGATGCACGTATGTCAAGAAGAGACTGATGGAAAGATACTAGTAAACGACACCAAATGAATTCACAATCTTTTCATTTGAAATTTAAAAAATTGATTTGCTTCTTATACTCTATCTAGAGTTTTCTCAGTATAGGTACAATGGCTTTATCTGTGTTCAGTTCTTAAATATCTACATTTTTTCTATTCTCTTTCTCTCTTTTTAAATCGATAATTTGCATGTGGGTTATGTTATTGGATTTCATAACTGTGTGTTATTTTTGTGTATTTAATGTCCCTAATTACCTGTTACCTAAGCACGCAATGTTTGTTCGTACGGGAGCGAATTTAAAGAAAGCTAATCTAGGCTAAAACTCAAACTCATGATCAGTCTATGAAGCATTTTACTAGCGAACATAGCTATGTAGTCAGACTTAGACTAATTAATTAATGATAAACCAGCTTATGTTTGAACTTCAATTTTCATCGAATAGTAATCTATAAGCTTTTGTTGAAACACAATGACTTTTAATTTTCTTGCACATACTCTTCCCTAGTTATCTTGATTTTTTTTAGGTTCCTAACCTCCAATAGCAATAACTCACATCCAAGTATTACTGAATACCTTAACAAAATTCCCATCAGAAATATTTTCCTATACACTTATAATACTGAATGAATCGAGGTTTTTTGGACTGAACTCTAAAACGTGAAAAATTTGCACAAATTTCAACAGACATTTTAAGATAGGAGGTCTGTTTCTAATTTATATTAGTAAAACTAGAATTTGTAAAACTTCCTGTTTCTAAAATCCCTATCAGTAGACAAAGTATTGATGTAGTCACAGCTCTTCTTCATTATCTTAATTGACAAATACTCAAAGTGAACTTACTAGGTGAAAACTCTGTAGAGTGAGCTTACTGATTATTAAAGGGGAGCACAAAGTCATAAACTTGAAGAATTTTCGAAAAAATGTAATATTCACTTAAGTTTATTTATGTTTTTTTGAAAGAAAGACTTAGCACTTTATTCTCATTAGTAATCATATATACATTAGCACAAAAGGGATGAGACCAACATCAGCAAAGGTAGTTTATTTGCAATCAGAAAATTACTAACCATTGTAGTTAGACAGGTAACTGAAACAATCCATAACATGTCTGAAATAGGCATAGATATTACAGTTCAACATTAGACATTAGAATTGGCACAGTGCTTCCGTGTTTTTAAATAGTGGTTGACCTCAGGTCGACTCACGAATTCAACCATGAAAATTCTACGATCTCCATAAATCGTCATACTGATTATAATCATATGTTCACTAATGACTAGTTTCAAGATGGACTTCCTGGAGTTTGAAAGAGAAGCCGTGACCAGTGGAGTGCAGTCTGTGTCGAGTGTGAGACAGTTATCCGCCTTAGATATTGGATGAAGAGTTGCTCAATATCATGGGTCAGTTGAAGTTAGACGTCAACACTGTTAGATGCCAGCTCAGTGATCTAGCTGTTAAGCGTTTGCGCTCGAGACCGAAGGTCTTGTGTGCAAGTCGCAGATGCGCACTGCTGATGAGTCCCATACTAGAATGAAACGGCCGTCCAGTACTTACAAGTTATCGATGGTGATCTAGCTTAGATTGACTTGTGAATTCAGCTGTTAAAAATTGGTATAGTTACAACGCATAATTTATAGCTGGTTTGCAGGTTAATAACAACTTTCTGATCATAAAGTTTTTGTAGATACAACAATGTATCAAGAAATTAAACTATAATTACGTGGTGATTAGAAGTATTTGAATTACTGTACAAACTAGGAATCTCAAGAATAATGCAATTTAAACCGAGAAGAACTTGGTAAGCATGAACAAACGAATTGTATTTGGAATTCAAAATCAGACAGACATCAAGTACAAAAGAATCATTAGTTCATACAAACACCACAACTTATCTTGATGGATTTGTTTAATTTTTTGCATACAGTTACTAAGAAACTGAATCTGGAGAAGGTAATCAAAAAAACGTAATTCAGAGTTGCTTTGAAAACTACCTTTAACTGACTTATATGAATATATGATAGTTTGATTCACTGCATTGTTCTGGAAAATGCTAAAATTTAAATAAGAGTTACTACGATGATAAAACATAATGTTGTGAGAAACCATGGAACAAGAAACAAGACTCTTAAATGAAAACTTTCAAATCTTTCAGGCATAATAATAAACTTATATGAAGTAGTTAGTTTACACAGAATTAAGTAATAGTTTTTATAGTAAATAGGATTTCATAAAACATTGTTTTGTTGTACACTGAATAACAGATAGTATGAGAAACAACTATCTAATACTCTCTCATTTCATTCGTAATGTATAAACTTCCTACCTATTTACATATCTGTACAGATAAAAACGTATATTATGAAGATATATATAATGTCTAGCGTCTATGGAATGTTAGTTAGGTGCACCAATCAATTCAAATAATAACTCCGAGGAAATTCTGTACGTGGCCTGCTTGAATATCTGAGCTAACTGTTTCTGCCATTTAGATATTTGATCCAGTCTCCTTTTTTGTTTGTTTTAACATATTATCATGCGATTAATCACATAACCCATTGAGCCTATCACTTCACAAGGCACAAGAAATTACAATCAGAGACATCGTGATGTCTAACAATATGCATTGGAAAGAATGAACATTATTCAGATGTTGATTCTTGAAATGTTGAATTCTAACTGCCGATCAATAATGGGCAACGTCTTCAGTTCTTACTAAGTCCAAACATGTAACGTATTTGTGGTTTCATCACAAATCAAGAATTCTGGTTAAAATGACTTACAAGACGACTGACTAATATCATTACAAGATTTCAATACTTATTGTCAGAACGGATCAAGCAATAAGAAAAGGAAACTTGTTAAAATACTTTGTACCAAATAAAGCCATCAATAATATTAATAATAATTCAGTCATTTAAACGTGAATACATGTAAACATTTTTGCAACAGAAATACATTCAACAGCAATGTAATCATGACTTCTTATGTCATTGCACTGAAGCTGACTAGTTTCCGTGTTAATGTGCCAAGAAACAAAGTGATTGCTGAAGAGATTTTACAGAAAATTTAAACTTCTCAGGTGATATAGCTGTCATCTACTATGGTACCTTTAAAACATGCTCACATACATACACAGCTAGAATCTATGATAATGTAATATATCAAAATAAACTCAGTTGCATCGATATATTTGACTGACCAACTGAAATATCGCACATGTCCCATATAAATTGCAGATTTACTGTAACAGAAGCTAAAAACTAGTATTCTATTCCTTTGATGTGCTACATAAGTTTGTGCGTCGTTTTTGCTTGATCTTAATGAGGATTCAGCAAAAATACATAAGTATAACAACAGATCACGTCATGTCTTTACTCTAGGGAGTAAAATTTCATAATGTGAATCACACTAATGTATATTATTGACTGAATCTATCACTCGAAAATATGAAACATTAGATATCTGTTTCGTCCCAATATGGGAACTCTCAACAGTGGGGGCGCGAGACATAATTAATTGTCAGAATCAGAACTTACTGGTTTAGCAATGAGTGCTCAACATAAAGAGGCGACCATCACCTATGAAAATACATGCTATCAGTTAGAAGTTTTAATCATTAGATTACAAGCTTACCGCTAACCCTGATGGTCATGAACTTAACCCTGGTGATATCTTGGTTCTTTAATGCAAAGGAGTTATAAACTACAACGAAATACTGTCCAATATTAATTGATTTTTAACTGTTATCATATCGAAGCTGATCTATGATGTACAAAAACAATATCACCTTAATGTTTGTTATACTTCAAAACAACTTCACTAACATATTTACTTCTGTTCAATAAAAGTATGTTCTGTGCATAATTTTAAAAATTTACCCTGTGATCATTTTAAAAGAAAAAAATGTTTTTTGTGGTAAACTATTGTTTGTCATAAGATATTTCAATGGAACTTCAGTTTTATCATTTAAAACGTTTTTTTAAAACTGAATCTAAAACACTTGGTAATGTTTGGCTTGTATCTTCCCATTGGAGTTTAACACTGCAACTGATCAGTCTGCTATTGGCATCCAACTGACGAGTTCCAAATAGGACGAAACGCGCGTCAAACTGGATTCCACTGCTAGCCACTATCCATCATTGCTTACAAATAGCTTGTGAATTCATGCAATATCGAGGCATACGCACAGTATGCACATATGCCAATAACAGACTGATCAATTGCAGTGTTAAACCTCAATGGGAAGATACAAGCCAAACAATACCAAGTGAATTCAAATTCACCCCATTGCACAAGCAAGTGGCTATGAGGACTCAGTGGCTGAGTGGATCAGGCTATGGCGTTTGAAGCGAATGTTACTGGGTTCGAGTCCCACAGTGAACATCAACTCTAAGATGCATGTACATCCAACTGATGAGTCCCAAATAGGACGAAACGCGCGTCAAACTGGATTCCACTGCTAGCCACTATCCATCATTGCTTACAAAATTGAATTTAAAACATTTTAATGTTCAACTATGATATTGATTATTTTGTTATAATCGTTAACTGTAGTTACTAAGTTATATTCATCAATATATATATATATATATATATATATATATATATATATATATATATATATATATATATATATATATATATATATATATATATATATATATATATATATATATTTAAATTACTTTAATCAATATTGAATATTTACTTTTTAAAAAAATCTGTTCAAACATTCATTCATAGTTGCCTTAATAACCGTTGCATAATTAATTGATTATTCTTTTGTATTGTAGTTTACTTACATATGATTACCATCTCTCTCTCTCTCTCTTTGGTTTACACACTCAGTCACTCACATGCATAGAAATATAATTTAGATAAAGTAACCATTCAATTTTTTAATAGATGTAAAGTGTCATATGACTAATAGATATCACCTTGATGGAAATGGATTAGACAATGTTGGCCAAATAAACTTTCTAAGTCAATTCCTTGTTATGTTATGTAAATTCCACAGTTAATTTTATCAAGACGGTTTCAATAACTCAAATGATGATTTAGTTACCAACACTAGGTGATATTAGTATTCATGTTGATTCCTGATCTAATCTGATGGGTATTGTATTATACAGTAGAAGTATGTTACGTAAAAGGCTTACCACAATGACATGCTAAAATTCCTTAAGGTGACTAGCTAATAAACTCAGATGTTTAAAGAGTTCCGTAATTTATTTAGATATTAGAAATAAAAAGGAGTAATTAAGCCTAAGATTGGTTATAATATCATAAATCCATTCATTTTTATTCAGACAGTTCTAATGTATGCTAACTTGGAGGTGTAAAGTCTGATTATGAGGCCTGTATATTCACTACTGTCCATCCGCCCCTCCTGATATTTATGTTATTTTAGAAAGTTTTATTAAAGATGCTTTTACCCTTTGATTGTTTACTCTTCCTCAAAAATGTGTGTAGATTATTTGATAACTTTCACCGACGATGATTTTAATGTTAAAACATCTATTAAATGTTGATTCAATGATCTAGTTGTAATGTGTGTGTTATGACTTATGCCTTTGTCAAATACCACAAAATCGCTAATCATAATATTGAATTTATAACCATGTACCTGTGTTAAGCCGATGATACGTCAATCAGCACGACTGGCCTTGAGTCAACCCTGAATACCTATTGGTTACCGATATAGTAGCTTCTCTCCTAACCCTTCCCCTTCTGCCCAAAACATCATATCCCCCTCCATGATGTGAAGAATATATTTCAGGAATACGTAGTTTATATACAAGCAGACTAAACTGCATCACACCAAGAAATGGGAAATATCAGTTATAGAAGATACTAATCAACATATACTCACTAGTGACTGGCTTCAAGACGTATATCTTGGAGTTCTAATGAGAAGCAGTGACCAGTGGAGTTCAACCGGGTCTATTGTGAGATAGTAACTGACTGAAGACAATGGTGGATGTGTCACTCAATTTCGTAGATTAGTTGAAGTTAGACAGTAACACCGTTGGGTGCCGGACGGCTCACTAAGGTCGATAGATGTTAGGTTCGAATCTCGCGAGGTGGGATCGTGGATGCGCACTACTGACATGTCCCACAATAGGACGAAACAGCCGTTCAGTGGTTCAAGGTTTTCCATGGTTGTCTAGCTTTAATTGACTCATGATACATGATTGCTAATCATTCACTGAACATTATCTGTGGCTAGTTCAAGTGGAAGTGAGTATCAAAATAATATCAACAGCTTTAGATCAGACCTTCATCACACCATAGTAGGTGTTGCTTTCATTTAATTATGCCCAAACAGATTGACATCAGCTAAGGAGCCGCTAAAGTATAAAGATCACAAAAATAGACTTACGTTTCAACTGAGCTTTCTGGGAATGAGCACTAATGTCCTACCCGGCAAAAGAACCCAGAACCATTAGGCTTCAAAATGAACACATTAAATTTCTAATTTATTGGTGTTTAAGTAGCATATTAACTGTGGGATATAAATTAGTTTATGGGAAGCTGAGAAATGCCATAATGAGACATCCGGTTTTTAATTACCAATCAATTGATTTCTCTTTATTACGGAAACTGTCACCGTTTCATTAACTCGATGATCATCAGTTTTACACGCTTAACATGGCTTATTATCGTTTAATTTTAGAAACATGCTCAAAGAACAAAGTGATGATCGGAATAATGATGATATTGATTGTAATAAATCAACTTCTTCGGATCGATTGATTAAAGCTAAAATCAATTCGACGGTATGCATACATTCCATATTATACATGTATAGTACTCATGATAATATCTTGATCATGATAATTAATAATATAACTAGAATTATGAGCGACAGTAATCAGTGTTGAAATAAAAATGTTAGTTACCACAATAACCACTAATATTAAAGCAACTACTACTTAATTGCTTACTTACTCCTGTTACCCCACATAAAGGAGCATAGGCTGCCGATCAGGATTCTTCATTCAACTCTTCACTGAAGTCACCTTTCCAAGTGTTTCTAGTTGCTATTCATCGTTTTCATGTGTGCTTCCAATTTCAAGCGCAACGTGTTCCATCGTCATTTTCTCTTCCGTCTGCCCTCAAGATTTCAAGTTAGCGCTCGCCTCGTGATGCAGTTTGATCATTTCCTCAATGTGTGTCCTATCCACATCCAGTGAATTTTTCCGATTCCCTCTTCACCTAGAAATAGCTTTGTTCTCTCCCACAGTAGGCTGTTGCTGATGGTATCCAGCTAACAGACATTCAGTATCTCACGTAGAAAATTGTTTATGAATACCTGCATTGTTCTGATGATGGTTGTAGTAGTTTCGATGTTTCAGCTCTATACAACAGAACTGTTTTGACGTTCGTTTTGAAGATTCTGCCTTTGATATTGGTTGACAAGTATTCTGAATTCCGTATGTTCGTCAACTGTAGTAATATTGTTCTTGAATTGTCAATCCTTGCCTTCACGTCTGAATCAGATCCTCCACGTCTGTCGATGATGCTGATCAGCCAGGTACGTGTAACTTTCCACCTGTTCCAGAGTTTTTCCATCAAGTGTGATTGTGTTGGTGTTCTCCGTGTTGTATTTGATGATGTTTATATTTCTGTTGTGTATGTTGAGGCCTACTGATGCAGAGGTTGATGCCATACTGTTTTTCTTGACCTGCATTTGTTGGTGTGTATTGGATAGAATAAGCAAGGTGAAATGTTGTCGTTGAGATAAGCAGTCCAGGTTAGATGAATATTCAAGTCTTCTTTCCTATTGAGGGCAGACGGATTTATCATTATGTGAAACGCTTCGGCTTCTCACCTCTCTTTATAGTTGGAAAAGCCTTTCTGAATTATTTTGATATATATAACATCAATTAAGTGATTCTTGAAAATAGCATGTATTGCTAGTTCTACAGGACTATTAGGTTTTTTGCGTAACTTAAGTGTTTCGTGGCACTAGTTAAGATCGAACGGGAAGACTTTCCAATACAAAACTCATCGCAGTTGACACAACCTAATCTGTAGACACAATTTTGAGTAGAAGTGATGAGAATCTTATCTTTAATTCTAAGGCGTTTCTTAGAGTGAAAATTCCCATTTTGCCATTTGGTAAATAAAAAAGGAACGAATTGAGCCTCTCTGTTAGTTCGTTGCAAATAAAATGAACTGTTTCTTGTAATGGAATGTTAGTGAATAAAGATGATACATCAAGTGATAACATGAAATTATTCTTGACTGATAGATTTTTTATGTTCTCAACAAATTCAAAGGAATCCTTAACACTATGCTTGACAATTTCTTTGTGTAATGGTTTAAGAATTTGCACCAACCATTTTGCTATAGTATGATACGCTGAGTTATTCATATCTAAAACTAGTCGAAGGAGCAAGCCACTTTTGTGTATTTTTGGTAGACCATATAGTCTTGGTGTCATCGTTCCTGTAGGTTTCAACATTTCGAACATCTTCTCTGAAATAAAACCTTGTTGTTTAATTTCTTTTAGTGAATCTGTTAATTGCTTTTCAATCTTATCTGCTATGTCGTTCTTCACAGCCAGTTTCTGAAATTCGCTTTTATCATTTAAAAGGGTTTTCATTTTGTTTATGTAGTCATTTTTATCTATGAGTACTATTCCATGTCCTTTGTCCGGCTTCATGATTAATAAATTGTCATTAGTTTTAAGTTTTCTTAAAGCTTCTGTATGTTTTTTCGTTAAAATCCCTTTCGTGTTGTGTCTATGATTTAAATATTTAAAACAACAGTCGACTAGTGTTGATTTAAATCTTTCGACATTATCTTTTGATGAACTTACTAGTTCTGCCGTTTGAGCATAAAGATTTTCGAATTGAATCTCAACGTCCATTTTATTTACTGTTTTATTGAAGTCACAAAACTTAGGGCCTAATGATAACGCTTCTAACGCAGTTTTATCCAGTATAACACTAGAGAAATTGTGTACGTACTGACCTGGATTGGATGGAAATTTCATTTCTGGGATCTGTTTGTCTAGATTTTTCTTAAGTTTCATTCTTTTCTTTTCCTTTCTTGAGTTAACAACCATCTCCACATAGTCCAGATACTGATCTCTTAATTTGTCAGGGAGATCATCTACAGCATAAATTCTCTCGTTGATATTTTTTACCATCTCAGCAATGTATGAGTTTAGAGAATCGATTTGGCTGTGAAGAACGACATAGCAGATAAGATTGAAAAGCAATTAACAGATTCACTAAAAGAAATTAAACAACAAGGTTTTATTTCAGAGAAGATGTTCGAAATGTTGAAACCTACAGGAACGATGACACCAAGACTATATGGTCTACCAAAAATACACAAAAGTGGCTTGCTCCTTCGACCAGTTTTAGATATGAATAACTCAGCGTATCATACTATAGCAAAATGGTTGGTGCAAATTCTTAAACCATTACACAAAGAAATTGTCAAGCATAGTGTTAAGGATTCCTTTGAATTTGTTGAGAACATAAAAAATCTATCAGTCAAGAATAATTTCATGTTATCACTTGATGTATCATCTTTATTCACTAACATTCCATTACAAGAAACAGTTCATTTTATTTGCAACGAACTAACAGAGAGGCTCAATTCGTTTCTTAGAGTGTTAGTTGGCGCGGATCGGTAAAGCAAGAGCAGCATATTTACAATTGAAGAACATCTGGAACTCAAAGCAACTGTAAACCAACATGAAGGTCAGAATTTTCAATACAAATGTCAAGACACTTCTACTGTATGTGGCAGAAACCTGGAGAACTACGAAAACCATCATCCAGAAAATACAGGTGTTCATTAACAGTTGTCTACGCAAAATACTTCGGATCCATTGGCCGGACACCATCAGCAACAACCTACCGTGGGAGAGAACAAACCAAATCACAGCGGAGGAATAAATCAGGTAAAAGCGCTAGAAGTGGATAGAACACACATTGAGGAAAGCACTCAACTGCGTCACAATACAAGCCCTCACATGGAATCGTCAAACCCAAAAAAAGGAATACCAAAGAACACATTACGCCGGGAGCAACAGGCGTAAGTAAGTAAGAAAATGTTCTTCACTAAAAGGACGTACAGAGTTAAAATCAATATATCGATTTAAATGTATTGGTTTTCGGTATATGACTAGATTTAAACTTTCATTGAAATTCCTTTCAACTAAACAGTCTAAGGATGGTAATTCATTATGTTCATTTTCTTTTTCGAAAGCGAATTTAATGTGTTCTGAGAGAGTGTTTATGTGTTTGAAGAAATTTCTAAGAAGTCTTTTTAAATAATGAGAAATGTATCATCTATGCAACTGAACCAGATGCGTAGTTTGATCGTGATGGCAAAAATAAACGACTCAATGTGATTCCATGGCTACTTCATTTGTTTGATTATATAAAGTACCCTTGAATGTGAAAAGTGTTGAATTTAAGCACAATTTGAGGGATTTTATGATAAAACTAATGTTTAATGGGCATCTATTAGATAGAATATGATCATTCTCTAGTAAACCACTGACGAAGTCTAAACATCTACCAATTCGAATACCAGTGTAGAAAGATGCAAAGCTTACCATTGTTTTTTATTTGTTGATGGATAACTCCAAGATCCTTGATTTCAATTCGTATGAATCCTTTACAACATTGACTAGTTTGTATTGAAGTGGCTTCTGAATGCTGTTTAGATATTTAAATAAAGCATATGTATGATTATTTGTGAAGTCCACTATGGATCTTAAAGGAACATCAGTCTTGTGAATTTTTGGTAGCCCATAGAAGCGCGATATGGTGTTAGATTTAGGGTATAAAGTAAACCATAGGAAAACACCGATTAATGGCTTTAGTTCTTTCAGAAGTTCACTTGTCTCTGATTTGACTTTATTTTTAGTCATTTGAACATTTTTTGAGTCTTTAAATATAGTCCTGTCGATAGATGGTTATGAGCTTTTTCTTCGTAGTTGCTTTTGTTCATGACCCCTATCGTATTGCCTTTATCAGCTTTGGTAATGACAATCGTTCTATCATTCTGCAGTGAGTGCAAAGCTTCCCATTCCTCTTTGGAAACATTAGGTGGAAGGAATATTTGTTTGTTCAATATATCAGAAATTTTTAGACGTAAGATATGCAATTGCTTGTCCGGAAGCATTTCGAGTATGACTTCCAGAGTTGTGACGATTTCTAGAGTACTGAGAGGTTTTCTATGTAAATTTAAGTGCTGTTTCTAGTAGAGTGATTTTATGGATACTAAGAGTTCTCTCTGAGAGATTATGAACTACCTTAAATCATTAAAAGTAGCTTTTGTGAGTGATCTTTTCTTGTAATTCTTTTAATCCTTTAAAATTTCTTGATTTGCTTGAATTTTGATGCATTTAGATAATGAGTCTGCCTTTCGTTGAATACGGCGAAAATGGAAGTAATTAAATGAGTGAGAATTAAAACTCCGATCAGCTCATTTAAATTTTTGATGCATTCCCGATATTTTTCTGATGTGAAAGTACATTTGTAAATACGTCCTTTCAAAAAGATTCATGATGCAAGTTGAGCAATATGAATAGATCATCATGAACCTTCTAGTGGTTTAATAATCAGTGATTTAGGAATAATGTTATTGTTTAGACCAATTTCGTGTGAGTAGGTACCCCTCGTTCTATTAATAGACCAAACTATTAAATGTATCTTATACCAAAAATGAGTTTGTGGGTGGTTCTAATGATTATATATATATATATATATATATATATATATATATATATATATATATATATATATATATATATATATATATATTGTAACGGGTGGGTGACTGCAGGTTAGATGGAGCAGCGTTTTATTGATCGGTTACAGTGACACGTAAACACGTACGAACGACCTAGTGTCCTGATTGGTTCGGCTTCCCTGTCTATCCCAGCCAGTTGAGTCCAGAACGCAAGTCACAGCCTCTGAGATATGAATCATTGTATTTCAGACATACTCTATTTATATACTAACCAAACATACCACATCGTACCATAAAAATAGAAAACAACATTTACACAATATTAAACAAGTGAAGTAAATATCGACCAATAGGGAATGTACATTTAGCGTCCAAGGACAACATTAGACTTAACATGTTAACTATTGGTATATTTTTCTGCCCATCCTAACACCTCCCCTTCTTTTTTGAGGATCCGGAGTTGATATCCGGATTTTAAATTTTTCTGCGTCCGTCCTCCCCCACGAAATAATGTTGGGTCCTTAAATCCCCAAGTTAAAATTAATTTGACTTTATTTAACACATAATTGTCACATGGAACAAAGAAGTCACTAAAAGTGATTAAATAGTGTGGACCAACGTCGCTTGATATCAGGTCATCAACGTTCTATTCTTCTGGAACATTATCATAGAATTCCTTCAAAATCTCATTTGTAGGTAGTTGATCATTGGGATAATTAACAACTATCAAAATTGTATTAAATTTTTGATCATCATTTGGTGCATCTAACACATTTTCTGGTACAAGAGGATCTAGATAATAAGATTCATCAGAATCTCCTGGTGTTGAATGATGAGGACCGTTTGGAGCAGCTAGACTTAGTATACTGCACGATTTGTTTCCTGTTTCCTTGTGGGAGGGTACTGTAATTAATTTATGAGCATTTAATAAGAGATCTTCCTGTGAGCTGGGTACATCACTGTCTGCACACGTTTCAGGAACAGTGGGAATTGAACCCACGACAGGGCATGCTCCTGAAATGGACACTTCTGGATCGCTGGACAGATCATGAGCGACTGCATCGTTTGCATTACTGATCATCAGGGATTCATAGAGGCTTTTGTTTTCATATTCATATGTCCTGCAGTCATTTTCGAGTTCAGTATGCAAGTGAGAAATTAATACATCAATTTCTTTCACATCTCCGAAACATGGGAGATTTAGCAGTCGAGTGCGTAAATAGTCCAAAACATTCAACTGGCTTTCTCTGAAACGCTGCTGCTGGCGATCAAGTAGTAGCTGCAATTGATCAGGAAGGATAGTCATTTTCTGAATCAGCAGGGTAATGAGAAATACTGTGATCAATTAACAACCAATGACTCCCAAGGGCACCGATAATAAATTTGGACGCTGATTGGTCAAATCAATTAGGCTGAATCTCGCCCAATTAGAGGGTTCAAAATTTTCTCTACCCCGTCGCCAAGTGTTGTAACGGGTGTGACTGCTGGTTATGATAAGCAGCGTTTTATTTATCGGTTCAGTGACAATATATATATGACTAGTCTAGATGAGAGTTAGATGCTGCATGTTACAAAGTTCTGTAACCATAATAGATCATTTAGTAAACTAGTGAGACTCGCTTGAACTGTTTTCGGAAGTCGTCGCTATTGCGAGAGTTGATTGTTTGGGTTTCTAGTATGTGTTCAAAGAGATTTTGTTCTATTCTTCTATCCAATTTTCTCATTGTCTTCTCAAAAATCTATAAAAACGAATAATTCTACAGGCGAAGCCTACTAAAACCAGTCACCTCAGTCTAAAATTCATCGTTCCTTTATGATTTACCTTTGCTGATATGTTTTCGATTTATATTACTCGGCGGGTTGTTTAGGAATAAATAGTTTATATACTCAGCATAAAAAATGAACATAATGCTCATACATTAAAAGCAAAAGATCTAGACAAGGAAGGATAGCATATTATTTAAGACTATTACTATTTTAGTAATGTTAGGCTGAAGCAAAAACTGTTAATATCCCGAACAGAGTAACTGATGGTGCTCCATTTAACCTTTTTTAGTCACTCGCTCAGAATCCTCGTTGTTACTTGTCGATTCTGTGATTATTTTTTCAGATAAACGGTCTAACAACATGTATGTTGATTCATGATCTAGATAAGCCAGTTTTAGCCTATCATACAAATTCATCTTGACCAAAAATTACTTGTCATTGACAATATTCAGACCTAGTGTGGCTTTGATTGTATTAAAAATATTTTGCATTATTTCCTTTGTACTATTTAAACTTGTATTAATTTAATGTTTGGTTATTTATTTACTCTGAAGAAGTGGCCTACATAAAGTTACGAAACATCGTTAGAAATACAATTTTTCTACTTTTTGGGATATAACAAAGAATATGTTTATTATTAAGTCTTTATCCAATGTTTAATTTATTTTGAAACTATCAATCCCAACCTTGGTATAGTATACTTATTTATTACTTTCTGTTTTATTCATTTTTTCCACTCATAGTATAAATAGGAGTCATTACATCTTCAACTGGTACATATTTGTCCCAAGCTCTAATTTTATTTTGTACTAAACGTGATATATATTAAAACCAGTATTTTACAATATTCATGATTGTGTATATTATAAGTTTTTGTCTTTTCCTAATTCATTACTTTGCATTCACTCAGTCAGCTACAACGTAAGACCAGGCACATATGTGTATCGGTCCAAGTTGCCATACCGCATTAGCACAACAAGATGAACACCGAATTGATAGAAATAGTTCATTCAGTGGTGGTAATATATATAAAAGAAAGATTGCATATAAGGATATAGTACAGAAAGATATGAAGTGATTTTAATCTCATCGTTTAAGGGAAGACAGAGAGTGTATACACCTACGCCATTGTGATTAATTCTAAGCCATGTCACTCAGTCTCCAACCATTAGGATCGTCACGAGGACCCCAACCAAGTAGTGTGCATCTATCAACATTCATTGTCATTTCACGATTGCTATTTTTTTGTTTTTTTTTTCTATTTGTACATTTTTGTATTAGATATCAAAATCAAAAAAAATTAATGTTACCAATAAAAAATTGACAATGTATTTCGATAAAGTGGTCGGGACATTAAGTAATATTTGTAAGTTAATGGAATATCAATTCCTGCATTCATATATATGCGAATCTCTTTACATCTAGTAAAATTATATTGATATATTTATTTTATCCATTAATAAAATAGAATTTCCTTAATAATTGAATTCATGAGTCAATTGAAGTTAGGCGCCATCATGGAAAACCTAGAAGCACTGGACCGCCGTTATATCTTAGTATGGGAGTCCTCAATATTGAGCATCCACGATCCCGCCCCGCGAGACTAATAGGTCCTGAGTTCGGATCTTACGGGGTGGGATCATGGATGCGCAGTGCTGAGAAGTTCCATACTAGGATGAAACGGCCGTCCAGTGCTTGCAGGTTTTTCATGGTCTAACTTTAATCGACTCATGGATTCAATTATTAAATTACTACAATCGTCAGAAAAGCCGTCTCAGTTTTCCTTTAATTTATGATAATAAGTTGGTTAAAATAAATCATCTTTATGTTTCAACCACTATAGAAACTTAAACATTTAACTTATATGATATATTTGCCATAAACAGTTTTTGGAATGTGTTGACTTCTAAGTAGGTTTCTAGACGCTCATGTCGTCAACAATTGAACTCTGAATGAAATAAGAAGTTTTAGCTTAAAAGCGGTCTTCAAAATCTTGTAGTTTCTAAAAAAAACTTGAAATTATTTATAACTATCTCATAACACAACTTAAACAGATTGAGAAGATAAGACTGAGTAATGATTGAAAAAAGTACTAGAAACTCATACGGATTTCGTAAGTCGCCAGATGTACCCTAACAGAGGTATATAAAAGGTAACGAGGGCTAATTGAATAATTAACTTACCGTAAATCTCTCATACCATGATCTTGTACATTTTATTTACTGTTTCTCCTTATATCCCACATTAATTTTTTATTGACTAATCAATTATTTATATCGTGCACAAGGATCTAAAATAATGGCTAGCAAAGTATTGAGAGATTACTATCTGTATTTGGCATCGAGTTAAATTAACATGATCTAGTTCTTAAGTTTGACCAAATTCTATCGATCTTTTCGATTATGTAACCTCTAACCTAAAGTAATTCAATGTTCTGGTCAGCAATAAGCAGTAGAGAGAAATGTTTTACAGATGGATTTCATTTATTTCCCTGTAAATATAACTACGGAGACTAATGTATTCTAAGATTCTCGTTATTTTCATCCATTGACAAAAGCATTAGTGACTTGATTAATTTTCATGCAAAGAATTTTACTTAAAGATGCGAATCTTAATACATTATAAAATTCAGTTTATATCTAGAAATATTCAACTTTGCACCAATGAGTGATGCAAATGATCTAAAGGATCACTGGTTGTTAGGATTCCTCGATGGTAATATTTCTGATTGTTGCTTTAACTTATTGTGATTTTAATCTCGTATCCAGCATTTGTTTCCTATAGGTTTAAGGTACACTACGGTAATGGTTATCAGTTGGACGCAAATTTATTATCAAGGTTTTCTGCGAATGATTTTGAGCTGCTTAATGTTATATACCCGTCACTTATCACTTATACTTGAAACGAGAAGCCATTACAATTGACACGATGTGAGTGAATAACATGGAAGACTGGCATAAGTGAAGAATTATAAACGTCAAAAACACGACGAATCTAGTGAAAAAATACACTCATTTATCTGTTGATTTGCACATACATTTGATTATTAATCTGTAACACAACATCTTTATGAAGTTGTAGAGAAATCGCACGTTTCATGTCATTACTAAACATAGTTCATGTTGATTTAATACAAGACTATCATATCTTGAATAAATATCTAACTGAAGTAAATCAGTGTTATACTGAATCAAATAGCACATTGAAAATGAAACAAACGATCTAAAGAGATCGTTCTCTTTCTGATACCTTCAAGTATCTAGTCCAGTGAAACGAAAGTATTAGTGTATCATTAAAATGAACAATATTTCAATACAACTTTTGTGGAATATGACATTTCTACCAACTAAATCTCATAACGCTTTCTTTAGACCTTTGAAAAAGTAGCTGGAAGAGAATGATCGCTAACAGAATTGATCACAAAATGGTCGTATCAAACAAGCTACTTCAGATAATGATTTACTAATTTTTAAACATAAAAAAATTAATCCATAGATCAGCTAACAAATTAACTTGTTGATTGGTTTTCTTTTCTCTCAAAACTTTTATAGCTGATATGAAGAAAAAGTCTGATGAAATAAATGTATCACAGAATGAAGAAAGAACTGAGTGTCAAAACATTGAAAGGCAACTTGATAATGAAACTGTCACGACTAAATTTAGTATTAGTGCTGTCACTACTAACAGTAATATTAGTAGTATCGATAGTTGTACTGAAATTAAAAGTAATGGTGATAATGTTAATGCGTTTCACAATCCTATCAAGAACGAAGCAACAAATAGTCATTGCCAATACCAACATCAAAATAATCACCATAAAAATGAAATTAACGCAACAAATGAGGAAATTCCAGTTTCACCGAGTAGTCTCACAGGTCAATCCAGTAGTTTTTCTCATTTGAATACATCATCTCCAATGTCATATGGTGATGAAATGAATTCCATTCCTGTAACCAGTTCAATAGATGATTTACTTAGTTTAGATCAATATGATCAAGATGATAGTATATTGAAGGATTTTTCATCACAAAATCAGTATTCCATTGATAGAGCAACTAATTCAAGTTTGGAAAGATGGTTATCGCAATCTGAATTACTGAGGTGCAATACAAGAGTAAAAGTAAGTTTATTTAATATTGACTAGTTAAAACAGATCACATTATGAAATGAATTAAGTTCAACTACCTCTAAGAACCTGAAAGCAATAAGCAAATGTTTTATGTCAGTACGGAACTTCTCAATAGTAAACATTCATATCCATCAATCCTTTGTAGTAATAACTAAAACAGTAGGTTCTGGGTTCGAATCTCGCGGGATGCGGGATCGTGGATGCACACTACTGAAGAGTCCCGTACCAGGACGAAACGACCATCCAGTGCTTCCAGCTTTTTCATGATGGTCTAGCTTCAACTGACTCATGATTTCAACCAGTGAAATTTCTAAAAATCTCCACAAATACCATTCTGAAAATATATCTATTCTAATAACGATTTTCTGTTTGAGATATTAATTTAAAATAAGGAAACTTTCTCCCCTTTTGATTTGTGAAAATAGTTCATAGTCAAGGCTTTTCATTGAAAAGACTGAGTTAAAATCTAGACGAATTCACTATAGATTAATAATCAAAGTGATTTTGTTTGCCCTCAAATATTATTGCAGTACTTTCATTTATACCAAGATTAGTGTTATTGTGTTCGTTGAAATTTGTGGTTTCTTTGAGAAACTGTCTTTCTGGACAACATCATATAGATCCTCCCTACTTCTACAAGACGTAAGTTCTGACAGTTTAACCAGAACCACAATGAAATCACATGGCTCAAAGAATACAAACAAACAAGAACCATCCACCGGAGTTGCAAATGTTCATCGTCATTTCAGAATAACAGGATCAAACGAGTTGACACTACAATCTGCTGTACAAGCTATTTGCTGTTGATTCCATCTAGCTACAAGTTTATAAATTTAACTTGGATGAATCTATACTAGTAAGCTGGATAGAGAGCATCATGTTTGATGCCTCAACTTGTCACATGAACATTCGTCATGGTGGTTTTGAATAATAAAACTGCTGTTACATCAGTAAATTCTGATTAGAAATAGATAACTACATTATCACACTGGCCATTTATTTAAATTTTTCAGGTTATTCTTTTTGTGATTTCGTTTATCACATTTCATTGTTTTCAGCAGCATTTTCCAAGAGATGGTTATTTCTGGTCAGTTGCATTATTTATCAAACTTGGTACGAAATTAGTCCCCACTAGCCCAAAAGGTAAACTCTGGTTGAATTATATATCTATATATAATATTGATTAAAGAATATACATGATCTAAAGAACATCAGCCTCATAATTGGGATTGAGAATTTCAGATTCGTTGGTAGCATGTGTTTTTTGTAAGCAATCATCGTGAATACCAACAACTACCCATGTCTAGATACATCTGAATGGTACATAAATAATATAGATCCGTATGTTTAGGCGTAATAGATCACTTTTTATCTTGATTCCCTTCTCATTATAAAGTAAGCACAACTAGCATCCACTCATGACACTGATTATACTCAAATTACTTTATATCACTGACGAAATTATCATTGAATTAATAATATCATCTTACGGCATCTAGATCTTTTCCCGTTGAATGATGGAACATTCCACTTTTCCAGTTGATAACTTAGTCTGCACACCATTCAACAGCAGATTTCGTCAATTAACTAACTGCATCATTTACTTGTAAAGTACTCTTATATTTCAAAATTTCATTCTGGTCAGAACATAACATCGTAGTTGGGAACATAAAAACCGTTTCACTCTTGGGAAGAGTAAAATTCATATTATGAACAGTTCTCTTTGTTTGTTCCAACTTGACATTTAATCTTAGAATTCATGTTGCTTGAATAAATGTATGTTATTCGATAGCAATACTACTTACTAAGGTCTAAGTAATGCAACTTAACTAATGAATTGTGGAAAAGCACCTGGGCATGAGACTAACCCCTCATTTATTTATTCGTTATAATTTACGATGCTTAGTTTAAAATGATTTGGTATTGTGCGGTTTTGAAATTGCATAAGACGAATTTGCTGCCTTATGGTGAAACAGCCACTTAAAGAACTTGGACTAAATGATCCTAGAGGATAGGGAGTGAATTAAGTTTCGCTTTATACTCGAATGGACCCAGGTATGGAAATTCGTAAACTGTATAGATCTCTGTAAGGATCCATCTTACATATTGACTAGTCAACTGTTCTTAAGGAATAGGCGAATATGATATAGTGACACAATAGGTGGTGAACTAATTCATATCCAACAGATAAGCATCAGAAATGGTTGTCCAGTAAGATTTCACGATAGAAATTTAACACAATGACAACATCGTGAAAAAGCACTCACAGTTTAAAGGAAAACCTGTTATGAATATGGAATTTTAAGAAGACATGGATGCCGAACTCTTGGCCTACCATTCACGGATGTGTCAACAATAAACTTCCGTTTTGAGACATATTGATGGGCATCAATACATTTACTTGCTCCTGCGGGGCAGGTCACAGTGGCCGCACAAAATCACTTGATGCTAACTATTAAAGGAGAAGGAAAAATAGTCACCAGTTCAATACAGAAGCATCTAATAATTTCTGAACATGTCGCTCCAAATGAATCTTCCTTCAAAATAATCTACACAATTAAAGAAACTACATCGAAGGGAGACCGAATAAAAAGCTTATGCATTGTTGAGGCATTAACGATTCACCAATTCAATCACAAACACACTGTGTATAAACGACATGTCCAACCTCTCATTGTTCCTTCGCTCTGACTCCCTTCTCCACTATGCTTTGCTCTTGTTTTTCTTTCTAGCTTACTGTTCTGTAATTCCATACCATAATCAGTTATTACTATCCTTTAAAAGTTCTTCATGGTTATTATTCACTTATCATTACGACCTTAATACTACTCCGCTTCCTTCATATCTGTTCAGTGAACAATTATCTATTATAATTCTCATCCGTAAATTATTTTCACTCCCCTGCACTACTCTCACGTCCTGATTATAACTCAACCTCCTTTGATATTTTGAGTCTCGAATCCCTTTGTCATGCGATCTTTTCTACCTTTTTATAGGCATATATTTACCAAACAACTACAAATACGAATGTACAACTTAAGTAAATGATTTCATCGCAAAGGAAAATTTCTTCAGTGAATTCTAATTATTTTTATTTGATGACACACTGTGTTTTGTTTTAATTATTACGAATTACTATCAGGCTGATTGAGCTAAGACTTCAATGAGATGCAATTAAGATGTGGAATTTCAAACAAACGGAATGAACTTCTACCATTATAACTGATTAGAGCATAGCGTAAAACATTTAATTTTACAATAGTTGTACTAATTATTCACCATAATATTGTTATTGAATTGCCGGAAACTTACTAAACAATCAGTAGATCATTCGAAGTTAGTAAACAATTATATACTTACTTACGCCTGTTACTCCTCGTGGAAAAGCATAGGCTATCCACTAGCGCTCGCCATCCAACACTGTACTGGCCAATCCTTTCCAGGCTTTACCACTTGTTATTCATCCTTTTCATATCTGCTTCTATTCCACGATATAGTGTGTTATTTGACCTTCCTCTTCTCTTTTAACATTCAGGATTCCAAGTTAGGGTTTGCCTTGTGATGCAGTTTGGTGATTTCCGTAATGTACGTCCTATCATTTTCCGTCGTCTTTTTCTAATTTCCTCCTCAGTTGAAAGCTGGCTTGTTGTTGACGGTATCCGATCAACGATTATCGAGTATTTAACGTAGACAATAGTTTATGAATACTCGTACCTTCTTGATGATGATTGTAGTAGTTCTCCACGTTTCATCTCCGCCGGTAGATCTTCTAGAGATACTTCCGGTTCCAAGCTAGGGTTGACATTATGTCCACGGCATTTAAGATTCCCTACCACCCATTTCTAAAAAAATGTATGGTGTCAAAGAAAAATTTAGCGATCGGTGATTGGTGTACTTGTTTTGCAGGTGTGCGCTCAAGTGATAATGAACAAACATTTTGTCACCTTTAATAATTTTGTAGTTGGTCGTAAACTGTTCATCTCTGTAATCTGATTAGTTGAAATTGAAATCGCATCTAGAGCTGTGATTGGATGTCAGAATTTTCATTTTTTACATTAGAAATTTAATGATAATGAATAATTCTTTTTGTGTAATCTTAGTCTTGAAAAAAATTTAGACTTTTGAAGAAGAAGACACCAACTTAATTGCATTACCGTGCAATCCTACTGTTAGTGAATGTGTATTGGGATAAATTTTTGTTTTCCGATCAAGTATACCTTGAATTGAAGTCGTTAGTTATCTTAACACAAATAATTATATGTATCTCATTAAAAGAAAGTTTTTTTGGAAAAGAGCAATAGAAAACCGGTTTGAATATTTGATAATAGTGATTACTGAATTAGGTCGGTAGTCTAATGTTGAATACCAAATTAATAAACAAATTATCACCAAAGTGTGTGCATAGGTTTTTTAGTAACACATGGTCTGTTAATCGGAGAAATAAATCAACATATCAATAAATCATCATGATAAATTACTGATTGCAATATGTATAATTCAGGTGAAGCAACCGTAGACCATCATTTAATGAACTGACTTTGACAGTATATGAAAGTAGTAATAAATTTTCCCGAAATAGACACTTAATATTTAGTGAACGATTATTTTGTAAATGGTCATTCATAATGAGAATTAGAAAAGGTTAGATGTCAATTCGGTTCATTTTAAAGGTTCATTGAAACACGGTTTATTGTTTTCACTTGTAAATTATTTGTAGTTCTGCATTTTAAAATTAATTTTTTTTGGTCATAATAAAAACTAGTGTGTTTAATCAGTCATGTGTGAATATTGTTAAACGCGTAATATGAAACCTGAATTATTTAGACATTATGAATGTTACCATTTTTGACAAGTATTTGAAATATCAGTTTCATGAAGTGTAAATGAACAAGCCTACGTCGTCTGACTGACTGACTCAACAAATATCTATCGACTTTAAACGTATAAATAGGAATAAGGTCAACTGTATCAATGAACATTTACAATGCTATTATTATTTACTTTCCTTATTATTATTATTATTATTATTATTATTATTATTATTATTATTATTATTATTATGTCAATTGACAAGATTCAATTCTCATACTATGCATTTCATTGATACAAAATGTTTTGCATTTTAAATTTTCCTATAATGCTTAGTCACTTATTGTGACTGAACACTTTACTGCAAATCATTCCGACCTTTAATGAATGACCTTTCTAATTTGCAAATGTAAGTATATATATATCGTAATAGATGTAAACGTTCACCATTGTTAACACATTACATTGTCAAATTCATTAATGCCATGACATATTTTTGGCCTTTATAAAATATGGAAATTATGAACTTATAACTGTATAGTGTGATTGTACCAGTAATTAATAATTATATGGGTGTGCAAATGAATACGTTGATATAATCAGTGGTTATGAATAACAATGAAGGCTTAGTTGACGATCGGACGTAATACATACGTACGCTTAGTTCTGGTTTCAGGTGCTATTAATATAAAACTGGAATATGAAATTCTTGCATTTTGTATTCATGAAACGGATAATATTCTTATTTCTTTTAACACTTACTATATGACCTTTAATCACATTAATGATTTCAATGATGACTGCTTGAACTTGTTTTATAATGTCAGTATCTTATTCATAAGGAAGATAATTTTCTCAAATTTGTTTACTTCTCTATGAGCTTTAATCATATTTATCTTTGTAACTATCTTATTATATTCACTAATAATGTCATCATAAATTTATTCACCTAACGACAAAATAACGATTTTAACTATTTTAAAATATTCCTATTAAAATGTACTAGTAATAGATAGTTTACAAATATGTTACTAAGACATGAACGGTAATCACATTATTTTACATCTAAAATTATTAGATCAGTGTTCATTAAATTACAAAATCTTGTCTGTTTTCGTAACCATTATATGTATTATACATTAGAAACAAGTTTACGAATACATGAGCGATAATCGCTTATTCATTATTAATATCTAAGGTATATCTAAATGCATTCGACATTAAAAAGTGCTTAATCACTTGACCGTTGCCAAGACAAAAACAATATTGGGAAAAATGCCTTTAAATCAATTTGTGGGTGGCCCTGAAAAGGGCCTTTAATCGTTCTCGCGGTCGGACGTCGTCACTATTAGTTTGTAATTGCGCCACAGATAGGACAGTGCACTGCTCGTACGTTCAGCGATGGGTCGTAGGCACAGAAGGTATGAAACATTGCTTCCATCCAATATCCAGTAAGAAGCAGCACATTGAAAATGGATCTGAGAACCGGTGTTTTTCTATTAAGGTGATACATCTTCAAGACTTGGTGACTGGTCTCGACGACGTTCGTATTGTTCAGTTCAAAGAGAGTGGATGGCGGTCGAAAAGCAGTGGACCATTTGTGTTTCCGTGGTAGAAGGTGGTCTCTGATGTATCTACCAAACGTTCTGTCAGACATTTCGATTAACGAAAGTACGTTGTTAAAACTACAAAATCATGTTATGTAGATTTTGATTTACCTTTCAACCGTTCGAGTGAACATCAGGCGAAAGAACAGTTGTATAATTTCTGATCGCACCCTCTACAATAACGGTTACTGGGTTAATGTTAATGAACGAAACACGTACAATCTTTCTCACATTCCGAACAAGGTGTACGCGACACAGAATATGGTGTGCATCCGGATACACCTGCGTAATAGCAGCAGCAATTGCAGGTGAATCATCGGTCACAATGCCTACCAGCTGTCGACTGTTGGTACACCGTTGGAAAAAACGCAGGAACGCAGAAATGAATGTCGACGTTTCGCGACTTAAAAAGGCAATGCACATGGGTATTGCCTTAAAATTCATATCCAGGGCAACGATTTAATATAAATGGACGTTCTCGTCATTCGTTTTGTACGTCCCGTCAAAACCAATTACGTCACAAAAGTGACCGGCCAAATTCAATTGCTCAGCAGTCATGAAGAAGAAATACGATAGACAGTTCTCATCGTCCAATTCGTATTCGCAAAGCCCACCAAAGGATGTTATGTGAGCTTTCAATTTCCCGTAATCACATATAGTGTACATTATAAATTGGCAAATTGCGTACCAGGAAGGTTCGCGTGTGAGAACACTTTGTACTGCATATTACTGACATCTTGATCAGTCAGACGTTTCCCATAAGATTGGTAAGCAAAATTCTTTATGTGGAATGCAGCGGTACCGGAAATCAGCAGCGGTCTCACAGTTTCAAACTCTTTAACCGTTAACCTGCACACCCATGAATTACCTTGGTACCTCAGGGAATTGCACTCGTGATTGTGATGCACATATCCACGTACAACAGTCCAATAGCCGTCTATAATCTTACAAAACATGAAGGCCGGACATTGGGTGTTCATAGAAGCCCTTCGTTAAAAAAATTATGGAACCATTTACCAAATTACCTCCTCCGTCTAATACGTTGTGACGAACCGCTAGATCTTATACGCCCATTTCGCCAACACACAAATTTAATGTACGATTTTCGATCTCTGCCAATATGCGAATCTCTCACTACATAATGACTGTAAGTCGATCTTTCAAAATTTGTTATAGTGGTCTTTAACGCTTCAACCGATGGAAACGCAACCAGAAACAAGGTAGTCAAAAAGACTTCCTCCATTTCCGTTACGTGAGAAACACCAGCATTTGTACTCGGCACGTTAGTCTGCTCCATAATGACGATTGAAATTATGCTTCGTCAACAAGTACTGATAATTTATAACAATTTTCAAGACATAACTAACCAATTAAATCTAATTTTTGAAACTAGCCATTTCATTGGACGAAACATGGGATGAAATATATTGCAATTTGGGGGTGAAAATTTTTTATTGGGGTGGGGTTTTTTTTAAAAATGGCCGGTCGGACAATATTATTCCTTATTTTATATCAGCATATAAAATGGCAAAGTATTTGGTATATCCAAGTGAACATTAAAGAATAATATTGTCCGACCGGCCATTTTTTTTTAAAAAAAAATTTTCACCCCAAAATTACAATATTTTTCATCCCGTGTTTCGTACAATGAAATGGCTAGTTTCAAAAATTAGATTTAATTGGTTAGTTATGTCTTGAAAATTGTTATAAATTATCAGTACTTGTTGACGAAGCACAATTTCAATCGTCATTATGGAGCAGACTAACGTGCCGAGTACAAACGCTGGTGTTTCTCACGTAACGGAAATGGAGGAAGTCTTTTTGACTACCTTGTTTCTGGTTGCGTTTCCATCGGTTGAAGCGTTAAAGACCACTATAACAAATTTTGAAAGATCGACTTACAGTCATTATGTAGTGAGAGATTCGCATATTGGCAGAGATCGAAAATCGTACATTAAATTTGTGTGTTGGCGAAATGGGCGTATAAGATCTAGCGGTTCGTCACAACGTATTAGACGGAGGAGGTAATTTGGTAAATGGTTTTATAATTTTTTTAACGAAGGGCTTATATGAATACCCAATGTCCGGCCTTCATGTTTTGTAAGATTATAGACGGCTATTGGACTGTTGTACGTGGATATGTGCATCACAATCACGAGTGCAATTCCCTGAGGTACCAAGGTAATTCATGGGTGTGCAGGTTAACGGTTAAAGAGTTTGAAACTGTGAGACCGCTGCTGATTTCCGGTACCGCTGCATTCCACATAAAGAATTTTGCTTACCAATCTTATGGGAAACGTCTGACTGATCAAGATGTCTGTAATATGCAGTACAAAGTGTTCTCACACGCGAACCTTCCTGGTACGCAATTTGCCAATTTATAATGTACACTATATGTGATTACGGGAAATTGAAAGCTCACATAACATCCTTGGGTGGGCTTTGCGAATACGAATTGGACGATGCGAACTGTCTATCGTATTTCTTCTTCATGACTGCTGAGCAATTGAATTTGGCCGGTCACTTTTGTGACGTAATTGGTTTTGACGGGACGTACAAAACGAATAACGAGAACGTCCATTTATATCAAATCGTTGCCCTGGATATGAATTTTAAGGCAATACCCATGTGCATTGCCTTTTTAAGTCGCGAAACGTCGACATTCATTTCTGCGTTCCTGCGTTTTTTCCAACGGTGTACCAACAGTCGACAGCTGGTAGGCATTGTGACCGATGATTCACCTGCAATTGCTGCTGCTATTACGCAGGTGTATCCGGATGCACACCATATTCTGTGTCGCGTACACCTTGTTCGGAATGTGATAAAGAGGGTAAGTGTTTGGTTCATTAACATTAACCCAGTAACCGTTATTGTAGAGGGTGCGATCAGAAATTATACAACTGTTCTTTCGCCTGATGTTCACTCGAACGGTTGAAAGGTAAATCAAAATCTACATAACATGATTTTGTAGTTTTAACAACGTACTTTCGTTAATCGAAATGTCTGACAGAACGTTTGGAAGATACGTCAGAGACCACCTTCTACCACGAAAACGCAAATGGTCCACCGCTTTTCGACCGCCATCCACTCTCTTTGAACTCAACAATATGAACTTCGTCGAGACCAGTCACCGAGTCTTGAAAATGTATCACCTTAATAGAAAAACACCCGTTCTCAGATCCATATTCAATGTGCTGCTTCGTACTGGATATTGGATGGAAGCAAGGTTACATAAATATTCAATGGATTGTCGGGGGGGGGAAAAGCCGATATCGGTGAGGAGCCGGAATTACGTCGACTTCAGGAACGACTAACACCAGTTAACTCCGAAGACTTAACTGAACGGGACATCGAAAATGAAGAAGAGGATGACGAGAATCGACTCTGCGACGTATGTAATCTTGCGTAGCCTCCATGTGAAACCGGTGATGCGGTTGGTTGGGTTTTCTGTAGATGTGAAGCAATGTTTCATACCTTCTGTGCCTACGACCCATTGCCGAACGTACGAGCAGTGCACTGTCCTATCTGTGGCGAAATTACAAACTAACAGTGACGACGTCCGACCGCGAGAACGAGTAAAGGCCCTTTTCAGGGCCACCCACAATTTGATTTCCATTATTTTTTTATCCACTACTTTTCCGCGGCAAAGGTCAAGTGATTAAGCACTTATTAATGTCTCATGAATTTAGATATCCCTTAGAGATTAATAATGGAAAAGCGATTATCGCTCATGTAATCGTAAACTGGTTTCTAACGTTTATGAGATATAAAGGTTAAGAAAACTTAAACAAGATTTTGTCATCTAATGAAAACTAATCTAGTAATTTTATATTTAAAATATTGTGATTAATGTTCATGTTTTAGTAACACTTTTGTAAACTATCTAATAATAGTACATTTTGAGTACATTTTAATAGGAATATTTCAATATAGTGAAAATTGTAATTTTGTCGTTAGGTCAATAAGTTGATGAGACTATTTATTAGTGAATATAATTACTAAGATGAATGTGATTAAAGCTCATAGAGAAGTGAATACAATGAAGAAAATTAACTTATTTATGATTAAAATACTGACATTATAAAACAAATTGAAACCATCATCGTTGAAATGATTCATGTGATTAATAGTCATATAATAAGTGTTAAAAGAAATAAGAATTTTATCCGTTTCATGAATACAAAAAACAAGAATTTCATATTCTTGTTTTATATTCAAAGAACCTGAAACCAGAACTATACGTACGTAAGAAGTACGTCTGATCGTCAACTAAGCCTTCATTGTGACTCATAACTACTGATTATATCAAGGTAGTCATTTGCACAGCTATATAACTATGAATTACTGCTACAATGTGATTGTAGCAGTAATAAAAATTCTCATAGAATATTCAAAAATAAAATAACATGTAGCGAACAATCGTTTTCATTAACTTCATCCACACACTAAACAGTTATAAGCCCATAATTTTAATATTTTATAACGTCCCAAAAAATAAGGCATGGCATTAATGAATTTGACAATGTAATGTGTTAACAATGGTTAACGTTTACATCTGTTACGATATATATCTATATACTTACAAATTGTAACATTTGCAAATTAGAAAGGTCATTCATTAAAGGTTGGGATTATTTGCAGTAAAGTGTTTAGTCACAATAAGTGGGAGAGCATTATAGGAAAATTGAAAATGCAAAACATTTTGTGTCAATGAAATGAGAATTGAATCTTGTCAATTGACATAATAATAATAATATTAATAATAACAATAATAATAACAATAATAATAATAATGATAATCATAAGGACAAAAAATAATAATAACATTTTAAATGTTCATTGATACAGTTGACCTTATTCATATTTATACGTATAATGTCGATAGATATTTGTTGAGTCAGTCAGACGACGTAGGTTTGTTCATTTACATTTCATGTAACTGATATTTCAAATGCTTGTCAAAAATGGTTACATTCATAATGTCTAGATATAGTTCAGGTTTCATATTACGGCGGTTAACAATATTCACACATTACTGATTAAACACACACTGGTTTTGATTACGACCAAAATATTAATTTTAAAATGCAGAACTACAAATAGTTTACAAGTGAAAACAATAAACCGTTTCAATGGATTTCCAAATTAACCACATTTAAATCTAACGTTGTCTAATTCTCATTACGAATGACCATTTACAAAATAATCGTTCACTAAATATTAAGTGCTTATTTCGGTTAAATTTATTACTACATTCATATACTGTCAAAGTCAGTTCATTAAATGATGGTCTACGGTTGCTTCACCTGAATTATACATATTGCAATCAGTAATTTATCATGATGATTTATTGATATGTTGATTTATTTCTCCGATTAACAGACCATGTGTTACTAAAAAACCTATGCACACACTTTGGTGATAATTTGTTTATTAATTTGGTATTCAACATTAGACTACCGACCTAATTCAGTAATCACTATTATCAAATATTCAAACCGGTTTTCTATTGCTCTTTTCCAAAAAAACTTTCTTTTAATGAGATACATATAATTATTTGTGTTAAGATAACTAACGACTTCAATTCAAGGTATACTTGATCGGAAAACAAAAATTTATCCCAATACACATTCACTAACAGTAGGATTGCACGGTAATGCAATTAAGTTGGTGTCTTCTTCTTCAAAAGTCTAAATTTTTTTCAAGACTAAGATTACACAAAAAGAATTATTCATTATCATTAAATTTCTAATGTAAAAAATGAAAATTCTGACATCCAATCACAGCTCTAAATGCGATTTCAATTTCAACTAATCAGATTACAGAGATGAACAGTTTACGACCAATAACAACATTATTAAAGGTAACAAAATGTTTGTTCATTATCACTTGAGCACACACTTGCAAAACAAGTCCACCAATCAACGATACCTAAATTTTTCATTCACACCCCACAATTTTTTTAAAATGGGTAGCAGGGAATCATAATGGCCGGTCGCTTAGTGTCAACCTAAAATAAGAATGCCAGAATTATGCAAATTTGTACTAAGTGAAAAATTAAAGTTTTGATAAGCAAATATTTATTGGTAAAGTTGAACTGTAGGGGCGAGTTAATGACGAACATGCAAGTAGCTTTAAGGTCACAAAGCATATATCAAACAACATATCGTCTATCGATGATGAAATAAAGAATGGAATTAAGGTTAGATTTTCGATCATGAAATTACATCAGCTTGTGGTCATATCGACGATTACCATTCCTGCAAAATCCAAGATGCGTTACTTTAATTCGTTTATTCATAATTTTTGTCATCTATTGGCTGAATAGGTCCGGAATTCATCAACCTCATTTAAAATGTTCTTTAAGCTCACTTATAGTTCAGCTTGATCAATTTTTAAGTAGACAAAATTCAAACATGGAGAAATAAACTAAAATAAATATGTTTGTTTGATGTACTACTTTGAAAGCTTGATGTATTAGTGATAGTCTTGATTGGTTTGTGAGCATAGATAGATATTGTACTTTGTTAAATGTATGAGGCCCTGGCTAGTATTATAGACTCTTTCCCATTATTAATTTCATAGTACTGAACTCTGGATTTCACACTGTGGCGGTAAATAGTTATTTAGTTCCAACTACCTGGTTCTCAATCATATGTCGAAATTAAGCGGCGCGTACCACTTGGTAAAGTATCGTGATCTAGTGTGTCCAGTGGATTATCTTTTGAGGCATTGTTTCGTACATTTAGTATCGACAAATCATTTATTTAATTCTTTAGAACACAATGACTAGTCAATATGCGTCAAAGTGACCGTAATTAAATTATGCAATATCTCTTCTATGAACAACCGTTATGAAATAATTCAATCGCATACTATCCTTTACTTTAATTTTCACAGGTAAAACTAATCCATATGTAAAAATCAAGCACAATGGAAGTGTTTTGGCTAGAAGTCGAATGATTCCAAATAGCTGTAATCCTATATGGGATGAAAAATTTTGGTTTCGTTTATGGAGCTTAGATACGCCAATAGAGGTAAGTCGTTATTAGATCACCCAGATTTTCTTTATTTCTGTTTAGTAATTATTAAAGTTAATTTTCTAAACACAAAACAAAAAAAGTATTGTTTTTGCTTAGTTTTTAGCCAAAGGATTCAAGGATGATGTCACCTTACTGTTGTACTGTTCAGTTTCAGAGATTCTTAAGGTTTTATTAAAACGATGCTTCATTATGAATCAAAACCATTGGTATTTTAAGTATAATCTCACAAGTGAAAAAAATTAACCTGTCTATTGATCTGACGGCTTCGAAAAGTACGATGAAGCCCCCAGAAGTTCTAAAAGACCTGAAGAGATCCCACATAATCAGCTTAATAGAGCCTTCTAGAATATCAACGTGGTATGTAACAATTATACAATAGCATAATTTGCCTCTCTGTAGATTAGCTGAATTAAAATGATGTTATAACCAATAATAATAACTAAAAATACCCAAGTTTTTCTGAACATTTTTGATCCTTCCTAGTAATCCCTTCTTCTGCTTCTTCTGTCTTCTCATTAGCTACTGTTGGGTTCCACATGTTAGAGGGCCGTTAGTTGTGTCATAATCTACCGTAACCGACTAGAGAACGTATCATCTTCCTTAAAAATACAAATTATTAACTCTTGTATGGTACACTCTGTACAGTAAGCCCTTTAAACATTGGCATCTTAGATACTAATAAGTCCGCAGATATTTTCAACTTTTAGACTGAAGGGAGGAAAGAAGTAAGGAAACATAAAACAACATATACTCCAAAGTTTACATTAAGCAAAAGGACAAGGGTATTTACGAGATCATAGGTCATTTGAAGACTCTAGAAGCTAAAATTGGTAGTACATTTGATAATTGTCCAATCAGTGTACTATTTTTCTTGAGAGTTTCCAAAGAATGTTGATTTGTCAATATATGTTTAGAATTTTGTTTAGTTTTTGGATGATTTTTATAGAAAACCATCGTTGACTCTTTACATTGTGCGTCTCATTTCATCTAAATATGGTGCAGTTATTTTCAAGATAATCAGCAGTAATTGTTTAAGACAAACCTAAAGTTTGATAAAATTCTTTGTAGATCCTCAGGTATCTCCTTATGTGTACGAATCATTTTCTTATTCACGATCAGGATACAACAACACCTCTTTTAAAATTAGTCTTTTCTGTCCAGCTTGTGTCTAATAGGATCCAATTATTTCAAACAGAGACAGGTTGTACACCGCATCTCCGTTATTATCCGAAAGGACATTCTGATCTCCCATATTATGAAGGAATTTCAATCACTTATATAAGCTGCTGTTCTGGCTGTCAGAAGTAAGATTGACCTGATGGCGTACTAAGAAACTTGGCTTTCATCACATAGTGTCAGAACTCTTGTGTACGAAAACTCTTCAAATCCCAGGAAAAAGTTTAAATGGTTCAAATGTTCGTTCCTGGTTAGTGTTCCTAACAAGGTTCTCTCTCACAGATTTAGTTTATTAACTCAATGTTCAACCGTCCTTATTTACTCGGACTTTGGATCAGCAGTAACTGAAGAAGGATTCCATCCAGATGGAGTTACACTTATTTGTTTAGAATAAATAATCTACATAAGAAAAACTGACTACCATGGATTTATATTTGTTTTTCAATTATTTTCTATAGTACAAGCATTAGTCTAAAACACCCTCATGTATAATTGATAATATTTCTTCAGGAAATATAATAACCATAATAGAATGTATCTTCTGACTGTTTTAATGATATTGTAAAAGGGAAACGTTTGTTTAATTATGTCATAATGAAGTGTAGATCTATGAAAATAAATGGTTTCTAAGTAAAAGAAAACTTACACTAGTCCTAAATTAACTCGGTATTGTTTGCTTGTATTTTTCCATTGCTGTTAAGGACTGCAATTGATCAGTTGCTTGTTGGGTTATATGCATCCTGTGAGGACTTCCTCAATATTGCCTTAAGTCACAAGCATTATAAGCAAAGATTGATAGTGATTAGCAGTGGAATATAGTTTGACGCGCGTTTCGTCCTGTTTGGGACTCATTAGCTGGATGTACCTGCATCTCGGACTTGCTGATGTTTACTCTGGGACTCGAACCCAGTATCCTTCGTTTCAAACACTATCGCGTTATTAACTTAGCTACTGAGTCCTGATAGCCACCTGCTAGTGTAATGAGGTGAAAATCAACTCTGGCATACAGGCACATCTAGCTGACGAAACGCGCTTGCTAGACTACACTGCTAGTCACCATCCATCATCGCTAACATTAGTCGTATTTGCAAATTTTAGGTATTAAATACTGTTTTATGAGAAATATTTATCCATTGTCTTTTAGTATTCTGATTGCATAGCTGTTTAAATTAATTAATTAAGTGTTGTTCAATCAGTCAATTATGAACAACATATATCTTGGATAGATTATTCATCATTTCCATTTGTTACGCTTTGTGTTAGCGCACAGAGAGTAAATTGTCTGAATACAAGCTGTATAAATGATAATAGAAAACTAAGCATAAAGAATATGATTTAAAAAGGAAGAATGATCAGAAATTTAAGAATTAAAAGTAAAAATAGATACCAGGACTTAATATGTGAAGGGACGTATCTGGTCATCACACCTAGACTCCCAATCTTCTTTTGTTTACCTGAACTCGGAAATGACAATAATTTCTGAAGGACTTCAGATGAAGTGACTACTAATGTTAGTCAACCATTAAAATGTATATAAATAAGGAAAATTACTTATCTCGAGTTTATTTTCTAAGTCTTCTCCTATTTATTCCGTGTGAAACATTCTGAAAAAAGTTGAATGCAATCTTTCTTAGTCTCATACATTACGATAAGCACATTACCTTTAGACTACTCAGTTGATATGTAATGACCGGTATTTCCCACTTTATTTAATTCGTAATATTACTTCATCGTCATTACCCAGTAATGCAATGTTTAATTATGATTGAATTCCATTGTTCACAGCCGCTCTCTCCAAAACAAACCGATAATTCTTCTCTATGGGTTTCTTTATGCAAACGACTTTCTGTGTTGTTTTACTTTTGTAGTTGAAGGTCTATCATCGTGACCCATTTAAAAAGGATTCTTACATTGGTCGGACGCAATTCGGGCTAGTGGATTTAGATTTAGACAAGTAGGTATATATTAATATGTTTTTAAAAAAAACTTTTTAACATGTACCATAGACAACAACACAGTTGTGAAAATAGGAAATAACAATCAACGAAAATTAGATTGAGTATCATCTGTCAAAAATAACCAAACGTTTCAGACAGCACACATAGTAAAAACTACGGGATTAGTAAAAGAAAGTATAGAAGGAATCAGAACATAGGAGTATGAATATAATCGGATAAAATAAGAGGTTTATTGTCAGTAAGGGGTTGAGAAAATTATTGAATTTCACTGAAATAATGAGTCCATTTAAGTCAAACCATTAGTGAAAACTCAAAAGCACTGGATGGCCGTTTCGTAATATTATGGGACTTCTGAGCAGTGTACATCCATGACCTCGTGTGTGGGGTAATTATCATTGAGTCACCAGTGACTAGCTTCGAGTGGAAATTTCCAGAGTTCTGGTGAAAATCCATGGTTAATAGATCTGAAACGTGTCTTCTGTGAGGCAGTTACTCACCAAAGACAATCTAATATGGTCGCTAAATTTCATAAATTGATTGAAATTAGATATTAAAATACCGTCGAATGCCGGCTCGGTGATCTAAGGGTTGGTTGTTTGCGCATGAAATCAGAAGTCTTGTGTTCGACCCCTGCGTGTAGGTTCGTAGTTGGTCAATGCCTAAAAAAGCCGCACTATGACGAAATAGCCGCAGATCACTTCTAAGTTTTGATTGGTGGGTTAACTTAGACCGGTTCATGATTCCAAATAGGTTTACTCGTTACAGTTTGAAATGCACCATCATATTAGCTGAAATTATTCAAACTACTGATTTTTATCAAGTAGCTTAACACATATAAGAATAGTCAATGAAAAGAAATAATAGTTTGACATGGAAGCATCGTAATAGCCACCATGAAGTTTATAGTGTATTAGTTCAAACAAGTTCATCTTCTGCGTGATTTCTATAATAAATTATTAGAAGTAAGTGTTGGCGATACATAGTTGCAATATCGTAAATGAGGCGACCTATTTATAGGAATAAAATTAATATTTTAGAACTGAAAAGGATTTTATTACTCTAGTCTAGAAGCTTCAACAACTGAAGAAACTCAGAATCCAACCAAACCGGTGCCTCAAAAGATTTAAAGATTCTATATTTGATTTTACATTACTAGTTGAAGTTGCATGCTACTAAGAATTCATGTGTTATAAAGAAAAATCTATTTCGGTAAACAATTGTTTTTAATAGTTCTTTGTCGGACATCACCTCATAATTGAAATGACCTTTACTTACTTGTTAACACTGAACAACTATTCATGACTGGTATTATATAAAGAAAGAAGGCCGAGGCGACATGACTAATCATTAACAGTAAATACGAAACGATACCTGAATACTTTATTTTATTTATTTATTTTAACACATAGATATTCGTACAAGGAGGCACCAAATACATATGCGCCACACAAATCTCATTCGATATGAGTGAGGGCTGTGATACTGCCCGGGTGCCCAAACCGAAACAGGTGGTTTTCTTAAGGGGCCACTCCCCGAGCCTTCGACCTGAAGGTCTGACCCACAAGGCTGTGGAGCATCGTAAGGAGATGCAGTCCCATGGAAGCCGGTGACCAACAATAGGTTCATACGCCATTTGTTCCCGCAGGATACTGGAGCCCATGCACACTAATGGTTTGGGATCCGGTTAAAGCGCCGGACATTCGCTTTTCGTCCTCTCGTTTTTGTAAACAAAACCCCCGCCACGAGAAGGCAGTGAGGACTTCCCTGGCAGAGGTTATATACGCGTAGCCATGTGAGAGCATTTGGAGAGGGAGAGCGGACTCTCCCCACTCTCGGCCATACCAGGGCATTTGGGGGCTGAATAATTTATGTTTTACATGTTTCATTTAGAATATTAAAGATTCCCATTGTGAAAATTAGAACAACACATATAAGCGAACAATTGTTTTCAATTAGATCGTCATCAGGTTTTACTCTAATATACATGAACATTTATACGAAAATGTAAACCAATCAAGGCAATGGGTCAATGATCACAATGAAATAGAATAAGTCTCTACACCTAATAGGTAAAAGTACAAGTTTGTAGTAGGAAGACAGGTGAACTGATAATAATAATGGGTTTTGTGGAGATTTTAGAAATTTCACAGATTGAACTGATAATAGTAAGAATAATAAAATACAATAACAAAACTCTTATCTATGGTTTAACGTTGGAAATAGAAGGTCAAACATGGGTAAATAGACTAGGAATAGTAATCACAAAACATTAAAATCATTACGTAATAAGATGTGTGTAAATAATTAGATAGTGAAGAATACAAAGAGGCGGAAAATTACAAACAAATAATGGATGTGGAAATATAGGTTAACGATAACACAAATAGAATAAAATAAATAATGATGATAATAAAATTTTAAAAAAAAATTGTTAGTCAAGTTATAACTGGCCATGGAAGGGATATAGGGGTTATGTATTTCTTCTGTACACATAAATTGGGGTTGTATGTACGAATTCCAATGGCTTCAGCTATATGTAGAAGGCGAGAACGAACTCCATCGGGAAATGATGCAGGTATACGATAGATAACACGAAATGATTTCGATTTATCTACAGCATGACCGCTATCAATGAGATGTGCCAAGATAGAATTGCAAATAGATTTTATCTGGCCCTGCATGTACCAAGTTGGTAGATGTTCACTCATTCATTTATGTTGATCAATGGTTAGGTTTAAATAAATTGATTTGAATGGCACTAGACATTAATTAATCAGTAACTTAATGTTTGAATAGGATATACAATAAAAGTTACGTAAGCATCAAATGCAACTAAGTTACTGAGTAATTCTATAAGTCTTTTCTGATTATTTATTTATTTATTTATTAGTTGAAGTTAGACACTAACATTGTTGAATAGTGGCCAGTTCACTTGCCTAAAAGTTAAGCCTTCGCGCGCGAGACCGAATCTACTGAGGCAAGATCGTGGATGTGCATTGCTGAGGGGTCCCATAATAGGACGAAACTACCATCTAGTGCCTCCAGGTTTTCCATGATGGTCTAGCTTCAATTGATTCATGATCTCAACTATTAAAAATTATCTATTTATTTATTCAGTCATATAAACATTGGTACAAGGAGGCACTAAATAATTGATATACACCACATAAATCATTTGATTTGTGTGAACACTGGGGATAGTACCCCGGTGCTCAAACTGAAGCAGGTAGTAATACAACGTAGGACTAGGCACATATATGCATCGATCCAAGTTGCCATACCTCATTAACACAACAAGATGGACACCGGATTCATAAAAGTAGGTAATTCAGAGGTGATAATATATAAAAGAAAGATTGCATATAAGGATATAGTACAGGAAAAAAAGAATTAGTTCGTAGAAAGAAAGATATGAAGCGATTGTAATCTCTTAGTTTAAGGGAAGACAGAGTGTGTATACATCGACGTCATTGTGATCGATTCTGAGTCATGTCACCCAGGGTCTCCAACCATTGGTTACGATAGTCACGCGGACCCCAACCAAGTAGTCTGCATCTACCAACATGGTTCAGACTAGAAGTTAGTGAGTTCAAGCACTGATGCCACGTTTTGATTTGGCGGCTCCTGAGTGAATAATGAATTCAATTTCTGTGATATTTCCATTACTTTTTTATTATGAAATAATCTCTAATTATATTGTTTTGTTTTTTAATGTTTTCTTAATAGAGAATATGAATTTTCATCAAAATTAGAAAATGATCTCAATAAAAGTATGAATTCAGGTGAAATTAAATTCTATGTAACATTAAGTGAAATTAGTGAAACTTTTATTGATAATTCAGAGTGTAAAAAATTGAAAAAGAAAATGAAAGAAGAAAAATCTCGTGTATTTGCTACGGAATTCTCATCACAAATTCCTGGTACAACCACATCAACGGTAGATATTGTTTTTAATGTATATCTCATTGTGTTTTAATAAACTACTATTATTGTTTCTCCATATTGTTATAATTCGTCATTTGAATGCTTATTGTGATTAGATAGTGGTTGGAGGTAGTGCTACTTAGCACTCGTCAGCATGGTGTACCTGTAATCTTGAGGGAACTGGTGCTCTCTGGCGGATTCGATCAATCAATTGTGATTACATCTCAGTCCTACAGGAGGTCAGTCGAAGCTCGGATAGCTCAGTGGTAACGTCTCTGGTTGTGAAGCAGGGTGACACGAGATGGAATCCGCCAGGGAGCACCAGGTCCCTCAAGATTACAGGTACACCTTTCTGACGAGTGTCAAGTAACACGAAACCCGGGTGCAGGGTCTCCTGTCGACTGCCTCCAATCACCATCTAATCTCCATATATAATGCCCGCAGTGTCGAGTCACCTAGACTGTTGGCCACATTGCAACATGATCGATAGCACTCGATCTGCAGTAATAAGGACTAGACACGCATGACATTAATCACCACCCAGTGATCAATCGAATGCTTATTGTCTTGGCTCTTTTAATGCTACTTTTTGTATCTGGTCGTCGCTGAATGTTATTGTCGGAAACGCTTATCACTTATACTCGGAACGAGAAACCTCCGCAATTCGCACGATGCGAAAGTAAGAACACAAAGACTGGTATAAGTGATGATTTATTAACTCCCAAAACATGACGATGACGACGACAACTCTAGTAGAAAATACACTCATTTATATATTGATTGTACACCCGATTTAATTAATAATTAGGATAAAATCACATATATGAAACATACTCAGAGTTATAACAAATCACAGACAGCATAGTTCATATCAATCGAATACAAGAATATCGTATATTATACAGAATAAAATATCATACGAGAAAAGAAAACAAATACTACATTGAGTAATCATTACATTAAATCAAAAAGGAAGTAATCTTGAACAAATCTTAGAATGAGTAAATCAATCGAAAATTGACTCTTCTTTCCATCATATCAGAAACAAACTCAAATGGGTGCGAAATCACATTGTTCTACCTAATATAGTCTTCATGCCTTTTCAAATTTTCAATTATTACCACTGTGATATATCCAAATCAACTAAATGGTGATTGACTGGCGAGAAGTTAGTTTTTATTGTCGACCCATTGCATCTAATCTATCAGTCGACCGGAACACGTTTATAGTATTGTACTTCGATCTTTTCTTTTACCTTCTTTACCAGTCGGTCATTGAATCAAGTATATTCTAGATCATTCAAATGGTATACTCTTGCTTATTACTTCAGCCCTGTTTAAAATCACTCATCACTTGATAAGTCAGCTTATTGCTGTTCGTTCACGTTCAGCGACCAATCATATTTTAACTTCATTGTCACATAACAAAAAGTATCATCTACATAACTCTGATATAGAAGACTTTTCTCGATTATTGGCCGCATTTTGCAGGTTGGTAATGAAGCAATCACTCAAGAGGGAGCATGGTGGTGAACACAATGCATTTCTGTCAGTTTGTCTGTAGGAATCATTATTAAATTTGAACTGTACATTCAGTGCATCGTATAAGTAGCTCCTTTTGACAAATGTTTAGGTATACAAATATGCAAGTCGACGTTCATTTTCAAAGAAGAATGACAAACAGTCACCAGTTCAATACAGAAGCATCTAATAATTTCTGAACATGTCGCTCCAAATGAATCTTCCTTCAAAATAATCTACACAATTAAAGAAACTACATCGAAGGGAGACCGAATAAAAAGCTTATGCATTGTTGAGGCATTAACGATTCACCAATTCAATCACAAACACACTGTGTATAAACGACATGTCCAACCTCTCATTGTTCCTTCGCTCTGACTCCCTTCTCCACTATGCTTTGCTCTTGTTTTTCTTTCTAGCTTACTGTTCTGTAATTCCATACCATAATCAGTTATTACTATCCTTTAAAAGTTCTTCATGGTTATTATTCACTTATCATTACGACCTTAATACTACTCCGCTTCCTTCATATCTGTTCAGTGAACAATTATCTATTATAATTCTCATCCGTAAATTATTTTCACCCCCCTGCACTACTCTCACGTCCTGATTATAACTCAACCTCCTTTGATATTTTGAGTCTCGAATCCCTTTGTCATGCGATCTTTTCTACCTTTTTATAGGCATATATTTACCAAACAACTACAAATACGAATGTACAACTTAAGTAAATGATTTCATCGCAAAGGAAAATTTCTTCAGTGAATTCTAATTATTTTTATTTAATGACACACTGTGTTTTGTTTTTTAATTTGTTGAATATACCTTTACTTTTGTAAGACAGTACCAGTTATTCAATAAACACTAATTACATGTAGATGTTTCTATCATCAAGAAGGAACTACAAACCTCTGTGAATACGTATTCCAGCTATAAAGGAAAAGTCTAAAATCTTCTGTTTGATTACTATGAAAACGTAAAAAATTAGTTTATATGGTTACTAGCACGTAGATATTGAAATTAAAAAACAGAAGGAAAAACAACACTCACCTATCAAATGTAATGAATGAAATGTATTCCCTGTTCTTCTGTTCTATTGTTTTTATTGCATAGATGTTAATGGTTTACTTAGGGAAAATACACATGTGTTATATAACGGGAAATAGATTTCATTATTCACGATTCTATACTGATCTCTATATCTAAACATCATAACCATTGATCATGTGACACAATCGACTCGGTAATTCGATCAACGTTCAAACACTACGTTAGAACAGAATGAGAAATAATTACGACACAAATACAAAGCAATGAATAACCGAAATCAAAGTAGAATGAATTTATACATGATAAATAGTCTCTTTTGTGTTTGTTGTATTCGAATGAGTTTATGTTCCGTCGTTGACCTGTCACTGTTTACTTTCTTCGGACTCATCCATTCCAAACACTTAGTTTTGTTACCAGTATGAATCTCTTCGATTATATTATATATAATGTTGCATCGGATATGATATATTCGTGCCAATCCTTCGATTACTGGATAGTAATAAATGTTATGCCATATATATCTTATTGGTGTTTATCGAAATAAATCGATTATGTTGTAATATTACAATGAAACTATTATAAGTCATTAGGGTTAGTCATGACGTCTATAATCAACTCAATGAATGATATGACTTTGAAGATTCGATAAAATAATTCTTTCAAGATTAAAAAAATACTCCTTTCATGAAGAATACTGATCATCATTAAAAGAAAAACGATCAAAACTCTGAACTCCTAATAATCTCTTCAAAAGTATACTTGATATGATGCGAAGAATTTTTGAACAACATTAATTCCGTTTAAATTCAATGTGATGTAGGATTCGGTTTTGTTTTCCCTTATAGTATTCTGTATTTTGTGTATAACATAAGATATTCTTGCATTAAGTTAACATGAACTATACTCAGCATAGGATTTGTTATATCTGTGATTTCATCCTGCTTATTAATCAAAAATGGGTGTATATATGAATATATAAATGAGTGTATTCTCGACTAGAGTCATCGTGTTTTTGGTGTTAAAAAACCATCACTTATACCAGTCTTTATGTTCATACTTTTGTGTTGTGGGAATTGTCAAGGTCCTTCGTTTCACTTATAAATGATATAATATCCACAAAACCCATCTGATATGCTCACTGGTTACTGGTTTCAAGATGTACATCCTGGAGTTCTAGTGAGAAGTAGTGACCAGTGGAGTTCAACCAGGTCTGTTGTGAGATAGTAACTGACTGAAGACAATGGTGGATGTGTCACTCAACTTCGTGGATTAGTTGAAGTTAGAGACTAACATTGTTGGATCCCGACCGGCTGAGTGGTCTAGTTGTTAAGTGCTATCGCGCGAGACTGATAGGTGCTGGGTTCGAATCTTGCAGGGGAGGAGGTCGTGGATGCGCACTGCTGAGGAGTTCCACGATCGGACGAAACGGCCGTCCAGTGATTCCAGGTTATGCATGGTGGTCAAGCTTCAACTGACTCATGATCTTAACCATTGAAATTACTATAATATCCACAAAAGCCATCTGATATAAATGATAAACGTTTCCGACAATAACAATCAGCGACGACCAAACATAACAAGTAGCGTTCAATCGACAAAACATATCAATATTATATATATGAATTCATCCATATTTTATTAGATTTCAATATCTGAATTATTTTATTATGGAATATATATTTGATTTATTCTTATAGCTTACTCAATCTGATAATTATTCTGTAACAGAAAATATCGGTGTACCAACTTTACGTTCAGGAATTATTAATACTTCCGTTGTAAGTTTAATATCATCACGAATATTTTCGAATAATTTTTCTGCTTAGCGTTTTTTAGCGAGTTATTTTTCTATGGGATGGAGTCGCTATCCTCATGCCCAACCCTCCTCCTTTATCCGGGCTTGGGATCGGCAGCAGCCGCCGGAGGGACTCCAGGTGGAGTTACGAATATTTTAGATAAATCCAAAATGTATTACTAATGATTAAGATATTAGCGTTGATGTCGTTATTTTTGTTTTTCGAGAAATTTTTGAATTTTATGACTAATACGATTTTATAATGAAATGATGACAAATAATGACTGTTACCCTCTCCTTGGTACAATATTTCACTGAACCAAAGAATATTAGAATATAAAGCTCAGGTTATTATTTCGATAAATAAACAATTAAGAAAAAATTTGTTATTTTTATCACAATATCAATATCTTAATCACTTACTTACTTACGCCTGTTACCCCTAATGGAGCATAGGTTGACGACCAGCATTCTCCAACACACTCTGTCCTGGCCGTTCCTTTCTAGTTCTATTCAATTGTTGTTCATTCTTCTTATGTCTGTCTCCATTTCTCGGATTAATGTGTTATTTGGTCTTCCTCTTCTCATCTGACCTTGAGTACTCCAAGTGAGGGCTTGCCTTGTAACGGAATTTGATGATTTTCTCAATTTGTGTCCTATCCACATCCAATGCTTCTTCTTGATTTCCTCCTCTGCTGGAATCTGGTTTGTTCTCTCCCACAGTATGTTGTTGTTTATAGTGTCTGGCCAACAGATGTGAAGTATTTTGTATAGACAAATGTTAATAAACACTTGTATCTGAATGAATCAATATCTACAGTGAAAACATTTCCTATTTAATTGAACAATTGACCTAAAAGGTTGATTTAAACTGTACCCGTTTTTTGTCAATTAAGTTATTTGTAATAACAGCATTTGTTACCACCTTTTGAAACGGATTCAACATTTACACACTTTTTTATATTAATATCAACAAAATATTGAAAACACTAATGGTTAATTTACCATAGATGAATATTTACACTAGATTCCCTCCCACTGTCTATTCTACAGGACGTCAACACAACTCAGACCAAGAACATGTGATTAGCCTGACAACAACGTAAATATATTTCCACATCGAAAAAACCGACAACAATCCAACACAATCCAATAGCAATCAATAATCAGTCAATAATAATAAGGACAGGAGAATATATAATTCACCTAACGTCTGTCAGATCGTCTACGAGTCTGACTAAACAAACCAACCAATCATTATCATTGTCTATTGTAATCATGGACCGATTGATGTTAGACCACCATTGAAAACCTGGAAGCCCTGGACGGCCGTTTCGTCCTATTGTGGGACTCCTCAGCAGGGGTCTAACATCAATTGGTTCATGATCTCAACCAAAAACTTAACAATCTCCACAACCCCTAAACTGATCACTATTATTCTCGCCCACACATCACATTTCAAATTAAAAAGATGTGGAAAAGTTAAGTACATTTTGAATTGGTTGAAGTTAGACATTAACACTGTTGGATGCCGGCCAGCTTACTGGTCTAGAGGTTAGACTCTCACGCAAGACGGACAGGTCCTAGATCCGAGTATTGCTAGGCGGGATCATGAATGCGCACTACTGAAGAGTCCCACAGTAGGACGGAACAGCCGTCAGTGCCGTCGGATTTTCCATAGTGACCTAGCTTCAATGGACTCATCATCTTAACTACTAAAAATTACTATAATATCCACAAGACCCCTTCTAAAATTTATCTTTACTATAAGATATACAAAAATTATCGAATAGAAATTATAAAAAGAATAGGGAGATTTCAAAATTATTCACTCTTCAAGTACTTTTTACACAAAATAGACAAATTAATTATAAAAACAAAAATATCAATTTACAGTATAAGATAAACCAATGGGGTTGGAAAATAGAAGAACAATTACGTCATGTGCTTTCCGTAAGTGATAATACTTTTATAAATTATTATCTTTTTTGATTGAAATCATGATCCGATTGATGCTAGACCACCATTGAAAACCTGGAAGCACTGAACGGATGTTTCGTCCTATTGTGGGACTCCTCAGCAGTGCACATCCATGATAATATACTTTTTTAAATTCAGGGAATAGTTCATTCATTTCCATCAACCCTCGAGAAAAAAATTAAACTTAATAGTAATCAATCTATACGCCTTTACATTTAAGTTTTACTGGAATTCTATGATCTCTAGTATTCAAATTCAGTATTTACCCATATTTTGAACATACAATGTAGTAGTTGGTATTTTTAGTCGTTTATTTTTGTATAATGTTGTTACTGTATTTATGTTACACTGGATTAGATCGAATTTTACTCATTTCGACTGTTGGTCATACTTCTTACTCTCATATTGATTGTAGTTTTGCCTATATGTAGACCATGTTTATCCATAGTGTTCAACAAAGTAAACACAAACAAGCGAAACCTAGATAAATGTAGATTGTTAATAGATCTCCTCAAATCACTAAGTAACAAAATAATCAATAATTATATATTTCAGTTAATCATATATCTCAGTGTTTTGTCAATCGGCTTTAAACCACTTGGTTAATAGTAAGTAGTTCAAACAAAATAAATTTATGATGACAAGTTTTGTGGAGAAATGATTATGGTTAGTACTCATTTCATCCTTCAAATTATTAAAGGTTGTCAACTACAAAGTATGCCAAAAAACCCGATACTGCTTTTCTGATTTCTTATGGTTAATTTCATGATTATTACCACTTCCAAAGAGCTTTGTACACATATTTGGTTTCGATTTACACTTACAGACAAGTTCTCAGCAATATAATCCACAATCTAATCAATCAAACCATGATTCAACAGAAATCGTGGATTCCATAGAAGACTTACAAAACGATGATGGGCAACCAAATTTATCAAAACAAGGAGACAAATCTTTACAAAATCGTGTTGAAGACAACTGGACGGAACGAAATCAATCTTTACTACCTCAACCTATATGGCCATATAATTTTTATGAAGGTACTAGCCTAGAATTGTACACTAGCAAATGTCAAGGTGATACGAATGAAAGTATTGATAAACTATATACATTGAATAATGAAATACAAATGGAGAGTTTGTTTCAACAATCCCGTTTAATAGTTACGTTGGTCGGTGCAAAAAATTTAAAAGTTCGAACTAAACTAAAGAATGTTGTTGCTGTCAGTGAGGCCGATTGTTGTAAAGCACCACGTGGTCGATCAACAAGAAGCCATCCAGATCATACACTAAATGGTTTAGATGAAGAAAAAAACAATTTACCTTGTCCAACAGTGTTTTTAACTGTTGGAACCAAAACACATCAAAGTAAAGTAGGTTGAATAAATCATACAGTAGCGATTTAAATATTTTTAGAACTGATTATCATTCATAAAATACAACATTTAACTGAATCATTTTTCAAAACAATATGTTGAACTTTATTGATATATCTTGTCTTGGTAATATAAAGGAAAATAGTTTTAATCATATATTTTAGTACTTAATAGATTAATTGATATCGGAAGGGGTTTTTGTGGATATTACAGTAACTTCATTAGTTGAGCTCATCAATCAATTTAAGCTAGACTACCATGGAAAACCTGGAAGCACTGGACGACCATTTCGTCCTCTTATGGGACTCCGTGGATGAACGCTGCTGAGGAGTCCCATAAGAGGACGAAATGGTCATCAAGTGCTGCCAGGTTTTCCATGGTAGTCTAGCTTCATTTGACTCATGATCTCAACTATTGAGATAAATTGATATTTTTCCGTATTTAAAGAAAACATCGCTGTAATTTGTAAAGCAATAAATCATTAAAATGCATTACAACGGAAAATAAAATACAAATACAGTATAACTGAGAACAGTTCTTCAAATTATGACAAGAAGGCTGTTGAGTTTTGATGTCTTCACTTCACTTCTGGATGAATAGTCATATATATATATATATATATATATATATATATATATATATATATATATATATATATATATATATATATATTTGGGGAATCTCATTGTTTTATTTTGGATAACCTGTTAGTTTTAGGGAAGAAATGTTGTTATTTGTGTAATATCATTTTAAATGTGGTGAAAAACAGTAATATGAGCTATTTTGAGCAAAGATACATACTTTTCAAGCAAAGATGGATAGTAGCTAGCAGTAGAATCCAAGATGCGCGCTTCATCCTATTTGAGACTTGTTAACTGGATGTACCTGCATCTCGGACTTGTTGATGTTTACTTCGGGACTCGAACCCAGTACCATTTTTTTTAAACACCATCACGTTATTCACTTAGCTACCAAGTCCTGATAGCCACCTATTTGTGCAATGGGATGAAGTTTAAATTTACTTGGTGTTGTTTTACTTGTATCTTCCAATTGTTATTTAGGACTGTAATCGATCAGTCTCTTGTTGGCATATGTGCATCCTGTGCGGATTGTCTTGATATAGTCTTAAATCACAAGCAGGTACATCCAGCTGACGAGTCCCAGATAGAACGAAACCCGCGTCATGGATTCCACTGCTAGCCACTATGTATCTTTGCTTAAAAAGCTTGTGACTAAAGGCAATATCGAGGAAATCCGCACAGAATTCACATATGCCAATAAGAAACTGATCAATCGCAGTCCTAAATAACAATGGGAAGATATAAGTAAAACAACACTAAGTGAATTTAGAGATACATACTGGTCGTACTTCTGAATACTTTGAAGGAAGTTACAGTCAGAAAAAAATTGAGATAATTTAAAATGGTGAATTAAACCAATCGAAACACCTCAAAAATATACTGTTTCTTTGTTGTTTACAACTAATGAATATTCTATATTCTCATTAGGCTTCCATAATGAGTGGATTTAAGTCATTTCTATCAAATGATGAAAATACATTTTACAAGATAAGAAATGTTTAGGTTTCAAGGAAGAGATGTAGAAATGTTTCATGTTATTATTACCTATTTGAACGATTTTAAAGGATAGTAAACATATGAACATCGAAATTAATTATTCTGATGGTTCTTTGTTGTCTTTATACATCGTGATAAGTAATATGTAAACAAGTTGATGATATATGTTTTTAGTCTTGAGCATTTAATTAGTATACAGTTATTCATTCTCAGCCTCAGTTTTCACTTCATATTTTTAATAATATTTTAGATAACATTATTTAATCATTCAGGTGTATTAAGTGATCCACTTACCTAATTACGGCTGTTACTCCTCTTGAAGGAGCATAGGCCGCCCACCAGCACTCTTCAGAATATTTTTTACCTGCTTTATTACATCAGTCATTTGTTTTTTTTAAGTGTTTGCTGGTTTAAGGGCATATTATGGACCTGTGATTTATTGTTGTTATTACCGATAAACCTAATGTTTCTGATATTTTGAATGGTATTGGATTTGAATCCATATCACCGAATGCTACGTTCAGAAATGTTATCACTCACTTGTTAGAATCATTAATGACCTCCAATATATGTGATATATTTACACCCATTGATCACATACTAGTAGTAATTAATTCCGTATTAACCACATCTTAATGCTAATCAAATACTACTGATAAAGTTGTAGAATGACCACTAGTCGATGTAACCAAAAATCACAATGTGTCCATGATACTTGAACCGTTGCATTTTTTTATGGTCTCTAACATTTTAACACAAAAATGTACCGAATTGTATATCTGTATCAGTTGTATACTTTGCATGCGTCTTATTTATACCGGCAAGGTTGTAATGCATACAAAAAATCCATTATGGAATGAACGATTTGAATTTCGTGTTCGTCCTGGAATGAGAACAGTACTTCAGTGTGAAGTATTTGATGACTCACATCAAAATACTAATCTGCTCGGTCGGTAAGTTATACTAAAAAGCTTTGACTGGAGTTATTTGCCTTGTTTAATTAGATAAATACATACAATGTTTAGTATGGCTACATCTATCAATATTCATATACATTAGAAAACGTTTATAGTTCAATATGATGCTTAGATGATGAAGATCGTGGATCACACAAATGATTTGTATTACTTTTATATTTTCTGAAATAAGTGATTCATTATTGCGAAATGAAATATTACACTAGACATCATAAACAGCATCAGCTTTTTGTCAAAAAAACCCAGTCACTAGATAAGATATACACAGTAAGACTAACAATCCGTTCAAATGATCTGATATGGTAGTTAGGACGATTACGAGGATCAATCATGGAAGCTAGAGAAAGGCTTTATAAATCCACCACTGGAACACATAATGTTTGCTGAACTGAAATCTAATTATGAAGGTACTTTTCATAGCTAGAGATCTATTAAAAGATTAAGAACAGCTCATGTCAATCCATGATGAATGGTCTTTTTCAATTAAACAAATTTGTATCAGAAGGGGTTTTGTGGATATTATATTGATTTCAATACTTCAGAACATGAATCAATTTTAGCTAGATCACCATGAATAGTGGCTAGCAGTGGAATCCAGGACGCGCGTTTTGTCCTATTTGTGACTCGTCAGGTGGATGTAACTGCATCTCGGACTTGTTGATGTTTACTCTGGGACTCGAACCCAGTACCCTTCGCTTCAAACGCCACCGCGTTATCCTCTTCATTTCGTACTTAAAATTAATCGAGTTTATCTATTTAACTACGTCGAACATTTTATTTTTCTTCAACTAATGTCATCCCACTTTTTATTAATGTGAATTCAGATTTTATTTAGATTTTTCGAAAATTGTCCTTGACTGGACAACATGTTTCAAACTGAATAATCAAGATGGTCGAGGTCATGGTGAATTACATATTTTAGCTACAATGACCGGATTATTTCCAATTTCCAATGCCACTATTCCTAGAACATTTTCATCAGATCAGTTAAAATTAGAAACTGATTCAATTTATGGTGATTTGTCTAAAGAATCTATTTCGAAAAGCACATTAGATCAAATAGCTGAATATTATGCAAGTTACTCGTATACAACAGTTTAAATAATGTGAATATAATGTTAATTATTGCCTGTTTGTGTTGTGATTTGGAGTCCATTTCAGTTACCGTAAGCACTCCTAACTTTTGGCTAATTGAAGCAGACCAAAATGAGGGAATATAATAGTAACATAGGAAATCGTATTAGCAAAATCTGGATCAAAGTACTCATAACTTATATGTATATAACAGATCTACAAATAACTTAGACAGGGATATATGAGGATTAGCTTTGAGTAGGTCAGCAGTTCACGTACTCGCATTAGCTCGATAACACATATATATGGATAACCTAGAGGCTTCATGACACTACTTAGCTATCTAAATAGTTGACATCTTGGAATTACATATGAATTAGCGGATAATTTATCTTTTAGTATCTATCATAAACTTAATTGGGCTAAACAACTGTTGGAAATCAGAGGGCACTAAACAGTTATTTTGTCTTAGTATGGTTTACATCAGGAGTCCCAATACCTGCCCCAGCAATAATTGAACTTAGCACATTGATGTTTTGTGACAAACGTATCATTTATGGACATATGACATGACATGCGCTTTTTCAAATTTCCAACTTCAATGAATACGAGAAAAATGCACAAACACCATCAATTGCCATTTATGATAACTGTCTTACGTTAATAATAGTTGAACTCCTCTAGTTATGATTTTTCACAAGAACTTTAGAAATTTTTTTGAAAGTTAGTCACCTATAAGCACATGATTGATATTAGTATAGACTGCTCGTGGATTATACTGTTAATGGGCTCATGATCATTTGATGGACATTAACTTGATATTAAGTTATACAAACCCTAAATTATTCACCGACATTCTATTTCTCAGCGCGGATTCGAAAAGCTCGCTTGACTTTTGCCAACTTACGTCACCTATGGCAAAGGCGAGAAATCCGTCTATCAATAAAAGGACGAGTATACTGTGTGACAGTCCGTTCTGTTTTAATTTATGGTAGCGAAACATGGCCATTAAGAGTAGAAGACACTCGTAAGCTACTAGTATTTGACCACAGATGCCTTAGAAATATTGCTGGCGTCTGCTGAGATCACCGGGTAAGTAATAGTGAGGTTAGACGCAGGGTATTAGGGAATGATGGTAAATCAGTCGATGGGGTTGTGAATCTTCGTCGACTGAGATGGTTGGGCCACGTGTTACGTATGCCCGAACGCCGATTACCACAACGTGCAATGCTAAACGGTGTTCGAGATGGTTGGAAGAAAGTTAGGGGCGGCCAAATCAAAACGTGGCATCAGTGCTTGAACTCACTAACCTCTAGTCTGAACCATGTTGGTAGATGCAGACTACTTGGTTGAGGTCCGCGTGACTATCGTAACCAATGGTTGGAGACCCTGGGTGACATGACTCAGAATCGATCACAGTGGCGTCGGTGTATACACTCCCTGTCTTCCCTTAAACTAAGAGATCAAAATCCCTTCATATCTTTCTTTCTACGAGCTAATTCTTTCTTCCTGCACTATATCTTTATTGCAATCTTTCTTTTATATATTATCACCTCTGAATTAATTACTTTTATGAATCCGATGTCCATCTTGTTGTGTTAATAAAGTATGACAACTTGGACCGATGCACATATGTGCCTAGTCCTACGTTGTAGCTGACTGACTGACTGACATTTTATTTAACTATATTATACTAATGTCATTGTTATATCTTACTTTACAACCAAATCATTTAAACCATAAATAGTTTTACGATTGTACGAAACAGATATCGATAACTAATAGTATGTTAATAAAAATATGTAATTGAATAGTCTTGAACAGAATGAAATAAGTTAATTATATGTATGAGACATATGGGGTATGTCTATCATCTCTTTCTACCCGGTTACATTTTAACTTTAATAAGAAGAAAGCTATAAGTAACATCAAATATGATGAATTATTATTATTATGCTGTTTGCTTGTAAACAAAGTTATATATCTAGTCATATATATTTCGTAACGTAATACAATTATTCTTATTCTTCAAATTATATCATAATGAACATTATAGAAAATTAGAAATACACTTCGAAAATGGTCAGATGTCGGCTGGTTACATATTGTTGGTAAGTGGTCATTTGAATTTCTTTAATGTTAATGTACATAAAAGTACGAAAGATAATCATGGTAACATTTTCAATAATGTAATTTGATTTTCTAAATTTTATCAATAGTGGTATTGAGATAAGGTTGTAGGATGTTAAGTTCAGTGTGATTAATAGGTATCCTATCATCATTGAATGAAGTACATGATGATCTTTTAGTAAAAAATGAATCTAGAAGAAAGAAAAAAAAACCTTTATGAGCCAAACCTCAGTAAAGTTATTTACAATTTATTACATTCTAAACTTAAATTGACGTTTAACCGAGTTTAAACAAGCCCTATTATACAGATATTTGGACATTAAGTAAATACTTGTTATAACGGTTATTCATGATGTAAAAACCTTTACATATTTGGGCAGCATCATTGATGAACATGGTGGATCTGATGCAGATGTGAAAGCGCGAATCGTTAAAGCAAGAGCAGCATATTTACAAATGAAGAACATCTGGGAATCAGAGCAAATGCTAACCAACACTAAAGTCAGGATTTTCCATACAAATATCAAGACAGTTCTACTGTATGTGGCAGAGACCTGGAGAACTACGAAAGCCATCATCCAGAAAATACAGATGTTTATTAACAGTTGTCTACGCAAAATACTTCGGATCCGTTGCCCGGATACTATTGGCAACAACAAACTGTGGGAAAGAACAAACCAGATTCGAGCGGAAGAAGAAATCAAGAAGAAGCGCTGGAAGTGGATATGACACACATTGAGGAAAGCACCTAACTGCGCCACAAGGCAAGCCCTCACGTGGAATCGTCAAAGCCAAAGGAAAAGAGAAAGACCAAATAACACATTACTCCGAGAAATAGAGATAGACACGAGAAAAATGAACAAGAATTGGATGGAATTAGAAAAGAAAGCCCAGGACAGAGTGTGTTGGAGAATGTTGATCGGCGGCCTATAGTCCATTAGGGGTAACAGGCGTAAGTAAGTAAGTAAGTAAGTAAGTAAGTAAGTAAGTAAGTAAGTAAGTAAGTAAGTAAGTAAGTAAGTAAGTAAGTAAGTAAGTAAGTAAGTAAGTAAGTAAGTAAGTAAGTAAGTAAGTAAGTAAGTAAGTAAGTAAGTAAGTAAGTAAGTAAGTAAGTAAGTAAGTAAGTAAGTAAGTAAGTAAGTAAGTAAGTAAGTAAGTAAGTAAGTAAGTAAGTAAGTAAGTAAGTAAGTAAGTAAGTAAGTAAGTAAGTAAGTAAGTAAGTAAGTAAGTAAGTAAGTAAGTAAGTAAGTAAGTAAGTAAGTAAGTAAGTAAGTAAGTAAGTAAGTAAGTAAGTAAGTAAGTAAGTAAGTAAGTAAGTAAGTAAGTAAGTAAGTAAGTAAGTAAGTAAGTAAGTAAGTAAGTAAGTAAGTAAGTAAGTAAGTAAGTAAGTAAGTAAGTAAGTAAGTAAGTAAGTAAGTAAGTAAGTAAGTAAGTAAGTAAGTAAGTAAGTAAGTAAGTAAGTAAGTAAGTAAGTAAGTAAGTAAGTAAGTAAGTAAGTAAGTAAGTAAGTAAGTAAGTAAGTAAGTAAGTAAGTAAGTAAGTAAGTAAGTAAGTAAGTAAGTAAGTAAGTAAGTAAGTAAGTAAGTAAGTAAGTAAGTAAGTAAGTAAGTAAGTAAGTAAGTAAGTAAGTAAGTAAGTAAGTAAGTAAGTAAGTAAGTAAGTAAGTAAGTAAGTAAGTAAGTAAGTAAGTAAGTAAGTAAGTAAGTAAGTAAGTAAGTAAGTAAGTAAGTAAGTAAGTAAGTAAGTAAGTAAGTAAGTAAGTAAGTAAGTAAGTAAGTAAGTAAGTAAGTAAGTAAGTAAGTAAGTAAGTAAGTAAGTAAGTAAGTAAGTAAGTAAGTAAGTAAGTAAGTAAGTAAGTAAGTAAGTAAGTAAGTAAGTAAGTAAGTAAGTAAGTAAGTAAGTAAGTAAGTAAGTAAGTAAGTAAGTAAGTAAGTAAGTAAGTAAGTAAGTAAGTAAGTAAGTAAGTAAGTAAGTAAGTAAGTAAGTAAGTAAGTAAGTAAGTAAGTAAGTAAGTAAGTAAGTAAGTAAGTAAGTAAGTAAGTAAGTAAGTAAGTAAGTAAGTAAGTAAGTAAGTAAGTAAGTAAGTAAGTAAGTAAGTAAGTAAGTAAGTAAGTAAGTAAGTAAGTAAGTAAGTAAGTAAGTAAGTAAGTAAGTAAGTAAGTAAGTAAGTAAGTAAGTAAGTAAGTAAGTAAGTAAGTAAGTAAGTAAGTAAGTAAGTAAGTAAGTAAGTAAGTAAGTAAGTAAGTAAGTAAGTAAGTAAGTAAGTAAGTAAGTAAGTAAGTAAGTAAGTAAGTAAGTAAGTAAGTAAGTAAGTAAGTAAGTAAGTAAGTAAGTAAGTAAGTAAGTAAGTAAGTAAGTAAGTAAGTAAGTAAGTAAGTAAGTAAGTAAGTAAGTAAGTAAGTAAGTAAGTAAGTAAGTAAGTAAGTAAGTAAGTAAGTAAGTAAGTAAGTAAGTAAGTAAGTAAGTAAGTAAGTAAGTAAGTAAGTAAGTAAGTAAGTAAGTAAGTAAGTAAGTAAGTAAGTAAGTAAGTAAGTAAGTAAGTAAGTAAGTAAGTAAGTAAGTAAGTAAGTAAGTAAGTAAGTAAGTAAGTAAGTAAGTAAGTAAGTAAGTAAGTAATAACGGTTATTAATCAATTTATGGATACATACATATTAAATAAACTTTAATTTCGATCTGGTCATCTAATGTTGTATCGTTCTACTATTTAAATAAGAGAAATAAAATTATTTAGTCTAAACCCCCTTTCTTTTATTTGTTAATAATATATGTAATCTATTTACGATGATGAGGTGGGAGTTTCATTATAAACAATCTAAGCTGAGTTAAAACCAAGGATTTAGTTGAAAAACATAGATTGATACTTGAATAAATTTATTGATCACCTGTCTATTTATCATTCTCACACTTATTCTATAGATTTATAGTTAATTAGCGATCATGAACAAATCTGGTTGGCACTTTGGAAGAATCAATTTTGAAGATAACAATTTGAAATGAATTTTTAAACTAATTGTTGTAACGTGTTGACTGCAGATTAGATGCGCAGCGTATTTGTCGATTGGATAAATGACACGTAAAACACGTAAGAACGACCTAGATTTCTGATTGGCCCTGTTCCGCTGTCTAGCCCAGCCAGTTGAGTCCAGAACACAAGTCTCAGCCTCTGAGTTATAAATCGTTATATTTCAAACATACTCTGTTTATATATCAACCAAACAAACCACATGGTACCATGAAATAGAAAACAACATTTGTACAATATTTAACAAGTGAAATAAATACCGACCAATAGGGAATGTACATCTAAAGTCCAATGACACCGTTAGAGTTAACACGATAATTATTGGTATATTTTTCCAAACATCCTAACACTGATAAAATGTTCACTTACTTACTTACGCCTGTTACCCCTAATGGACTATAGGCCGCCGATCAACATTCTCCAACACACTCTGTCCTGGGCTTTCTTTTCTAATTCCATCCAATTCTTGTTCATTTTTCTCGTGTCTATCTCTATTTCTCGGAGTAATGTGTTATTTGGTCTTTCTCTTTTCCTTTGGCTTTGACGATTCCACGTGAGGGCTTGCCTTGTGGCGCAGTTAGGTGCTTTCCTCAATGTGTGTCATATCCACTTCCAGCGCTTCTTCTTGATTTCTTCTTCCGCTCGAATCTGGTTTGTTCTTTCCCACAGTTTGTTGTTGCCAATAGTATCCGGGCAACGGATCCGAAGTATTTTGCGTAGACAACTGTTAATAAACATCTGTATTTTCTGGATGATGGCTTTCGTAGTTCTCCAGGTTTTTGCCCCAGATAAAATGTTTACTTTACTTAAATCAACTATTCAATTCTAGAAATTAATGATTGTATGATCTTTTTTCTAATCTAGATCATAAATAAATCATAAATCATTACTAATTTTGGAATATTTTCTATAAGTTATTAGAACATTGAATTCTTTGATTTCTATGCTTAAACTGACTTTGAAATTAAACTTATTATTACTATAAGAGAAGGGTTTTTGTGGATATTATAGTAATTTAATAGTTGAATTCATGAATCAATTGAAGTGGATGGTGTCGCATTTTCATGGATTGGTTGAAGTTAGACATGAACACCATTGGGTCCCGGACAGCTCAGTGGTCTAGAGGTTATACGTTCGCGCGTGAGACTGAGATGTCCCAGGTTGGAATCTCGCGCGACGAGATTGTTAATGCGCACTGCCTAGGAGTCTCACAATAGGACGAAATGACTGTCCAGTGATTCCAGGTTTTCCATGGTGGTCCAGCTTAAATTGACTCATAAATTCAATTAATAATTATTATTACTAGTTGATTATTGAATCAGTATTTTGTCTATTCGAGGTTCAAGGTGAGTTAACTTGTAAGAGTTTGGATGTAGGCTATAAAATCAATATCATAACGTTTAAATGCTTGCTTCTAGTGACTTTCAACACGGTCAGTAGTAACCTTTTGATTCAATGTACAATAAAGAATGGGTTGACTTTAAATTACAATTATTAAGCTGATTAGTCTTTTTGTTAGAACAGAATGAATCAGATACTTTAAAAAAAGGTAATATAATAATAATTGTAACCATGATACAGTAACATAATTGTCTACAATAGTTTTTGTTATAATATAACAGCCGTAATAGTACAACAGGATTGAATTTTCAGTATCAAGACTTTGAGTCACTATAACTGTGTTGATGTCATATTTATAAAGATTGACATTTTGAACATACAATTCTACAATGATTTAGATTGCTTGTTACAAAGTTAAAAGTGAAATCTTTTGAACAGAATACATGAGTACAGAAAACCCTTTAAAAACAGTGATACTTTTATAGTTTACATCACAGGCTGATATTAATTGAGAAAAAACCCCACTGAAAACCAGAAATCACTAGACGACTGTTTATACTTTGTATTGGACTCCTCGGTAGTGAGCATCTTTGACCCTACTGAGGTTCGAATCCATGACATCCGAATTCACTAATGTCCATACTAATAATAGTATTTCCGTGAATTTAAGATGTTAGATACTAATAAAAGTACTAAACATCTAATTAGTTTAGTTTGAAACCCATTTATTAAGGCTGAATTTAAAGCCTTCAATTATTTTAGCAATGTAATTTTAATATGAAAGGATGTGTACAATATATAATTAGTTAGATCAAGTCACTAAACATAGTTCTGATAATCTTCGTCTTCTTATTACATTATCGAAACTAGAATGTTTTTTACTCTCACTGCCCAACTCATGTATAACACATTCATTGAAAAAGAGAGAAAATTCACAGATTTACTTCCATTAGAGACTATGACTTTGAATAACTTAGAAAAAACAGCTGTCCATTTCTTCTCAGCTATTAATGTTTATTCAAATGTTTTAAGAAGAGATAGATCATGGCTAACAGTGGAAATGAATATTGTGAATTATGCAATAATTGTTTAAGATATAACTACGTTTCTCAAAGACAAATGATTTCTATCGATTCTACTGAAATAGTAATAGAAGTTCAATGAAAGAGAAAAACTTATTATTTTTATGATAGTGGAATATTTAAATAGGCTGTTAAATTACGCATATCTAAATAACAATTATAGTTACATATTCAATCACATTACCAGTTAGACAATCAGTCACGTAGAACCTAGCACATATGTGCATTGGTTCAAGTTGCCATACTACATTGACATAACGAGGTGAAATTGTCAAGACAAGTCCCACTAATAATAATAATAATAATAATAATAATAATAATAATAATAATAATAATAATAATAATAATAATAATAATAATAATAATAATAATAAAGATTTGGCATAGAATGCATGTTTTTTTTAAAGTAAATATGGATTACTGGAATCAGAACATTATAATATACTTTTAAATTTCAATCCCTGAGGGATTATAAAACGTGAAAGCACCCACGTCAATGACAATAATTCTGAGCCATGCTGCTCATAGTATTTAGACATTGGTTACTAATAATATCGTGCAGACCCTAACTAGGGAGCTTGCACCTACCTATATGGCCCAGCCAAATTATCAATGACTTTGTAGACTAATGCCACGTTCTTGTCTTATACATTCTAGAGCGTTAGTCCATAACATTACTTACTTACTTACGCCTGTTACTTCTCGTGAAGGAGCATAGGCCACTCACCAGCATTCTTATTTTTTTATTTGAACACATGAATATTGGTACAAGAGAGCGCCAATATATATGCGCCACACAAAATAATGAAAATTCGAAGAGAGATGGAAAAAAAAACTAAGGAGCGCAAAAGAAAAAGAGAACAATAACGAAGAGATTGGTGTAAGGTAGTGTGGTGGTAACGAGGGAACGGAAAGGTACAATCAGAAGAAATCTTTCAGGTAAGGGAGACACAACCAATTTTTATGAAGAAAGTAAAAGAAGGTTAAAGCAGGATCGCCACTGGCTTCTATTCTGAGCCATATATGATAACGTCTTAAACTACCGTGTAGCACCATCTCTCAGACCCCAGCCAGGGAGTCGTGAAGGACCAACAGAAGCCAGTCCTTTGCAACTTTCTTTCATACCACGACACCATGTCATGCACTGACCACCTCTCCGACTTTTCCAACCAGTCCCAGAGTCGGCAAATAATGCACGACGTGAAATTCTCTGGGACGACATTCGTAGAACATGTCCAAGCCACCGAAGTCGGTGTTTCAAGATGGTGACACATTTGGATTATCATCTCTGTGCCCGAACACACGATGCCGAGCCTCTGCATTACTGACATGGTGTTGACACTGAATGTCAGCAATCCTTCGGAGACAGCGATGATCGAACACAGAGAGTCGTCTAACGTCCTCAACTCGGAGAGGCCAGGTTTCACAAGCATAGAGCAAAACTGCTCTCACCGACGCGTTGTAGATCCGACCTTCTACAGCCAGACTAACATCACGAAGGCGCCAAAGATGGCCCAGATTGGAATAAGCCGCTCTGGCTTTCACTATACGTGCATTGATCTCATCACTCACACCCCCACCAGCACTTATGCAGCTACCTAAATACACGAACTTTTCGACTACTTCTATCTGCTCACCATCCAACGTGAGTACAGGATTAGAATCCTGCCAGTCTTGTAGAGGTACTTTGCACTTCGAAGGTGCAAAGCACATACCATACCTACGGACACTGATTGCCAACTGATTAAGTGCGGATTGCATGGCTTGGGCATTATCGCACAGTAAGACAATATCGTCCGCATACTCAAGGTCGAGAAGTCTTTCTCCAGGCAACAGATCCACACCACCATTACTTACATTCATCAGAGCTGTTTCTAAAATGTCATCGATGGCAAAGTTGATGAGGAATGGTGAGATTGGGCAACCCTGCCTAACCCCACTGCTCGAATGGAACAATGGAGAGAGGTGGTTGTATGCCCTCACTCTACCTGAGGTGCTTTTATATAGGGCTTTTAGGATGTTTATAAACTTCTCAGGCACACCCTTCTTCAATAGACAATCCCAGTGAACAGTCCTATCCAATGAATCGAAGGCAGCCCTGATGTCAAGAAACACTACGATTGTTGGCCTTTGATAAGTATGGCGGTGTTCTAACATTTGGCGGAGGGTGAAGATATGATCAATACATCCTCGACCAGAACGAAACCCAGCCTGCTCCTCGCGAGTCAATCTTTTTCGGGTTTTGAACAACCTACGAAGTATGACGGAAGCCAATAGCAATCGGAAGTAGACTTATCCCCCGATAGTTGTTACAGGAACAACGTGAACCCTTTTTAAAGATAGGGACAACTATCGACTCATTCCATGACGTTGGTACACTCTCTAGTTCCCAAACATTTGTAACCAACGTCGTCAATTCCTTAGTCAAAAAGTCACCACCATCTTTAAAAAGAGCCGGAGGTAAGTCATCTGGGCCAGGTGATTTGTAACGCTTCAAGATTTGGAGTTCCTTGCGGACTTCCTCCTCGTTTGGTGGATCAGTCGTCACCGCCCAACATCCTTCGTTTGTGGTCAAACTCACGGTCACCCGGAGTAGACCGACGGGCTTCAATGATTTGTAAGGAACCAGAAGAAACCCAGTGCTTAAAAGCGGGACGTTTCGCAAACCCACAACTGACCGTTCACGCCATTTTCATGGCGTCATGCAATTGCAACCAATGCTCATCTATACTTTTCGGTGGAGTGGTAGCTAGCCTAGAGGCTAGCTCGGTGCGATACTTACTAGCAACAGAAGTTGCAACCAGCTTGCTAATATCAATCCGTTGATGGCGGTCACTTCGTTGTCCACTGAAAAGTAAGGTAAGATTGGCGCAGACCAAGGCATGGTCAGAGTCCAGATAGGTACTCCAAAAGGAGCGGCAGTCTTGTACACAATCACGCCAGCGGTAGCTGATCGCGATGTGATCAATCTGAGTCCAGGCTTGGGATGCAGAGGGAGGACGCCAGGTGGCACATCGGCGATAAGTGTGCCGAAAGTTAGTGCTAGCCAGAAACAGGTTGTGGTCTGTGCAGAGTTGCATCAGACGGTCCCCGTTATCTGACCTGCGACCAACGAGTCCCCATCGGCCACCTAAACGACTCTCTTCTGTGCCTAGACGCCCGACCTGAGCATTCAAGTCTCCGACTAGTACTACAATATCTGTCGAACTCACTTTCTGGAGAAGAACAGATAACTGGTGGTAAAACTCATCCTTGATTACATCCGGGCTGCAATCTGTCGGGGCATAGGCGGAGATGACGAAAAGACATCGTTTCTCACGCCGATTTCTTCTCACTTGGACGGAATTTTCTAATCTAACAGCACATAACAGACTGTTAATGGGGATCCAATCGACTAGTGCTGCCTCAGCTCTAGCGCTTAGTGCGACACCAACGCCAGCAAGACCAGACCAGATGTCACAGGGTCCCCGGATAAGCGCTCGTAAAACAAGCTTTTCGAAGCGACAGATGGAGATCGAATTTGTAGTACTTCGCCAGAGTCTTGAATACGGGTCTCGGATAGACAACAAACATCAATATTATGACTTTCCAAAGACATAGCCAGCCCTATCTGTTGTCCGACCTGTACTAGTGTGCGAACGTTGAAGGCAGCCAGTTTGAATGGTGCACGTGGTCTCAGAAAAACTGCTTCAGTTCTCGTATTCGGTGGTAACATACAATTTTCAACCAAACAGTGACTCGAGAACGTTTAGATACAGTCGAATTTCCACCAAAGACGAGCCGCTGTATAAGTATAAAAGAGGGTGAATAATGTGGAAAATAATAATAATAATAATAATAATAATAATAATAATAATAATAATAATGACAATAATAGTAATAATAACAATGGTATTAATAATGACAATAATTGTAATGATAATAATTTAAATCAATTTATTGTTTTTCTTGCGTTAATCCATATCAAAATATTTAGTTCGTTATAGTATTCACAATCAAAGAATTTGAAATTTATTTTTTGTTTTTTGCGTACAGTAAATCGAGCGTCTAATTTACCATCAAAAGATCGAAGTGGAAAATCTAATGTTTTCTGTGAAATAAGACTTGTTAATCGAGTTGTACGAACATTCACAGCACAAAAGAATGCTAATCCTGCATGGAATCAAGCATTTGTATTGTAAGCTTACTTTAGTTGCTTTGCATTTACATCTTTCTACCTGTTCACATTATACTATTCATATTAATTCTTACAATCGTTATTATTATTACTATTACTATTGTCATAAAATGAAATTTCATACATCTTCTAATAATAATAAGAAGAGTAAATATTCTTTCTAATGCTCACTGTTCAATCATTAGTAGATTGAGAAACCTAAAAATAGATCGAAACTATATTGTTTAAGTCACAGTTGATTGATCACTGGCTGGCGATCATTCTCATGCGTGTCTAGTCCTTATTAGTGCAGATCGAGTGCTATCGATCATGTTGCAATGTGGCCACCAATCTATGTGACTCGACACTGCGGGCACTATATATTGAGATTAGATGGTGGTTGGAGGTGGCCAAATCGCAACATGATCGATGGCATTTGATCTGCACTAATAAGGACTAGACAAGCATGACATTGATCACCACCCAGTGATCAATCAATTGTGATTACATGTCAGTCCTATAGGAGATTAGCCACAGCTCGGATAGCTCAGTGGTAAAGTCTCTGACTGTGAAGCTGGGTGACACGAGATCGAATCCGCCAGGGAGCACCAGTTCGATCAAGATTACAGGTACGCCTTGCTGACAAATGGCAAGTAGCACGAAACCCCGGTCCAGGGTTTCCTGTTGACTACCTCCAACCACCACGTGATATTGTTCAAGTCTTTAGACGAACAAAAATAGGTCTGAGATACTAGATTGGTTTGAAGTGTAAATTTCAAACTATGAAACAAATCGAATTGTGAGTGAAGCTGTAATTTATATTACCAGCTGACCGGAATTCAAAATATAAACACTTGGATTACAACTCAGTGTTTTAATGATACTATTTCAATCGACAGACTTGATTATACTAGATTCTATCACAGGTTTATTTGCGCGTATACAGTGTTTTGAATGGCCGGTCGGGTAGCGAGTCCACTTCAGGTCATTAAAATGACGTTATAGTATAAGCTAGAAATGAATCGAATACACTGCGATAATTAGATATGGGAAAATTAAAGGTTTTGATCAGTTTTGAAAGTTTTACAGTGATACAAACCTTCACATACACAAAATATTTTAGTTCTAGGTTCGTTCCTGTGTGATGAAGTCATGAATATCTACTGCGAGGACGACAAAATAGCTGTTTGATGCTTCTTGCTTTTCAATGGTTATCTGATTAGGAAGTAACAACACAGAAGACTGATGAAAACGATAATTTATTGACTCGTCTAAAAAACTTCGTCTTCAATCAGAAATACATTCATTTATACATTGACTTGTACATATATTTGATAATTATTCAACAGGTATCAGATGTATGAAAAATGCACAGAAATATTGTAAGAATAAATTGCAACATTTCATGTTAGCAAGAGTTCATATTACTTTAATGCAAAAAATACACTGAATAAGTATCAGACTGAAAATAAACTACCAACATGCTGTATTTTATTATTATTATTATTTAAACACATAAACAGAAGTACAAGAAGGCACCAAATAGATATGCGCCACATAAATTGTTCGATTTGTGTGAAGGCTGGGACACGGCCCAGATGCTCAAACTGAGGCAGATGGTTTTCATAGAGGGTCACACCTGAAGCCTTCGACCTAATGGTCGATGCAACATGAGGAGATGCAGTCCCACGGTAGTCGGTGACCAGTAATTGGTTCATACACCATTTTTCCCTCAGGATACTGGAAACCTCGTGCACCATTGGTTTAGAATTGTGGCTTTCCAACTCCTCTAGGTGAAACCACCAACGCGGTTGAAGCGACGAACATTCTCTTCTCGTTTTTTTAATTTCGTAGGCAACCCCCCTCCGCCGCGAGAAGGCAGTGAGTAGGACTCCCCTAGTAGTGGTTGTATGCACGTGGCCATGTAAGAGCATTTCGAGAAGGAGAGCAGATTCTTCCCATTTTCAGCCGTACCAGGGCATTTGACGGGCTGACAAAATTGTTGCATTAAAATAAAGTAAGCACTTATCATATTGAAATAGAACTGGAAGTAATATTGAGAAACAGAATTACAGAATTCTTCGTTCACTTAATCAGTTTAAAATCTTTATCTAATTTTATGATTAAAATGAAATGGATACAAAATAAACTATTCTTAACTTCATAAGCAAAGATGGATTAAGGCAATGAATTGAGGCAATATCGAGGCAATACACATGGTATGCACATATGCCAATAAGAGACTGATCAATTGGAAGATTAAAATGAACAATACCAAATGAATTTATTCTTAACTTCAGTTGCTTGTCTTTACTGTCTATTTATTTATTCAAGTCCGATCGAAGATATGTATTCTGTTTTGGAAGTATATGTCTATGAAGAAGGCAAAGAGTCATCTGAATTAACAGGATGTATTTCATTTCCACTCATACAAGTAAGTCAAATGAGCTTTCTATAGCATATTCTATTGTTGTTGTTTTTTCTTCATCATCGTTTACATGATATATTCATTCAAAATGTTCAATTACATTAGAAAGTAGTTTCAGTAGTTGAGATCATGAGTCAATTGAAGCTAGACCACCATGAAAAACCTGGAAGCATTGGACGGCCGTTTTCTCCTATTTTGGGGCTCTTTAGCAGTGCGCATTCACGATCCCGCCTCGCGAGACTCATACCCAGGACATATCAGTCTCGCGCGCGAACGCCTGACCTCTAACATCTACAAAAAACTCCTTTCTTAGAAGCAGTATCGTCGTTTGTATTTGTTCATTTGTGTACATAATTTGTTAATTTTTAAGATAACTTAATTTAGTTAGCTTACAAATTGGATATAAAATTAACTAGATGTTTTTTTGGCATATACATACAACAAGTGAGTCGGAATTTATTGATGCACAGTCCAAACATTAGTCAGTTCGAAGTGTAAAACAATAATGGATATGATAATATTAATTAGTCTTTAGTTGTTTATATATTCTCAGTCAAACTGTATCTAAAACCAAAATACTAATAATAATCCTGAAAATAAGATCAATATGAATGACGTTAGATTGTATAACGGCCAAATGCTCAAAGTAAACTTATAGCTGCATACTGATGTGGCCCAGTGAGGAAGCTTATCATCCAGATTATCTACGAATCAAAGAAACTAATTTTGCGAAACAGGTTATATCGTCAATATCATACGGAATTCATACGACGGACTACATTGCGAAGTTTCGTGCATTAAAGACATCTAACAGACGCATTACCTGTGAGGACCAGAGTCAGATAAGGCTGCTTACCCTCCTCCTCTATCTGATGGCCATCCTGCTCTTGATCGTCTGTGGAGTGACATCTATAGGAAGGTCTGTATGAGATGCCTCAATATCCGGTGAGTTCAGCTGTACTGGTCTACTCAGGAGTTCTTCAAAGTGCTCTACCCACCTGTTCCACTTTTTTTGAATCTCAGTGATTGGCTGGTCTTCTTTGCCCTGACTGGTCTCTCTTACTTACTGTGTTTCCATGCTAGCTTTTTCGTTGTGTTATATAGTTGGTTCATGTTTCCTTATGTTACAGCTTTCTCCTCTATCTCTGCCAGGTCTTTCACGTATTTGTGCTTGTCAGCTCAAATCTCCCTCTTCACTTGCTTGTTTACTGTGTATTCAGCTTGTAAATTTAGAACAACATATATAAGCGAACAATATTGTTTTCGATTAGATCCTCATCAGGCTTTACTCTAATATACAGTAATATTTATGTGCATATACGAAATTATTAAACCAATCAAAGTAGTTTATAAGTCAATGATAACAATGGAAAAGATTACATAATAAGTAAGATGTGAAAAGTACAAATTGATGGTGTGACAACAGGTGCATTCGTTTTGATAAGCAATAATAATAAAGGTTCAAATCAATGTTACATAATCTGAAATAGGTCAATGATTAGAAAAATATAGAAACTGCGATAACAATTATAAAATTATAAGATGACGTAATAAGAAATGTTCAGATAATTGTATCATGAAACGTATAGTTGAGATAAAATAAAGTGGTAGGAGGGTGTGAAGAAAAATAATAAACGAAGAGAAAGTTAGAAAAGGAATAAATAAATAAATTCATTTATTAATTAAGGCCAAGGGAGAGATAAGGGAGTTACAAATTTCTTCTGAACACAAAGACTTGGCTTGTTGGTTCGGATTCCTATAGCTTCTGCTATGTGTAAGAGACGAGATCGAACACCATAAAGAAAACTAGTGGGAATCCGATAAATAACTTTGAACGACTTGTTTCTGTCTACTATATGACCGCTATCGATCAAGTGTGATAGAACCGAGCTGCGTATTGTTTTGACGTAACCTTTTCCGAACCACGATGGGAGGTGTTCACTAACTCGTTGGTTCAGTTGCCTGGTAGTGCGCCCAATATAGCTTTCTCCACAGGAGCAGCTGAATTCGTAGATACACATAGAAGTGGCATAACCAGGTAACTTATCCTTCAATTGCGGAATCACCATCGATCGGGTCGAATACGATAGGCAGAGGTTGGCAGCATTAAACGTTCTCTTTACTGATCTAGTCAATCTATCCCGTAATACATCGCTAGCCAAATCACCATTGAATTGCAGTTTCAAAAAAAAGCGGTTTCTTTTTAGCCGCCAGGGTCACTATTTTCCTGTTTTGTACGCGCAAATGTTTCTTCAGGAAACCCAATGGATATCCCAATTTAATCAAAATATTATGAATGTGTTGTAATTCTCTATCAATAGTGTCGACTGAGCATATCTTAAGAGCTCTATTTGCAAGGCATTTGACTAAGTTTCTCTTATAATGAAGAGGCACAAAGCTTAAAAAATGTGTGTATTGGCTTGGAGAAGAACTTTTTCTAAACACACCCCTGCTGATAGAACCATTTTCTTTTCTACTTAACAAAACGTCCAGAAAATTTAGTTTGTTATCTATTTCCTCCTCACATGTAAATTTAATAGCAGGATGTTTGTTATTAAGTAGTTCCAGTAGTTGTTCTTTTCTAATGTTCTGATCGGCAATGATGAAGGTGTCATCAACGTAACGACAGTAGAAATCCAGTTTATTGATAACCTCCTTGAGAGGTCCGTTTTCTAGTTTCGCCAGAAAAAAATCCGCAAGGATGGGACCTAGTGGCGAACCCATCGCTATACCATCAATTTGTCTATAATATGTGTTATTGAAGACAAAATGGACATTTATTATGCATTTTAAAAGTAATTCTTTAAGACTAACCCCAGGAATTCCAATATTGATTTGTTTTTCCTGCAGTTGTTGGCACACAAAATCGATAGTCTCTGCTAATGGTACATTGGTGAACAGGGAAGCAACATCTAAAGATATCATTCGTTTCCCATTTAAATTTATATGTTCCATTTTAGATATGAAATCGAAGACATCTTTCACGCTTCTATTGACGACTAATTTGTGTAGGGGGTTCAGGATACGAACTAGCCACTTTGCAGTTTTATGATAAGGCGAATTATACATATCTAAAACTGGGCGAAGAGGAAGATCTGTCTTGTGAACTTTAGGTAAACCATATAGTCGCGGTGTGTTCGATCCAGTACTTTTCACATCTTACTTATTATGTAATCTTTTCCATTGTTATCATTGACTTATAAACTACTTTGATTGGTTTAATAATTTCGTATATGCATATAAATATTACTGTATATTAGAGTAAAGCCTGATGAGGATCTAATCGAAAACAATATTGTTCGCCTATATATGTTGTTCTAAATTTACAATATGGGAATATTTCAAATTTATTCAGCTTGTGCCTTGATTTTCTCTGTTCTTGTTCGGCTGATGTTAATTGATATCTTCTTGTTCTTCCTTTCTTGAGTCTTGCTTAGGGTTTCGATGGAGATCCATTCCTTATGATGATGCTTCTTGTGGCCCAGAAGCAAACCTCCTGACACGTTGAAGTTAGTGCTTCTTTGATTTCTTTCCAGTTGTCCTCCATAGTAGTTCTTTCTATGAGTAGATCTTGTAAGGCTTGTAACCTGTTATTGAGAGCTAACTTGAATTTGTTGAGTCTGTCAGTATCTCGAAGGAAGACTGTATTGAACATTTGTAGTGCTGTTTCTCCAGTTGTTCAATGCTTCTTTAGCTTTAGTTTCACCTTGAAAACCACCAGGTGGTGGTCTGGAGCTGTGTCAGCACCGCTCTTGGCTCTCGCGTCTCCCATTGAACTTACGAATTTCTTACCGATGCAAATATGATCGATCTAGTTCTCCGTGACGTGACTCGAGTACAGCAGTATCTCTTCCGAATCTATCCTTTGTTGTTTCGCTTGTGTCCAATGGGTTCCGAGCAACACCAAGTTGTATCTTTTTCGTTCCGCATCTATTTGGTTGATCCTCTTGGTCTGCCACATCATCCGAGCATTCTATGTACTTATATTAATTATTGCTTTGGTTGTTAGAAAGAGCATGGACCTCGTGACTTCCGGAAAATCTCGGCTTCCATCATGACGCATCATAATTCTTCTGAACGAAGATCCTTCAACTCAGAGGACGGAGTTTAAATGTTCTAAGTTGTTTATTCTGGTTAGCGATTTTTTAGCAAGGTCTTATTCTAAGGGATAGGGTTGCCGACCCTCGTCCCCCGGCTTGGGACCGGCAGTAACTCTAGAGGAGCTACGGACAATTATCATGATTTAATAGGCACACGTTTGTGGAGTAATATTATAAATTCAACCTTATATTATTACAAAACAACATGTCTGAAGTCAACTTAAATTTTAAATTTTATTTTATCCCGCTTTTTGATAGTCTTTGTTTTGATTTTTACAGCTTGTTAATCGTAGACAGAAATGGTATGCATTAAAAGATAAATCACTGACTACATTAGCTAAAGGTTCTATTCTACTACAGACTATTATTATTTTCAATCCTGTAAGCGATTTATTGATCAATGATTAAAATGTTATTTTATTGGTGTTGTTATGTTCTCTGGTCTAGGTGGTATTTCATTGTCGTTCTACAAAACATCATTTATAGATTTTGGTTATATTCACCTGTTCTTATAATATTCAAGTTGATCATATCACACGATTGACCTCTGAAATTATGGCTTACTGACCGTTTTCGTATAGGTCGATTGATTAGATTTGTCTCATTATGTCTGTTGATTGCAGTCTGATCTAAATACTAGAAACTCTATGGCATGTTACAATTCCGGAAATTCGACTTCATCTCAGCTGAATTCATGTCCTTAGCTGATGGTTAACATTAATTGCACGGCCATTTTTTCATTCAAATATCACAAAGTCTGTTGTCATACGCGTTTTCGTCATTGTCGTCGTCTCGTTCAGTGGACTCCTTTGAGTTAATCGAGACAATTTTTTCTTCGTCACTGCTTAACGTTGCATCCATATGGACGTTGGTAACTTACAAAAGATGAAGGAAGGTCATTGAGTGTTCATGGAAGTCCTTTATGAAAAATTATAATAACACTAACCAAATTACCTCCTTCGTCTAATCGGCTGTGAGGAACCACTAGGTGTTCTACGGCCATTTTTCCAACATACGAATTGAATTTACGGCTTCTGATCTCTATGGAAATGAGAATCTCTCACCACATAATGGCAGTACGTAGCTCTTTCATAAGTTCTAATGGCGCTCTTCAACGCTTTAAGAGATTGGAACGCTATGAGAGACAATGTGCTCAAGAATAGGTTATCGGTTTATGTGACAACGTAGGGAACGACATATCTTGTGCCTTACACGTTACTACCGTCCATAATTGGAAGAAAATATGCTACGTCGTCAAATACTGACCGTTTATATGAATTTTAAGAAATAAAAGACCAATCACAACGAACTTGAAACTAGCTAGTTGATTGGACGAAACAGAATGAAAATTATTTGGAGATGAGGATGAAAAGAAATTTCGCTCGTAAATAAATGAAAAAATGGCCGTGCAGTTAATGTTAACCGACGATTTTTAGTGTTTCACTATTACTAAACATCATGGCATGATAAAAGCCTTATGAAATCAGATTTACTTTATGCAATCATATCCACAATAGTTTTTCATATAAATTGTAACTTCAGTTATTATTTTTCGGTTTAATTCAACACGATAGGCAAGTCTGGCTACCATGTCAAGGTAGAAGCTACGGTTGGGTATTCCCACCTAACTATTTACACCGGGTCTACGCCGACATCCTGACAATTGTTAGTTTTAATCTAAATGAAATAATGTTTACCACTTTATAGAGGTCCATAATGATATTAATTCACATTTATATGGATCTGATTATTACGGTATTTTCAACATCACAACTGTTCCAATAATTAAACATGAACGCTTAACCTCTAGATTACTGAGCTGTCCGGGATCCAACGGTGTTAATATCTAACTTCAACCAATCCACGAAGTTGCGTCATTGTACACCATTGTCTTCAGTGAGTTGATATCTCACAACAAAGTCCTAAAAATCTCCACAATTTCCTCTTATATTAACCACTAGATCAATAGAATGAATGGAAATGAGCTTTCACAGAACTATAGTCATTAACTATTTTCCATTTCCATTTTGTAATTCACAGCTTAAAGCTTCAATTCGTGCATTATATCCTAAAGAAAAACGTCTATTTGTTGAAGATAGTAAAGTTAAACTACGGGTAAGTCAGTTTCAGTGTTTGGATTAAATTTTTTTAATCGTTTTTTCCAGTCAAAACTTTTTTAAAATTTTAATCTCGTTTAACATAAATCAATGGAATCTGTATATTAGATAAACATCCAATACACACAAACGAATGCAGATAAAGACAGCAAGTGTAGCAGCAGTCTCTGCATCAGTAGGCCTCAAAATACACAAGGGGAAAACCAAGGTCCTCAAATACAACACGGAACAGCAATCCAATCACACTTGGTGGCGAACCTCTGGAAGATGTAGAATCCTACACATACCTGGGAAGCATCATCGATGAACAAGGAGGTTCAGATGCAGACGTAAAGGCGAGGATTAGCAAAGCAAGGACAGCATTCATATAATTGAAGAACATATGGAACTCAAAACAACTTTCAACCAATATCAAAGTGAGAATCTTCAATACGAATGTCAAGGCAGTTCTACTCTACGGAGCCGAAACTTGGAGAACTACAACAACCAGCATCGAGAATGTACAAGTATTTATAAATGATTGTCTATGCAACATACTCAACATCCATTGGCCGGATATCATCAGCATGAGCCTTCTCTGGGCGAGAACAAACTAGCTTCCAACTGAAGAGAAAATTAGGAAAAGATGGAAATAGATAGGACATACATTACGCAAACCACCAAACTGCATCACGAGGCAAGCCCTAACTTGGAATCCTGAAGGAAGGCGGAAAAGTGGAAGGTCAAAGAACAGATATGAAAAGGATGAATAACAACTGGAAGGAGCTGGAAATGATTGCCCAGGACAGTGTTGGATGGCGAATGCTGGTGAGCGGCCTATGCTCCTTCACGAGGAGTAACAGGCGTAAGTAAGTAAGTATGTTATGGATTAGCCAAATTCTATCGATTAGGTATATTGTGTGTTGATTTAACCAAAATGTGTTAACGTGTTTCATCGGTATATTATATCTAATAGCTAACTAAAAGTTTACTCTCTAAGTGAAATAAAGTCTAGTTTAGTGATTGTGGATCATGATGATGCTGATAAATATGCAGTAAAATCGAATACAGCTTTGGAATGTTGTGTTCAGCTATTAAAAATCAGTAATTGATTTAGATGGATGATTGTCGTGCTGTATTCCTAAATTAAGGGGAGAACTAAACTCAAACTGTATAACCAAAAAGTAAGGTATTAGCCTCAAAAATCGATGATATTGTATTTAGTCTCTGGTATGGCCATGAGCACTCAATACTTCGGAATCTTATACTAGGCAAAAATCAATTGCATACTCTCAATTCGGGAGAAATTCTATCTATAATTCAATGTAATCTTTATAAATTCTTCAGTTGATTACTTTTATCTGATAACTATTTGTTCAGCAGAAGTTCAATAAAGCATGGAACTAGTTACAGTTTTATTGATCTACTGGAATTAAAATACGATTTGTAAAACATAATGCTTATGTATTTGAATTCTGAGATTCAATTAATTGAGAGTGATTCGTGTAATTATTTTATTTTATAGGATTTTACAAAGAAGCATTTACCTGTAAGTCAGTCTTGATGACTTCATATTTTTAATGATTATTATTGTTATCTTTAGAAACGCTAATAAAAATCAATGTTTTTGATTGAGATCATGAACCAATCAATGTTAGACCACCATGGAAAACCTGGAAGCACTATTGTGGGACTCCTCAGCGGTGCACATCTACGATCCCGCTCGCCGGATTCAAACACAGCACCTATCAGTTTCACGTGAGAACGCCTGAACTCTAGACCACTGAGCTGTCCGGTATCCAGTAGTGTTAATGTCTATCCTCAACCAATCCGCGAAATTGCGCGATCATCTTCTATTATGCTGAGGTAGATACCTGTCTCCACCCGACACAGAGTAGCTCCACTGGCCACGGAAGGATCGTGAATGAGCGCTGCTGAGAAGTCCTACAATAGGACGAAACGGCCGTCCATTGCTTCCAGGTTATCAACAGTGGTCTAACACCAACCGGCTCATGATCTCAATCAAAAACTTAATAATTTCCACAACCCTATACTGAAAAAATCAGTGCATAAGTATATATATTACTTGTGAGTTTTTCTCGAATTCTGACAATAATTTGGCATCAATTAATTACCAAATTTAGAACATAGTTATTATTCTAAATGATTAGAAATTATAGTTCACCTACTTTAGAGTTAAATTATTGGAAACATTCGAAATTAACTCTTAAATCTAGGTCTTTTTACTAGTTAGCATTTACGACACTAGTGTTTCTGTAATCTTTAAAGAACCGATGATACATTGGAAATTCTAACCCAACTTAATCTCTTATACGTTAGAAAATTTTATATCAAGTAGTAGTTCCAGATAGATTACCAGTATTTTCTAGACTTCAAGTAAAACAAACTGATGGCTTCCAACCGTAATGAGTAGTAGTTTAATGGCCTCCAGTGGATTATCTACAGTCTTGTAGTACTTCTAGAAATACACTTCAGTTGAATGGTGTCACAGTGAAAAGCCTAATGTCATTATCAGCCCAAATGAATTTTAGTATTATATCAATTACTCATGCTCAGGTGATCCTGATATTGACTTAATGTGGACTTTGTAGCTGAGTGGTTCTTTGAGAAACATGTTTTTTTAGTTGACAGATGGTATAATATTTCGAATTATCTCTAAAAACATGTTTTGTTCTGTTGTGGAGACCCAGAAAACTTCTCGAAGAAAGCCAAAAGGGTCCCTGAAAACTGTGGAGAACATTTTATTCAGTGAGCGCCGAATATAAATTTCTCGAAAACACCTGAAAATTGAAAAGTCACATGTCACATTTTTGATTGGATGGTTACCTAGCCTGTTGCTATGTTTCGTAGGGTTCCGGAACTTCCTAAAAGTCCAAGGTCGTCTGAAATGTTATAAATACCCTGGATTTTGAATAAATAAACTAACCTCGGAGTAAGGCATACTTTCCATATTACGCGCTTTTTCTCCCATGTTTAAATTGTCATGTAGAGTTATCCTGGGGATATTTGAAGAGTTTAGGAAACCAATTCAAGCGTACAGTCGGAAGATATATCATGTTCCTATATAGATTGTCACATTACTCAACTGAAACTGGTAATGCATGTTTTATTAAAATATTCGAATGGAACTTGACGTGTGGGCCAGAATGATAATGATTAGTTGTCTGCTTAGTCAGACATGTAGATAGTTTGACAGGTGTGAGATGAGTTATATATTCCACTATCCTTATTATTGTTGTTACTCACTTATTATTGATTGTTCATTGTTGTTGGATTGTGTCGGGTTTTTGTGTGTGGAACTATATTTACTTTGTGGTCAGGCTAATCACGTGTTCTTGATCTGAGTTGTTTTGACGTCCTGTAGAATAGACAGTGGGAGGGAATCTATTGTAGATATTCGTCTAAGGGAAATTAACGTCCCATACGTGTAAACGTGGAAACACAACCATTAACATTGATCGAAGTAAAACCGAGCGTCATAACAGAACTTATCACAGAATATGAACAAGTGTGTTTGTAGGACAATGAAAATATTTTTAGATTGATGAAGACAAATTTTTCAAGGCCACAGAAACACTAAACCTTTATCTAGCTTTATGACTTTAAAAATTTGTAATTTAACAGAATTACAACTGGATGCCGGCTTAATTGTCTAGAGATTAAGCGTTCGCGCGCGAGACCAATAGGTCCTGGGTTCGAATCTCGCGAGGCGGGATCGTGGATGTGCACTGCTGCAGAGTCCCACAATAAGACGAAACGACCTTTCAGTGCATCCAGGTTTTCCATGGTGGTCTAACCCCAATTGACTCATGATCCCAACTACTAGAATTAAAGGTAAAACTCTACAAATACTTTCAACCTAATATTGTAATCAAAAAATGATTAAATTATTTTCACTGAATGATTTATGCAGATCACGTAACAGTGTGAATTTGAGTCAAGAATAATGAAATTCTACCGTATTGACCGATACGCTAAAATGTTAATGTTTAATTTAGCTATTTCTTGTAAACATCTATACAAGATATCAGATATTTTCTAAACAAACCTGTCACATTCAGTGAAAGAATCGTGAGATATTTAACTTGACTACCTGTTCGGAATGCTATTCTCCCCTCGAAATGCAAAATGTTGCTTCAGGATTAGGTTGCATCAACACACGAACTAATGATAGGGAGTGAAGTAGTTGAGCGTGTCGATCGCTTCATTTATCTTGAAAATCTCATCAGTCCTTGTGGTCTGGTGTGACGAAATCTCAGCACAGATACAGAATGCTCGACTAGCTTTTGCCAACTTGCGTCATTTATGGCATAGGCGAGATATCCATCTATCAACTAAAGGACGTGTTTACTGCGCTGCAGTTCGTTCTGTTCTACTTTATGGCAATGAAACATGGCCGGTAAGAGTAGAGGATATTGGTAGGTTACTAGCATGTGATCACAGGTGTTTTCGAAACATTGCTCGTATATTCTGGGACCATCGAGTAAGTAATGCACTTGTAAGGAAACGGGTACTAGGTAAGGATGGCAAATCGATTGATGAAGTAGTGCAACTTCATCAGTTGAGATGGCTGAGACACGTGTTACGTATGCCCAACCACCGACTGCCTCGACTTGCGATGTTCAATTGTATAGGAATAGGTTGGAAGAAATCTATAGGCGGCCAGACTAAAACATGACACAAGTTCCTGAAGTCACTGTTAAGTGGACTGAGACATGTTGGTAGATGTAGACTAGCTCTTTGGGATTCACAATACGATAGCAACTGATGGTTAGAGACGTTGAATGACATGGATCAAAATCGTTTGCAGTGGCACAAGTGCATCCACTCTTTGTGTTCTCCCAAATTCCATTCTCCTGAATCATCCTTGTCTCTTTTTTTCTCTTTCCAAATTTATTTCACTGGATTATACTCTTTGAATGACATCTTCAAACCCTAATTTTCCCGATTACTGCTTATACTCTTACCGCCCCTACCACTATGGGATTTGAATCGAAAACTACATCTGTGCTAATGTGGTATGGCAACTCAAACTGTTGTACGTACGTACGAAGTTCTACGTTGTTACTGACTGACTTTAATATTAAATAACTAAAAGTTTAGTATTAAAAATATTTGAGTTTACTTATGATAGTTTTCATTTTATGATTTTTCATTGTCTCCCTTTTATTGATTTTTTTTTCTAAAAAAAAAATTATATAGCTCTTACAACGCAATATTGATCGTCTTACACCATATGTAGATTATATAAAAAAAAGTGGACAAGCTTTTCATAAACTTTATTCATGGGAAAGACCATTTATATCATTAATCAGTTTGATAACATTTGAATTGGCTGTTTTATATTTTCAACCATATATGATTGGTTTCTTCTTAGCTTTATTTATGATCATCATGTTGATTGTCCCAAGGATATATTCCACTTCATCATTATTATTATCTCCAACATCAATAAATTTTCTTCGATTTTCTAGATCTAAAGATTCAGATAGTGAGGAGGTGAGTGAACAAAGTGAAAAATGGATTGTTACGTTGAATGATTTGTGATAGATTAGTATATTTTAAAAATAGATCTAAATAATTGATTAATATAAGCTGACGAGATGTTTAGGGACCAGGTAACACTGAACAGCTGTTTTATCCTAATTTGATGCTTATAAATAGTTTTCACTCACAGTCCTAATCTCAGAGTTTTACCTAAGTATCAAGATCTGGTTTCCTTTAAGGAAGTTGTCGTGTATTTGTTTACTGGTAAAATTTATCTACCTGATTCCTGCTTGAAGCAAGAGGTATCTGCTATAACTTGTATGCTTGTGCCCTTATCAATGTATGACGAATGATACTGTCAATTAGAGAACAGTAAATTATCGACCGGATCAATGACACGTAAATCTGTGCGAGCAGTCTAGAGTCCTTATTGGTCCTGCTTCCTATCTAGCCCTGCTGCGAGATCGTGGATGCGTACTGCTGAGGAGTCCCATACAAGGACAAAACGGCCGTCCAGTGGTTCCAGGTTTTCCATGGTGGTCTAGCTTCAATTGACTCATGATTTCAACCTGTGAAATTTATAAATCACCCTAAACTTTCCGTAAAACTTTTGAAAAGTATTTTAGTAGGTTTAAAAATCCCCATAGAATATTCAAAAATGAAGAATATTTGAGCGAACACCTATTTTCAATAACTTCATCATCAAACTCTGTAGTTATAAGTCCATAATTATAGTATTTTACAAAGGGCAAAAATAAGGCATGCATTAATGAATTTGACAATGTTATTTGTTAAAAATGGTGCACGTTTGCATCTGTGACGATACGTATGTACTTCAAAATTGTATTATTTACAAATTAGAAAGGTCATTATTCAATAATGGTCAGGATGATTTGGAGTAAAGTGTTCAGTAATAATAAGTATTATAGCAAAAATGAAAATGCGTGAATAAAATGCATAGTAGGAGAATTTCATCTTGCCAATTGAGATAATAATAAGATGCGCACTGCTGAGAAGTTCCATACTAGGACGAAACGGCCGTTCAGTGCTCCCAGGTTTTCCATGGTGGTCTAGCTTCAATTAACTCATGATTTCAACCAGTGAAATAATAAGATTGTTGTGTGAATATAATATGTAATAAGGAGGGTAATTACAATAAACGAATTGGGAATGGATATGAAGATTAAGATAGAGATAATTAAAAGTAATGATAATAAGGAAAAAAATTAAATAAATAAAAATAAAGGAAGGGGGTAAGAGGTTTATAATGTTCAGTCTAGGTATTTGGTGATCCAGTCGTAGACCAAGGTGAATAAAGAGGCTGGATATATTTCTTCTAGATGCATAAATTTGGTCTTCTGGAGTTGATCCAGATGGCTCTGTCTATGTAAGGCAGTCGTAATCTAGCTCCGTGAGGTAGATATTTTGGAACTTGATATAAAACAGAGAAAGCTTCCTCTATTTTGATATTATGTTCACTATCTACCAAGTGAGAAAGAATGGTGCTGTTAGTCGATTGTGACTGAACACTTTACTCCAAATCATCCTGACCTTTATATTTTAGTAGATTCAACTGTTTATTATAATTAAATCTAGCTGAAATCAATAAATTTTCTCCTATTTAGAATGAAGACGATGATGACATCATTGACCCAGAGGTAACAAATTTGATTTTCGATAATAAATATTGACCATAATTTACAGATTTATGGTGACTACTCTGATATGGATGATGAAGATGAAGCAATTTTAAAAAGAAAGGTAATTACCTTATTTTTGACCTTGGTTTTAATGTTTAATTCACAAGAATAAACGTTTCAAAATATACACTCTTTTTAACCTCCGTGACAATGCAATGACAAAGTGTAGTGGATTTATCATCTAAACAACATATTAAAACTCTTATGAAACACAACAAAGTTATAACTTAAACAGTTGAGATCATGAGTTAATTGAAGTTAGACCAACATGGAAAACCTGGAAGTTCTAGACCACTGAGCTGACTGGCATCCAACGGTGTTAATGTCTAACTTTAACTATAATATACTTCACTATAATATCCCCAAAACCCCTTCTGATACTAATCAACATATGCTCACTAGTAACTGGCTTCAAGAAGTATCTCCTGGAGTTCTAGCGAGAAGTAGTGACCAGTGGATTTCAACCCGGTCTGTTGTGAGATATTAACTCACTGAAGACAATGATGGATATGTTACTCAATTTCGTAGATTAGTTGAAGTTAGACATTAACGCCGTTGGATGCCGGACAGCTCAGCGGTCTAGAGGTTATGCGTTTGCGCGCGAGACTGATATGTACTGGGTTGGAATCTCGCGAGACGAGATCGTGAATGGGCGCTGCTTGGGAGTCCCACAATAGGATGAAACGGCCGTCCAGTGGTTCCAGGTTATCCATGGTGGTCTAGCTTCAATTCACTCATGATCTCAGCTATTAAAATCCCTATAATATCCAAAAAACCCTTTATTCATTTTAATTGTTCAGTTAAACTTTATAAAGTACAAGTTATCAGGAAAGTTGTCTTGAAAATACCTTATGGATAGAGGGGAACGTTAAGACAAAAGAATGAAGAAATTCACAGGTTTTGTAACAAATTTAGGTGTTTTAGATGGTCTTAATCATAAATTAATAACTTTTCAACTAATATTTATTAAAAATAAAGCATTAATCATCATTCATAGTTTTTATGCCAGTTTTGGGGATCTTCAGTAAATAAGCCGTCAGTAGGTGTCAATCATTTTCAATCTTTAATTATTCAACAGCTCGTGTGGTTACTTCCAGAAAAATATTTCTTTATCCATTTTAAGTAAATTACTATCAAATACTGAATTAAAAGTTTTAACTTATTTAACTAATGTATCTTCACAATAGAACTAGATAACTACCGAAATCATCCTTAATTAACTGAAGTGAGAAAATTCTAATTCTTAAATTACTACTCAAAAACTAATTGATTTCATGCCTACTATAAGATGTAAACCTCGTGTGTTCGAACCCATTTAGGCTTTGAGTTTACGCAAGACGGAGAGTCCGAAACTTAGTCGAAACATTCATCCAGTGCCTCCTTCAATACTTTATTTGGTTGATGACTGTTCTAGGTGTAAATTAGCATGGTTCTCAAAAATGTTTTACCTTGATTAGTAAGTAGTCGTCTTCTGCTACAAGTTTCTTAAACTAATTGGGAATTTCGATTGACGACATTCTATACACATAGTTCCCTTTATCATTTTGAAAATATTCGTTTGCTGCATAATTACTTTCTTACTTAATGTATAATCTTTCATTTCATTTATTCTATCCTAATCCGTATTTCTTATAATTAACTCATGAGTGCGACGAATATTACTATTACTTTCCTATACAATTCGTCTGGTTAACCATCTCACCGTCGTACTCACGTTAAATATATAGCCCCCAAATGCCCTGGTGTGGCCGAGAATGGAGAGAGTCCACCCTCTCTCTCGAAACGATCTCACATGGCCACGCGTATATAGCCTCTGTCAGGGAAGTCCTACTCACTGCCTTCTCATGGCGGGGGTGTTGATTGCGAAATTGAGAGGACGAAAAGTGAATGTTCGGAGCTTTAACCGGATTCCAAACTAATGGTGCACATAGGCTCCAGCACCGTGAGGGAACAAATGGCGTATGAACCAATCGTTGGTCACCGGCTACCATGGGACTGCATCTCCTCACGATGCTCCACTGCCTTGTTGATCAGACCTTTAGGTCAAAGGCTCGGGGTGTGGCCTCCTAAGACAACCACCTGCTTTGGTCTGGGCACGTTAAATGTAGTAGTTGATAGTGATACAACTTTTGCCAGGATCATTGTTGTTTCTGGCTAAATAGTTGACTGGTATTTTTCATTAATATATTAAAAAAATAAATCAATTGTTCCTTAGATTATTTTTTTATTAATTATCGTCTTGATCGAAGCACTTCGGAATTATGAACCCTAACTCATTACATTGTAGATTCGTCTTTATTTTATCCAACACTACGTAATTTGGTAGCTGGAATCAGTTAGCAGAATATTTTGGATCTATTTTTTATACTAAAGTTGTCATTCGTGAGCAATGAGCATCTATAATTCAAAGAAAATTGTTACTTTCAGTGAGATTAGAAACCTCGTGACCCATTATTATAGTCAGCTACATCACCACTAAGCTAGTTGGACCATAAATAACATTTTGTAGGACTGAATTATTCACAACGGTTATTAATCAATAACTTATTAGTATGAATATGAGTAATTAATAAACTTGATAGACTTAATATCACAAAAGCATATGACTGAAAGATATAGTCACAAAGGATACTCGGTTGTCCATTATTGCACATCGGTTTATGAATGAAAAGTTTGGCTTTTTCTCATTCTATTCTATATAATTTGTTTATTCTAAGTAATCTGTTACAATACACGTATATTTCATACACATAGTTCCCTTTATTATTTTAAAGAGAGCAAGAACAATGGTTGGTGGAGAATAATATGTTATTCAGTTTATACCGTTAGGTTCTCATCAACTGTTTACAACCTAAAATATTTGAAATTCGACTTTATTATAGATATTGGCATACTTATACATCAAATGGTGATGATGAATGAATATATGTAACATAATGTAGCAAAGATTTCGTTAGAATTAATGAGGTCATAAAATTTTCGGTTTCGAATATATAGAGTTTGGGAGGGAAGGTTCCAGAACATTGAAATAGTGATTCGAACTCATGGAGTAAACAAACATTAGATGATTGTGTAATCAAGTAACTGAAAATAGATTAATGGTAATAAAGAGAGATATGAATTGAAATTGGTCAGTTATGAATGATGTAATTATAAAATTCAGAAAAAGTTGGAATGACGTAATAAATAAAAGGCGGGGGGTAATGTTACCAGGGCAAAGAAAGATTTATTACTGTTTCTTTTTGTATACAAAAATCTGGTTTTAAACGTTTGATTGCTATCGCTTCGGTAAATTTCAAAAGGTTTGAATTTAATTGTTTTTTGATCATCTTTAAGGACTTCAATATATCGACTTCGTGTCCTGTGTCAAGGAGATGTCTTGCGATAGCGCTGCCGAATGTTTTTAGTCCGTCATAGATTGAAAGTATCATTATGAAAACCAGTCAAAATTTAATAAAAATCCATAATAAATTTTAACGAAACTCCTTTTTTTCTTCTGTCAAAGTCTTTCAACTTTTTTTTCTTTTATAACTTTAGAAAGATAAAAAAACTAGTTTAGCAGCAAAGTTAAATAAGATTCGTTCTGTACTCGGAACATTGCAAGATATTGCTGAATGGATAACATCATTCTTCGAACGACTGAATTAGTAAGTTGAACGATCAAATTAGTTTTATTTGATAGTATTTCAATCTCTGCTTTTGTAGTTAGTAGTATCACAATAATCAGGAATGTTGGCATGGATTGGTTAACAAAACATCAATGAACTTAATATTAAAATGTCTAAGTCAATAAACTGTGTCAGTGTCCTTCATCTTGTATTAACTGTTTGAATCCTCCAACTGACGTTTAGGACTGTGATTAGCCAATCACTTTTTGGTGTATGTGCACCCTTTGAAGACTGCCTCGATATTGCCTTAAGTCAGGAACATTATAAGCAGTTATGGGTGGTGGCTACCAGTGGAAGCCAAAACGCGCGTTTTATTCCATCTTAGACTAGTTATCCGCATGTACTTGAATCCCAGAGTTGATGATCACACAGAGACTCGAACCAAGTACTATTCACTTCAAATGTCATTGTGTTATACACTTAGCCACTGAGTTCAGCTGACATTTATTTATTTATTCATTTTAATACACAGATATTGGTACATGGAGGCACCAAATACATATGCGCCACACAAACCTCATTTGATATGTGCTAGGGCTGTGATACTGCCCGGGTGCCCTAACCAAAGTAGGTGGTTTTCCTAGGAGACAATACCCAGAGCCTTCGACCTGAAGGTCTGATCCACAAGGCAGTGGAGCATCGTAAGGAGATGCAGTCCCATGGAGGCCGGTGATTAACAATTGGTTCATACGCCATTTGTTCCTTCAGGATACTGGAGCCCATTGGTTTGGAATGTGGTTTTCCAACTCCCCTAGGTGGACTCTCCATGTACACCAACCCGGTCAGAGCGCCATACATTCGCTTTTCGTCCTCTCAATTTCACAATCAACACCCCCGCCATGAGAAGGCAGTGAGTAGGACTTCCCTGACAGAGGCTATATACGCGTGGCCATGCGAGAGCATTCCGAGAGGGAGAGCGAACTCTCCCCACTCTTGGCCGTACTAGGGCATTTGGAGGCAGTGCAGCTGAAAAATCAAAAACAAGACGAAACGCGTATCCTGAATTCCACTACTAGCCACCATCCATCTCTGATTATAATGGTTACATAGCTCAGCCTAAAATTGTTAGAAATGATTTCACCTTGTCGGGATGATGAACGTTGAATGCCATTACCCTAACGATTGTCTTTTATTGAGGCTTAGCAGTATTAAAATGCTTCAATAGTTCTTACATATTAGCATAGGGGGTTGTGGAGATTGTTGGAAATTAGAAAGTCAACCAAATATAGTTAAATATTTGATTGTTAACACCATACGTAGCTATCGATTCACTGTATATCACTAAATGTATTTACTTATCTATCTAGTCATAAAATAACATTTTTGAACTTCAACCCTTTCAATTACTTATGTCTCTTACATTCCCACTAATAGACTGGGAATAGTGTACAATATCATATTTGTCTACTGACATGAAAAAAGCTCCACATTTAACCCAAAGTGACTATACTTGGTTAGGTAACCTGATAACTGAAATTATATATCTCACTTGATAATAGATGCTATTCAATAGTTAAGTGTATTAGAAATTCACCACTTCACACTATTAAATAAAAGGATTATTCAACATAAAAATAATAACTAAAAGCAACAGGTTTTCCATATACTCAAGAAATGTCCAGTAATTATTTAATTGTCAAGTTTCTTGGCTGTGAGCCAAGTAACTATCTACCATCTGACTGACAACCATCACTCAATATCACAGACGGATTGGGATCCTACAAAAATCATTGGTTCCATCAACATTTCAGATACACCTTGCCAACAAAAAACAACCAACTAAAACTTAAATTCTGAGCTTCCTGTCTATTGTGTCTAACCTTCTAATATCAAATAAAATACGTGATGATGGTGATTTATTTAGACAAGAGACCATATTTCAGTTTAATCGATCTAATCCACTTGGCATTTAGTATCAGATAATAAGACATTGTCACCTCAAAATGATCTATTACTAAGAATGTCACGTTGATTGTTGATATTTAACCTTCATAATAAGATACAATTTAAATGATGTAAGCTTCTTCAGTTTATTAACATTCTCCTCTTGGATGAATAAGGATTCCTAACGAAGGTGTGACCTGAAGAGATCGTGGCGATTTCTGATACTGACCAGTTGATTTAGAGCATCAAATAATTTTAATTGCCACTTCATAGCTGTAACCTTTCGTTTAGGTATGATTTAATAGGTAACAATCAATCCGATTTTATTGTTTGCGGAAAGGCGATTGGTTATCGGATAACTTCTCGTGATTATTTGCTGGTAGAGGAGCCATGTAACAACTTTATTATTATTATTGTTAGAGTTTGAGTTTCAAGGTGAACATCAACAGTGACATGCAGATATATTCATCTGACGAGTTTCAGATAGGACAGAGAATTTATCCTGGATTCCAAGTCTACCCACAGTCCATCTGTTCTATTTCATACCACATTAAAGCTTTCTGGTAAGGAACACAGTTATCTTAGATGAGCATAAAACTGAAGACATTGTGTTCCTATAGAAACAACATCAATCAGTCCAGATTAAATTACAATTCAACGATAAATATTTTGTCAATTTTTTCTTTCTACAAAGTTTAGTTGAACCGTTTTTTCAATGATCTGACAGGATTTTATTATTTGTTGTCAATTTGATTGCTCTCAACATACGCCACAATTAACCCTCTTTCTTTTTCTCATTTTCTTTTATAGTTTATGCAGATGGAGATATCCTTCTTTGAGTTGTTTGTTCTTGGTGACTATTTTAATGATTTCAATAGTGCTCTATTTCATACCCTTACGATATATTATTTTTGGATATAGTAAGTGAGATTTTGTTAATTTGTTCAACAATAACATGAAACACGTTTTACTATTAAATTAAGTGATTACTGATTAACTTTGAGATGAGTTTCTTAAAGATGATGCAATGAAAAAAATATATCTATGAAGTGCAGAATTTATCAAGTCAGCAATAAGACAATAATTCATAAGTGATATTGGATATGATGGATCAGACAGATTTAAGTTTGATTGCAATTATATGACCTTAAATGATAATGCATTCAGTGAGATCTTATAGTTTTAGTGGTTAGCTGGATGATTCTAAGGAGATGATGTTTTTGTATTCAAACGACACTCTAAAGTCAAGTAGCAACAAAAAGATTATAAAAGAGACATTGTATCAAAGGATCTTAATTGTGCTCCTAGCCAAGGTATCATTCTTCATATTTTTGACTGGGTCAGAAGGACAAATGTATATGTAACACTGATTTATATATCTATGGATTCGGTTTTGTAAACTAAGGTTCCATAGACATTTCTCTGTCTTGGATTATTGATTGGGCAAATACATGATAAGTGTATGTATCTGAATTTGATGTCGTAGGTCATAATATATAGGTCCTATTCTGTGTAGCTTAGTTAGTGTATACAGATGAAGTGTTCTAAAATAGAATATAACAGTTTCTTGACTTTGTAATAGTTTTTCAATGTTTTTCATTTGGTTTACTAAAAATTGGCTTTGAATCATAAAAACATCTGGTTAAAATCATTCATATGAGTGATGAATCGAACAGGATTACGTGTTAGGTAGACTTACATAAGCTTCAAAGAAGCTTGAAAATACGTTTCATGCTAGACAGAGAAACTGATTCTTCTTGTGGTTCTCAGCCCAGTATTACATTGTGTTACGATTAATTACACTACCACTGGGTTATTTAGGTCGCAACTTAGTCCCTATAAACCTGAGGTATCTTGGTTTATTGTTTGTTGAGTCAGTTAGTCATTCCCAACGTAGAACCTTGTACGTTGAAGTTCGGTTCAAGTTTTCACACCTCATTAGCACAGAGCGATGAATTTGTCAGGAAAAACACCAGAATTGTAGAGGTAGCAATAGTATGAATGGTGATTGTAAAGATTAGACATGAAGGATACAATTCGAGAAGAAAATATAAACTGATGAAATAAAAAAAGTTATGAATAATTTAGGATCTTAGAATTTGAGAGAGACAAAGAATGGATGCGCCTGAACCATTGCAAACGATTTTGAGCCATGTTATACAAAGCCTCTAATCATTTGATATGATAACCGCGTGAACTCCAACCAGGTAGTTTGCGTCCACCTACCCAGCTCAGTTCAACAGCCGATGAATCAATGGATTGTTTTCATGTGTTGATTTGACCACCCCTAGTTTTCTACCAGCCTACTCCTACACCAGACGACAGCACCCGCTGAGATAGGCGGTGCTTGAACATATGTAATACATGTCCCAACCATTTTATTTGATGAAGATTTACTACCTCACGAATCGATTTTCCATTCTGCTATGTTTGAAGCGATTACGAGTTCACCTAGTCTGCGGAAGGAACAACGACTCTGTGACTAAAGACCAATAAGCTAGCTATTCTGATGCGTCCCAGCCCTGCTAACTAGAGAGAGAATTCCAAGTTCGAACGGCAAATATATTCTGCAAGCAGCCAGAAGCTCGAGCGATAACAACAGGCACAAATCAAACATATATATATATATATATATATATATATATATATATATATATATATATATACCATAAAAATGTCCTTGGGATGCGTTACAAAATAGCATACTAAACGATACAACGGACCAATAGCGTTTAGGATTCTCCCAGGTGGGAAATGTGACGTTAAAGTGAAAAGAGCGATTTTGGCGCGATGACGAAGAAATTCAAATTTTCAAAATGAAATCACGAAAATAAGGTATTTACCAAGTGAGATCTGAGGACCTAACACCCCCAGCACATACTCACCTAATACCCTATTTCCAACCTAGACATTGTTCATTCACTGATCCCAAAATACACGAGCAATGCTTCATAGACACCTGTGATTGGATATTGGTAACCGAAGAATACCCTCCATTTTTAATGGGCAAAAATAAATTTATTTGTTCACAACTGGATGACAGTTCTTAGGCAATGTTTGTTTATCTGTTATAACAGGAAGAGGACTGTATATTTATGCGTTGTTAACCAAAACCAGTAGTCTGAATCCATGTAAATAGTTTGGCTAAGTGATAAACAACCAATAAAACTGCATTACTCGCCAAATATTACCGTTTATCGTGAAAATGGCCTATAGTATGCAGTTAATGTTATCTTAGATATGACCAATGTGTGTTTAATCAATCAAAAAGTTATCAACTTAATAACATGATATAAATCGGATTTCGTATGATAGATAAAAGTATTTGAAGTAATAAAAATAAGAATATCTTTCAAGAATAATCCACTTTATCTAACTTGATACCACTGAGTAATGCACATATAGGTGAGAATCAGTGTAATAAGATATAATTTATTATATAGCTCCTACATGTGTATCAATCTTGCAATCTGACCAAGGATATACAAATTCTCTGGCAACATAGTTTGATCAATGGGTCCTAATATCCTACCATGCATCAATTTGATGCCAAATTAAAACTTGTATTAAACCACCTGCATGTGAATCACTGCATTTTCATGCATACCTTTTAAATAGTGAGGTTGATAGTCCATTTTATCGGGGTGTTTTTTTTATTTTCTTCCAAAAAAAATTGTTTTTTTCACATTTACCCAGCTCTGAAAACGTTCACACGTAGAATGCGCAATCGACAAAGACCGTCTACTACATTATTTATGGGTATTTTAAATAGAGTTCCTAGCAGAATGGAGAAGGTACGTTCAAACAGATTCCATTCTTAAAAATACCCATGATGATACGTGATGTTTGTATTGTGTAAAACATTTTTTCAGGCAGAGTGTTGATTCAATAGATTGACTGATATTTGTAAATTAATGTATCATTTAGTGTGTTGTTTTTGTTAGTTGAAATTACAAAGAGGTTTAGGCGCTTAAAGATTCATATTTTACTGTCTGACCACAAAATGTTTTGATTTCTGAACAGAATGATATTTGACTTTTGACTACAAATGTAAAAAAGTGTTTCCCCAATAACACTTTTTCATTTATAATTAGGATATTAAAATATTTATGCAGCTGACAAATCTCGCTATGTTCGTTTCCTAAGCTATTCTGGAAACCCGCAAGCTAGAACTATACAGCGACCTGAACACTAGAAATAAGACGCAAATTATGAGAGAAATACTTTACTCCAAGTTTCGTTTTTGTACAGAAAACATGGGTATTTATAGATGTTAGTGTTTGTTATTTCGGCCAATCTGTTAAAGACATATTATGCTACTGACCAATAGTAGCACGCACGCTGGAATTCTAGAATGCTCCATCGTGCTCTGATTGGCTAAGACTCTTCGGCTCCTTTTGGGCCTCTGGAGGCTCCATTGAAGTTCTTCAAAAGCCGACTCAACAAAAACACTAATAGTAATTTCCGGTGTATTTTCATAAATGGTTCATTTTCTAAACATTTACGAATATAATATGTTTAATGGAATAGTATATTATTAGTTACATCAATTTATGTTAAACAGTTATAGAGATGAATTTGAGTAAAATAATATCAACATATCAGAGTCAGGAAATTGTAAGTAGGTTAAGAAATTTCTAGAATGCCTACATGGTTTCTGGTTTTTAGTGGATAGACATATTAGCATAAATTCAATCCATCAATTAGTGAGGGGTAGGTGGTCAATGAGCTATATAATCAGAGATCGATTTAACATAGTAGTTTATTGAAAATAAATATAAACTTAAATATAACAAAGTTTTTTGAAGATGACTCGTCACCAACCACACCATCGGAACTGATCAATACAAAGATATTTACACATTGAAATCGTGAGTCAATTGAAGCTAGACCACCATGGAAAACTTGGAGAAACTGGAAGGCCGTTTCGTCCTAGTGCGAGGCCCCCTCAGCAGCGGGCCCTCACGACCCCGCACCCCGCGGGGTTCAAACCCAGGACCTACTGGCTTCGCGCGCGAGCACTTAACCACTAGACCACTGAGCCGGCTGGCATCCAACGGTGTTAATGTCTAACTTCAACCAATCCACGAAGTTGCGCCACGTACACTATTGTCTTCAGTGAGCTGGTATCTCACAACAGACCTGGTTGAACTCCACTGGTAACGGCTTCTCACTAGAACTCCAAGAGTATCTCTTGAAGCCAGTCACTAGTGAGCAGATATTTAGATCTATTTAAGTAGATTCTAATAATGTTTAATAAATACACACAAAAACATCATAATATTTTCTGTATATCATTAATATTCTCTTTATTTATTTATTTTTTTAAAATTCTCTTAAGATTTATTACAGAGAATTAAGACCTTTATCTACTCCACCAGCTGAAATAAGACAATCAAATTTGTTATCAACTACCAAGGTAGGAGGAGTACAAGGTTATCCAGGTACGAATGGTTATCAAAGTAATGTGGAATGATGCACAAATATTACCAGAATATACATATACATACAGACATATATATACATAATATTATACATGCTATTGATTTTATCAGTACTTCTTTCTTAACCTTTTATGACATCATCAATCACTACTTCACAGCTGACAGTAATCAACAAAATACTGACAATGTTTATTTTTTCTTTATTATTTGTTATTATTTGTTTGAATTACGAAATCTTACAATTACAGAGTTTATTATCATTACTAATGCAAAATATTAACATTTAATAATATCTCTTTCTCTCCCCCCCTCTCTCTTTTCTTTCCCTCATCTCCGTAACTAACTCATTATTACTAATGAATTTTCATAATGTATCCGTATACTTTCTAAAAACAAACAAAACAGAAACTAATTTCTATCCAATCACATCATTCATTTTAAACAAATGGAACTTTATTGACTCAATCGAAAAGAAAAAGGGATCATATTCGAAGTATTAAATATTGAATTAAATATTAATAATTTTTTTCTAAGTTAGATAATAACAGAGCTAAATACTCTTTTGTATAACCTTTGATCAAAGATGATTGAGAAGAACTAGTCTTATTTGATGATTTCTTGAATCTTTGATATTCTTCTATGATAATATTGACTTATGCACAGTTGATAAAGATTATTTTTTTATAAACATCATTACAAATTTATTTATTTGCTTATTAACCTTAATGGAAAACGATTTGTCAATCATATGGAGAAAATAATAATAATAATGAATAAAAATTGTACTTTTACAGTTCATGAGACAACTTCTACTAAATCTCTATAATTCATAAATAGATTCTAGCAGTTACCATTCATTTGATTTGTGTGTAGGTTGTAATACTGCTAGGTCACCCAAACTGAAGCAGATGATTTTCTTAGAGGGCTGCCTTCAAAGCCGTTGACTTAAAGGTCTGATCTACAAGACACTGCAGCAACATTAGGAGATGCAGTTTCATGGCGGTCGGTGATCAACAATTGGTTCATACGCCATTTGTCCTTTTAAGATACTGGAGACCATGTGTATTATTGGTTTGAGATCAGGGTTTTCCAACTCCTCCAGATGAACCCTCCGTGTTCATCAACTTGGTTAAAGCTCCGAGCGTTCGCTTTTCATCCGCTCAATTTGGCAAACAACACCCCCGCCATGAGAAGGCAGTGAGAGGTCAATCAGTTAGCTACAACGTAGGACTAGGCACATATATGTATCGATCCAAGTTGCCACACATCATTAGCACAACAAGATGAATACCGAATTCATAGAAGTAGTTACTTCAATGGTAGTATTTTCAACTATACACTATCCAAACAGACATGTTCTATTTCAAAAATGTTTTAGCTTCGATAGTTGCATAATATTAATTCACCACAATATAAACTAATAAACCATAAATTATAATAATGTTATGTGATTGATGTTTGTTGGAAAATCCAAGTTAACTCCTCCTGCAGCTCTAGGGTTACAAACGGTCCCAAGCCGGGGCAAAGGATAAAGCACGATCCTCAAATACAACATGGAGAACAACAGCTTAATCAAACTTGATGGACAAGCTCTGGAAGAGGTGAACACGCTCAAAAACCTGACCGTGCAGCATCATATATGAACAAGGAGGGTCCGATATAAATGTGAAGGCAAGGATTTGTAAATCAGCATTCCCACAACTGGAGAACATATTGTCAACCAGCACAAAAGTCGAAATCTTCAATGTGAACGTCGAGACAGTTCTACTGTACGGAACTGAGATATCGACAACTACTACAATCATCATCAGAAAGGTACAGTCACTCAGTCAGCTACAACGTAGGACCAGGCACATATTTGCATCAATACAAGTCCCCACACTTCATTAGCACAACAAGACGAGTTTTATTCAGTAATGAAACTGTATTATACTTCAGTTCTATCTGAACCACCTATTAAGTCATCTGGAATGGTAAGTTGAATTCTTATAATTCAGTACATTTCAATTAACATGGTTTTTGAAGTTCCAACCTAAAAAGAACGAGGCAAAAATCATTTCTGATAGGTTTCTTTTTCTAACACATGAAACATTGCTTCCTTTCGTATTTCTTTAGCTCTTTCTACCACTAATTTGGGCCTAAGATCATGGATATGAATTTTTCCCAGCAATTTAATGTGTTGCAAATAACTTATAGAATTCTTCTAGTTTCTACTAATCATGATACGATAAACAGTGAGGAGTCTTTTCGAAATATCTACTGTGACCTTGAATTTTCAATCTGGATTGGTTTGTTGATCTGGTCACACTTTATTATATTATTTTTTATTTATATAGTTTCAGAATGGGTTTTGTGGAGAGTTTTAAGAAATTTCACAAGTTGAAATCATGAGTCAGTTGAAGCTAGACCACCATTGAAAACCTGGAAGCACTGCTGAGGAGTCCAATACCAGGACGAAACGGCCGTCCAGTAGTTCCAGGTTTTCAATGGTGGTCTAGCTTCAACTGACTCATGATTTCAACTTGTTATATAGTTTCATTTACTAAATTGAATTGTATGAGAATAACAGTTTGAACAAGATGGTATGAAATTATTTCATATCGACAGATTTTCGACAGCTATTACCTACAAATTAGAATATTTTAAAATTAAAATGAGGAAATCTGGACATAAACATCATAGAGCAACCTTGAATGGATAATTTACGTCGTCCAAAGCTGTCGTATTGTATAAGCGTGTTAAGATATTAAATAAGAAGAAGAAAAGTCTTCGAAATAAGAAAATTACCATTTGGAAAAGTCATTTAGAATTTAATGTAAGTGTGTATTAATGTTTTGTAATGAAGGTTTAACTAAACTTCAAATGACTGAACAAAATGTTGATGTGGCAATCAATCTGTAATATCTTGAATCTAATTTTGAAATCTTATGAATTGTAAGAAACAGATGAGGAAATGTAATCATCTTATACTGTTTAAATTGTTATTCTTGGTTTTATCATAAATTTATGAGAACGGTACATGGATGAACTCGAGGAAGCTTTAAGAAGCTCAGAAAGAGCTAAAGATATTATACCCAATCATCTTTTGCAAGAATATTCCAGAATCCCTACGTGTGTAGTGTTTATATAGGCAAAATGTATTGTAATGCCACTCATCGCATAACCAGCACGAGTATGGAGGCTGATTGTTTGAACTGTCCTACAAAAGAATCTTTCCGCCTATTTTTTTACCTATACGTATGGTAATTGGCCATTGTTTCCAACCATATTATTGTCATGGTTTAAGTTTACCAACCTGTGAAATTCACTCGTCACCTCTTGTAGCATTACATTTGGACACTGTTCAATTTTGCTGAGAATTCTTGTTCTGATGACGACATCTTCAGGTGACTGCTAGCTGCATATAAAAACAAGACACTTAAACTATCTTCTGTCATTGCTGATAATTTGAAACGCTTATGCTCGCGATTTACTATGCTAGTGTGGTGTGTGCTACTTATATTGACATAAGTAGTATATGAAGTTAGTCAGGAACAGAATGTCCGGCAGCAGAGGCGAGAGGATCGAACAGTAAAGAATGGAAACAGAATGTAATTTGTATGAAAATGCAAGAACAATGAAGTCTGAGTCATTTTGAGACAATTGATGGTCATTTTGCAAATTGAGCATTTACTATATGGTTGTTAGAATTTATAAACAAGTCCTGTGCCAAGCTTGCATAGCATTACTTCGACCTTTGCGACATCATCAAATTCTTCTAGGTTGTCCTCGAATACGTCTTTGTATTTGATGAACCGCGATTCAAATGTAACACCAGTCAAACCATCAAAATGAAATTCATGGACAGAATTAATAATGTGGTTAACATGAGATTTAGAAGGATCATCTGTAAGCCCATTCTGATCTACGTTCATTTGCTGGGTTAGAGCTTCTAGAATACGAATCTGGAACTGTTAGCAACGTTTTTCTTGTTGCTCCAACAAGGCTTCAAATTGGTCAAAGGTAAATGACATCGTGATAAGCTAACCCCGTCAGTTGTTATATCTAGAGCTTAGTTTCTTAATATACTACGTATAACTTGAGCACTCGAACGCTAGAACCCTCCCAAGTCGCAAATGAGAAAACCGAACACAAGTGGGAGGAATGCTATTCTAAACAATGTCATCTATGGTACAAAATTGTCAGATATTTATGGTTTTTAGTAATAACGAAATCATCATTATAGTCCTCCAATCCGCATACAGGAGGTTATTAGCATTTGTCCAATAAGGAAGCCACACGTAGGGATTCTGGAATATTCTTCCAAAAGATGATTGGATGGAATAACTTTGGCTTTTCCTGAACTTCTTAGAGCTTCCTCGATGTTTTCTTGAGAACCGCTGATAATCAGGATGAAGTTCATTGTATTTTTATACATATTTTAAAGTTTCTGAACATCTTGTATTTACAAGCATACATAAGATAGAATCTAATGAAATCTATTATAATACAGGTTACTAGTGAGTAATGTACTTTATTGATCTTGTCGGTAATTTGTAAGAAATCTTTAGTTTATTTGAACAAGAAAAAAACCTTTTAATCATGCACCAGTAAAAAGTGATGGATGTAAGTTTATAACCAGTTCACACTTGGAACTATAAGTTAACTACTTTCTATGTGAAATCTAAAAACGCTTCTACAGTCAAACTGAATTCACTATGGAAAAATTGTTTGCATAAAATTAACCTCACACTTTCCAAGTAATAAGTTTTAACATCAATAACGTTTAAGTTGTATATCAATTCTTAAATGTTAAGCTTATACTTGATATATCAAAACTAATGACAGATGTGTCTTCTAAAGTAATTTCTCTCATTAGTCAAACATTCATTAAGAAATAACACGATGTGAAATTAGATTAGATGACCTTAGGTCAACAATACGAATGCTGCTTGGATACTTTTTTTACCAGTTCTTATACTTATCAGAAGTTTACATGTGAACTGACAAAACTACAAAGCTATAAGAAATCTGAAGCGAAGGAGAGCAGTAGGCCCTGACAAGTTTACTCTTGAGATTTTTAAGGATGGTGGTTCATTATTAGCAGTGAGATTGATTGAGGTTTTAGGAAGAGTTTGGGAACTGAACGTAATCTCATCTGATTGGTCTCAATCACTGATTGTGCCAGTCTATAAGAAAGGACAAAAGTCCTCTTGTGACAATCAAAGAGGAATCAGTTTGACTAATATAGTGTTTAAAATATTAGCTTCAATAATACTTCGACGTCTAACTGAAGCTCGTGAAGAAAAGACTAGAGAAAACCAGGCTGGTTTTCGACATGGACGTGGTTGTATAGACCAGATATTCACACTATGTCAGGTTCTAGAACACAAATACACGTTTAGACGCCCCACAATAGTAGTATTTCTCGACCTTAAGGCGGAATTTGACTCTGTTGATCGTGGGGTTCTATGACAGTGTTTGTTACTGAAAGGAGTACCAAAGAAGTACATTAACCTTGTGAAGGCACTCTACTCGAACACAGCTGGTCGAGTGAAAGCTTATGTCAAGCTGTTATCAGAATTGATTACCTCAAGTGGTGTTCGTCAGGACTGTCCACTCTCTCCATTCTCGTTTAACTTTGTCGTTAACGTGCTTTTAGAGATGATACTTTCATCTACATTTCCATGGGTTGAACTTTTACCGGGAGATTCACTTGTTGACTTAGAATATGCCGATGATATAGTTCTATTTGCTAAAGACGCTGACAACATGCAGAGTCTTCTGACCACTATAAGCAACAATGCAAGTATGTTTGGCATACGATTCTTCCCCTCGAAATGCAAAATGTTGCTTCAGGATTAGGTTGCATCAACACACGAACTAATGATAGGGAGTGAAGTAGTTGAGCGTGTCGATCGCTTCATTTATCTTGAAAATCTCATCAGTTCTTGTGGTCTGGTGTGACGAAATCTCAGCACAGATACAGAATGCTCGACTAGCTTTTGCCAAAGTGCGTCATTTATGGCATAGGCGAGATATCCATCTATCAACTAAAGGACGTGTTTACTGCGCTGCAGTTCGTTCTGTCCTACTTTATGACAGTGAAACATGGCCGGTAAGAGTAAAGGATATTCATAGGTTACTAGTATTAGATCATAGGGGTGGCCAGACCAAAACATGTCACAAATCATTGAAGTCACTTTTAAGTGGACTGAGACATGTTGGTAGATGTAGACTAGCTCTTTGGGATTCACAATACGATAGCAACTGATGGTTAGAGACGTTGAATGACATGGATCAAAATCGTTTGCAGTGGCACAAGTGCATCCACTCTTTGTGTTCTCCCAAATTCCATTCTCCTGAATCATCCTTGTCTCTTTTTTTCTCTTTCCAAATTTATTTCACTGGATTATACTCTTTGAATGACATCTTCAAACCCTAATTTTCCCGATTACTGCTTATACTCTTACCGCCCCTACCACTATGGGATTTGAATCGAAAACTACATCTGTGCTAATGTGGTATGGCAACTCAAACTGTTGTACGTACGTACGAAGTTCTACGTTGTTACTGATTGAGTGAACTGATAAATCTAGGCTACGAAAGAAGTAATATCTACGATTTCGTTACTAGAGGGAATTGTCTGATAGATAGATATATATCAACAACTCCACGACTATTTTATTAATAATCATATTAGGATGAAATAAAATGGCAAGATCACCTTTTTAACTAAGCGTGATTTTGATCCAATACTACTTCATTTTTTAATTCAGTATGATAACCATTCAGCAGAAATATTTACAGGGTGTTGTTTTGTCAGTAATGACATTTGTTTTAATTTATTTTTATTTTGTGATCCTAAGGAAACAGATGGAGTGTGTACCTACTGTTGGTCACCGACCGCCATGGGACTGCATCTTATTTTCTCCATTGCCTTATGGATTAAACCTTCAGGTCAAAGACTTGTGGTGTGGCCCCCCCATCTGCTTCGATTTGGGCACCCGGGCAATATCACAGCCCTCACATAAATCGAATGATTTGTGTGGCGCATATCTGTTTGGTACCTCCTTGTACCATTGTTTATGTGTTTAAATAAATATATATGAACTGCGTTTAGCATCAAATGTAGCATAGGTTTTTGTAATAATTTTATTTATTTACCCTATATGTGATACCTATTAATTAATCATCAATTGTGTATACAGATCAATCTATAAATGAGCATATTTTTGGTTAATGTCAACGTATTTCGGAAGGTGAAATAAATCTTCATCTTCATTAGTTTTGCATACTTCTATTGGCTTTATAGAAATAGCAGTGTTTCCCATTTTCAAGTATAACAGCACTCTCTCCATTTTAACAAATCTCAAGTAATGAACACTGAATTCATATTAATGAATTTGATCGATCTAACTTACCGGTCATTGATAAGTGTATGTACTTATACTCTTCATGATTTATCAACTTTTTCTTGTTAAAAGTATAACAACAAAGTTATTAGTGTATAATCTTACTGTATTACACTACAATAAGTGAGCAAAAGTATCTCTCTGTACTGTCAGGGTTCTAGTGAGAAGCCACGTGCAGTGGAGTTCAGTCCCATCTGGTGCGGAGTAGCTATAATGAACAGAACACAGGTGGGAACAGAGCATCTCAATAGAATCTGAGAACCATATATGAAATCGTTAATTTGCAAAATGTCCACCAACTGTTCCAAAAAGCCTCAGAGTTCATTGTCCTTGCCTTTTCATACCAATTGCATTCTATTCCCGCTCTTGCTTTCTTGGTTTTCCCTCATCTTCTGCTGCCGGACATTACATTCCTGACTCGCATAATATACTACTTATATTAATATAAGTAGCCCGCACCACACAGCAACCCGCTGAAGACAATGGAAGATGGTTGTAATATCGTGGATTGGTTGAGGTTAGATATGAAAACACTGTTAGATACAGTCTCAGTGATCATAATTTCAATCTCTGATAATATCTTCATTTTGTGGTACTCTGTTTTAATTGATACTAATAATTGATTAATTTATCAATTTCAACAATCGTTCAATAGGTTTTAGATCATAATGAAATCTTAAAGTGGATTAACATTTTCGTTTTGTCATAATTATTTTTTTTACGCTGAAGTGGTGGTATAAGATATGTAGTAAAACTGCTTAAATACCGCTTAGAAATAGAATTATATGCATGTACATGTATGACACTATAAGAATAGTACATTTAAAATGCACACATAATAAAGTAAGTACAATGAACAATTTTACTGTAATCATATGTAATAGTAACAGATGCATCCAATCATTACGATAAGTTGGAGTCATTCGATTAGGACTATGGAGTCGGAAAACGCGATTGATTTCTGTATAGTGAAAGATAATTGGTCTAATACTTTTGATACTACTTATAGGCAATTGCATTTACACAGACTTTTCAACAAGCTGATTTTCATTTTATTTAGCGAACTTAATCAATAAAAATATGTTAAAAAACGTCAAGTTATAGTTTATATGTACGTTTTATTAGTGTATGATATGGCCACTTAAGTGGATACGATCAAACCTTACTCATGATCACAGTTAATACTCAAGTGTCTGAAAATAATTAATATTTAACTCATTAATTATTCGATTATCAATATAGGGTTCCGAAGATTCTTGGGTTTTAATTAAGATTATGAACCAATCAATGTTGGACCACCATTGAAAACCTGGAATCACTGGACGGCCATTTCGTTTCTGATGTGAACAGATAAACAAGAAGCCTTAAAAACTACGGAAGCTGTTTCTAGGGGCGTTATTTGATTTAATTCAAAGCTTGTAAAACAATAACATTTATTTTTGTCCCTCGTCTATTCTACAGATCATAAGCTTTCGTTTGATATATGATTCACTGTCATAGCCCCTTTTGTTCCAAAGCTATTGTGATTTAAACGTAGTATTTTGTACTCTACTTTCTACGCCCATCTCCAGTTATGCACATAATTGTATTTTCCTAATTGTTGTGAGTTGTTATTTATTTATTCATGTATCTTTTACACTAATCTGAAATCGGGAACCAAATCGGAATTGGGAATAAATCATGTAGTGTGCCAGTTGACTAGTCTTCTCTCACTCGCGTGCTTGTCAGCCAATCAAGTGATAGAATAATTTACGTCTCTCTACCCCAAGCAGTTGATCTCACCTAGATCTCACGCATACTAGCCTCAAGGTTAAACCAGTCAGCCTATCGCGTCAAGGTCTTAATCTAGATTAGACAAGTTATACTGTGCACAAAAAGTGGTAGACAGATCAAGGACATAACAGTTTCATGTGCTCATTGGTGACTAGCTTCGAGAGGTAACTCTAGTGAGAAGCCATGAGCAGTGGAGTTCAATCGCATCGGGTGTGGGGCAGCTACCTACTGAAGACATTGGAAGATGGTTTCGATATCGTGGATTGGTTGGGGTTAGATATTAAAACACCGTTGTATGATTCCTTAGTGGTCTAGAGGTCAGGCATTCGCGCGCGAGACGGAAGACCCTGAGTTCGAATTTCGCGTGTGGATTCGTGAATGCTTACTGCTGAGTCCCACACTGGGACGAAACGGCCGTTCAGTGCTTTCAAGTTTGCAGTGGTGGTCTAACATTGATCAATTCATGATCTCAATTACATTTAATCGATTATTTACTCGAAGTATATGTGGAAACGTTATTTAGATACTTTGAAAATATTTTTAATTGTTATTCGCTTTCCTGACAAGCTGTTATGTTATGAACGCATATGTGTGCAAATTTATTGTAAACTATTATTTTGTGTGAAAATTATCGTCTACAATTTGCATTAAGGAAAATTTAGCTAACACTGACCAAATGTTTCACCTTACAGTTGGGCTTCTCAACCCATTTATGCTAATAGAAATCATGTAATTACTAGTAATTAACTCTAAGAGTTTCTCGAAGTTTTAATAAGCAGCTACAGTCACCGGATCTCAACCATTTCAGCTGTAAAACAGATAACGTGGATATCAATGGATAATAAAAGAACAGATCGAAGAAATTTCATTTCAATTAGATGTTTTATTTATTTCAACACATAGATATTGGTACAAAGAGGCACCAAATATATATGCGCCACACAAATCCCATTCGATATGTGTGAGGGCTGTGATACTGCCCGGGTGCCCAAACCGAAACAGGTGGTTTTCTTAGGGAGCCACACTCCGACCCTTCGACCTGAAGGTCTGATCCACAAGGTAGTGGAGCATCGTGAGGAGATGCAGTTCCATGGAAGCCGGTGACCCACAATTGGTTCATACGCCATTTGTTCCCGCAGGATACTGGAGCCCATGTGCACCATTGGTTTGGGATCCGGTTAAAGCGCCATACATTCGCCTTTTCCCCTCTCATTTTCGTAAAAAACACCCCCACCACGAGAAGGCAGTGAGTAGGACTTCCCTGACAGAGGCTATATACGCGTGGCCATGTGAGAGCATTTGGAGAGGGAGAGCGAACTCTCCTCACTCTCGGCCGTACCAGGGCATTTAGTGGCAATTAGTTGTTTATTATGACTCCACATTTGTTTATATACATATATAATATATTAGTAAAATAATACTATTAATCGTAATCTACCATCATAAATATATAATTTCAAAATGATTATTGGGTAATTGAAAGGAGGGGATTATAATAATCTTCGAAAATTGAAAACATGTAATTAAACGGCTGTTAGATGACATATTTGATGAGGGAATTTTAAAAAAGTCAATTTCGTAATGGCTGTGTAAGAATCAAGAAACGAATACTATAAACACAAAAAAAATTACAAAATTGTTTGGAAGAATGGAGTTCAGTCAAAACATACCCTTATATCGATGATGTTAGAGAGAGTTGCTGTATAGATTTATTTTAAGAACATAGGATAATGGCTATAACTGAAGGGTGAACCGTTGGATACTTACTCAATGGACTAAATATAATCCATTCCTTAGGGATTCCATTGGTTCCAAGTTCGTTACTTATCATGACTGAGGGAGTGTTGATCGGAATAAGGAAATCCTATTCAAAATGGGAATAGTTTGTGTTATTAGCACCATGATTCATCAACTTATTTTTAAAAAAAGCATATTCAGAATATTTTACATTAGTGAAACCCCAAATCAATCTGTCCGCTTCGTGAACCCATATTCAATCTAATCATAAAACTGAATTGGGATATTTTGGTTTTAGAGAAAATCCAAAATGCGTTCTCATACTGAAAAGATTTAATCTTCATTTAATTCAGCGTACTTCATTATTTTAACTTATTTACAGAGTATATGCTCGGCTTTTAAGCCAAGTTATTTATACGAGGACTTTTGGTACTACCTGTTTATTAAAATAGAGGTAAAGCGGGATTTGAGCTTGCGACTCATCGGTTGAAAACTGAACATTTTAATTAATAAGCGGTCTACAACAGTGATTAGAACAAGTCAATCATAACTCAGTCAATATGTGGTTGACTCCTTTATCCTGTTACATTGAATCAATTGCGTGACAGTAATCGACTTTCACTAAATTCAGATATCTTAAAACATTGGACTATGGTCTTGTTCAATGTATGCTAGTAAACTATCTGATTAAAAATTTGTTAATTATATGTCCTTTTGTCGATCAACAGGGATTTTTATAAGCAGTTTTATGTGAGCGATCATTTTGCAGTCTATTTGACCGATCACCAACTATTCTGTCAATTAACAGTTGGAAAACATTACATCGTCAAAAACATATTGACATATTCATGAAGGTCAAAACAGTAAATGGTTACATTAACACTTGCATAAAAGACGTAATTTAAGTGGTCAACATATGAAGGCGAAGATAATAATAGATAACACAAACCACAGGTGATACCCCACGATACAGACCATGTTACAAAATGATCATCGAAGATGGCTCAACTTGGCCTTAGTTATCATCTCACTTCACAGGACACTCGTTCAATATTTAATGATAACCTAATGGTACCACTTAATAGAACTTATACGAATTATTTTGCCCACTCTTAACAAGCTCATGTTATTGAAGGGTACAGAAAGTCATAGTACTGTATAAGATATAACAGAGAGAATTAAGCTGAAAAAAGCTAATAATTTTCTTATATTCGAACTCATTTAACTTGGTATGGGATTTAAATCCAACCAGTGTCAAAAACCACGATACAAATCGAATAAAATATTTTCAATGAGATTTAATAAAATTTGAAAGAACCGAATCAGTTACATAATGTTTAACTGAAATTATCATTTTAGACATTTTTAAAGCTAACTCAATTTATTACTTAATGGTTTGTTAGAGATCAGCTCTTGTACCCCATTTGTAAATCGATTATCATTGCCATAGTGAAACAATCTATACCCTAAAATGTATCCGGATACAATTTCAATAATCAAAGCTATTTAGTGCTAAAATCAATTAAAGCATAGAATAATGCTATTAAATAACTGCAGTTATCATTAAAATAGTCCAGTCTAGATACAACTATACAACAAATAATCATATAATGAGACTGTGTTGCAAATTTTTTGCTCATAAAATATCAAAGTAGTCAATGTATATTTTTTATAACTAGATATCTCGTAATTCCATCTATTATTAAATTTTATATTGGTTATACGATTGTCATCTTTGTATTTTTGTGATGGATTGATAAGAAAGTCTGTTTGCTTAAATTTACTAATTTTTATATCACTAAGATTACTAGTGTGTGCTACTTATATTGATATAAGTAATGTCTGGCAGCAGAAGATGGGGAAAGATCAACAAAGGAAGAGCGGGAACGCAATTCAATTTGTAAGAAAACTCATAAACCATGAAATGAGACAATGGATTGATGATTGCAACAGAAACAGTGCGGTTTGATATGATAGAATGACATTTTGCAAATTAACGATTTACTATATGGTTTTTCTAGTTTACCAAGTAACTCTGTAATTTTGTGCTACATATATTCGGTTGTCCCCACCCGTGTTCTGTTCACTACACTAGTAATAATTATATCCTTCTCTTATAAATATAATTAATTTTCATTAATTATTTGAATTAACAGAACACGTTCTATAACTCAATTAAATCAATCACATACATACATATGTTTTGGGTACATTTTTCGCTTTTTATTACCGTCACTAGGACTATTTTTTAAACAGGATTTTGTATATGGTTAGTGTGTTCAGGCATTTTTGTTGTTAATTTCTGTCAATCAATAGGTCGGTAACGATCATAGCATGTTTAAATCAATTTATAACTACATTATAAGCAGTGTAAGAGAGTTCAGTTATAAAATCGATACATCGCACAAGAATATAAAAATGATCATCGCAAAAACTTATTTTAAATAAACAAAAGACGATATATATGTATATATAATGATTTGAAAATATATTTGGTCCAATATAAATCGGATTGATAAACAAGTAGCTTATTATTGTGGCTGAGATTAATAATAATAATAATAGTAACAGTAATAATAAGAACAATATTACTATTATCCATTAATGTACAACATATTTTAAACGTGATGATTATGTCAAGAGGCGGAGCGGGACGGTCATCAAATAAAAAGAGAATGTGCATGAATGTGTGTGGCAAAAGGTATTATATATATGATAAGAAAGAGAACTCAAAAACTGTATACAATTTTATGTGTTTGTTTGTTAAGGAGCAGAGGACTGATAACAAAGAGTTTTAATAAGAAAAGATTACAAGATATAGGTGTAATAAGAAATAGGACAAATAATTAAGTAAAGAGAGAGTGAATCAGAAAGGAAATGAGTGGTTAGAAACAGGTAAGGTCATACATGCGTCTACGCACAAGCATAAAAAACAGAGAAACAAACAAACATACATACATACATACGAACCATTAAATGAAATGAGATAATCACTGTTTTAACTTAAACTTTTTACAAGGATTCGAAAATAATTTAGTTGGAGGAAGTGAACGTTTACGAGAGGAAGAAATTAAAGTAGAATGATCACATATAGTAGTTGATACTGGAGAAGATATGGATGACGATTGTTGTTGTCGGGACGTGGAGGAGGAGGAGGAAAAATTCGAAGTGGAAGAGAAAGTAAATTTTTTTGAACGATTATCAGACGCTGAAAGTGATTTATTCATGACATTTGACAAATGGGATAAAGAATTTTGTTTAGATAAAGGTTTAATATTATTAGGGAATGATGATAAGCTTGATGATTTGTCAAGATTCACAAATTCAGCATCGAATATTTCTTCTTGTGATAGTAATAAACGTTTCCAAGGTAAAAATTCAATATTATTATCATGTTTAATTATTGTTGCTTGTGAACGATTGCCTGAAGACATATTCTGAACAAACGATGGGTGGTATTCTTTTAAGATATTTTTCATTGTATTGACATCATCAGAAGGATAGGTAGAAAGTAGATTATTTTCAGAATATGGCCAGCTAATATAAGAAGTAGGTTTACGCTGTGAAAAATAATTTAAGTTATCGTTGTCTACCATACTTGATGAATCGTTATTACACACATCAATGTGTGAATGAACATTTCGAAATTGCACATGATAATGTATACCATGTCGTTGAATTTTCAAATTTTCCGAAGCTGCTTGATATTCCGACAATAATTCATAAAGTTGATCAGCTTGATCAGACCGATGTAGTTCATTATTTTTAAGAAGAGAACAACATACTTCATGAACCCATGGTATATCTGTAACAAAATCCCACTCACAACCTGGAAAGGTAAAAAAGGTTTAACAAAATGAAGGGTAAACAAAACACAAAAAGTATTAAGATAATTGAAAAACCAGTCTTCTAGATAAGTCACATATTATTGAGGTAAATAGTGACTAGTTGTAACACTGGGTGATGTGGATTTGAAACTCACAGGGATTTTCGGTTGTCGCATCTATGTCATGTTGTCGAATGCTAATTAGCACAAAATCTTGTCGCCGAAAATCGTACCGATTGCTTCCAACCACCTCCCACAATAACAACTGTAACTTGTTAATATGAATGAATCTCATTTATGGAGTAAATGTTCGTGTTTTGAGCCACATTTTATTTGTCTGGCTTACCGGGATAATGTTTAGTTGCTTACACCGGGGCGGATGCAGCATGGTATGAACCTTTGAATTGTTTACTGAATGTCAAATGTTTTAGCCAATAAGTCACCTACCTCTCTACAAATATAAAGTATAGGATTATATAATCCATACACGTTCTTTCACGATTGAATAGGAGTGAAATAATCTAAAAACACATAAGACCCCTCTATTGTGTAGCGGCTTAGTAGCTACAATATTTTACAACTGTATTTCAGGTCGAAACTCCATCCAGCCTATTTCGGAGTTTGGACGACCAGGAATAGCTATTATCCTTGACAAAAAGCACGGAATTACACCTAGCTACTGATTTGATGAAAAAGTTGTTGATGTGAGAAAAATGTAGAGCGTTAGTGTTGTCTTTCTTCACCAAATAAGTTAGGCGATGATGAAAAACACATCGAGAGAATTACACATGAATATTAGTGAATACATTTTATAGAGATTCTGTGCATGATAAACAATAAAATAACAAGGAATCAGTGAAGATTTATTAACATGGGAAATATTTGTTAAGAGTTGTTTTCGGACCTATTATATGCACCCAATCATGGGTACTTTTCGCGATTTCAATTTAACAATAAGACATCGAAAATAGTCTATGTGACTTTGGACACTCGAAAAATGATGGACCGACAGAGGGGTATGTTATTGAGATCATGAATATTGAATCAAGTTAGACAAACACTAAAACTAGGGAGGGCCAAACAGCTGTTTTGTTTCAGAACGAGACTCCCTAGCAGAGTACATACACGACCTCAGTAGGGACCAAACCAAGGACCATCAGGTTTCGCACCGACAGCTTAACCTTTAAATAACTGAACCGTAATTCAATGGAACATACGTCAAACTACGTATGCATTTATGTTTGGCTTAATTTTACACTTCAAAAAAAGTGATAAAATAAATAGGATTAGATATCAGCGCCAAAAAAATTGACAACGTGAAAGTAAACAGCAATTCAACAACAACGAAATAATCTGGCTTACCAAGTTCACAGCGTTTATAAAATGAATTTTGTGTATATTCCATGGGCTGAGGATACACAGGAAGGAGGTCCCGACGAATAACCATACTACATAACAGTGTAAAATAAAAAGGTGCATTATTTACTAAACATTAATGTTACAACACGCAAACAGACGCCAAGGTTTAAGAATTGATAGATTAAGATTTACATATATTATTCTCTTCTGTTAGATGAGAAATAATAATAATCGAAGAAAGGTCCTCGAATGCATTGATATAGTGGAGAGTGAGTCAATTTATCTTCTCAAAACGTTTCTAAAAGGTTATAAGCTTAGAGCTTCTAGAGGATTTGTTAACGAAAGTGAGGGGAAAGAGGATGTCCATCGCCTAAACCAGGTTCACAGATAAGGAAGATTTGTCTATTTTGTCCTCTCTAGCCAGTATTGAATGACACACTTGACGAGATGGAAGTTCTCAAGAAATTACAACTTCTAAAGCAACAAATACCAAGAGACTCAGATGACTTATCTCCGGATGTTTTTAAAAAGATGGTGGCGACCTTATATCTATGGAACTGACTAAATTGTTTGCAAACGCTTGGCAGTTAGAATGTTCAACACAGTTTGCAATAAGACTGTAGTCATCCTTAACTTTAAAATGGGTTTAGGTCATCTGTGGAACTATCGGGAGACAAATCTATCTCCAATTGCATCCGGACTATTAGCTTCCGTATTACTTTGCGAAACGTTCAAAATACGTGGACGACTGGCCCTCGGGGGACGGGGTTGATTTCCGTCCTGATCGAGGATATAATGTTATATCCGAACGAAGAATAAATGAATGGTAATTGTAAGGTTATATTTATGAACTGTTATATATATAGCTTTTACCATAAGCTTTCATTTGATCTATTGGCTACTGCAATACGACTTACCAGTCTTAAATTATTCCCATTCTATCAGTTACAGTAATCCACACATACAACCGCTTTTGGCTTGATCTTGTATAACTTTTATTTTTTGTTTTGTGGTGTGATGAGGTTCGGTTTGCTTGTACATAAAATACGTGTGTCTGAAATATGCAATGCATATAGCAGAGTCTGATATTTGTGTTCCGGATCGAACCGGGCTGGGTTAGGCGAAAAACTACTACACATAGGACCAATAAGGACAGAGAGCTGACTCAAGCCTCGTCTTGCTGGTTGACATATCATTAGTTTAACGCAGGGACAAGGTCACTGTTTTGATTGACGATTGTGTCACGTGATATTTAGCGGGTTATAGGACATAACAGTACTGATAATATGTTCACTCTCTGCCAAATACGGCTATACCTATTGCAGGCCAACAATCGTTGTTTCGCGACATCAGGGATGCATTTGATTCGTTAGGCAAGATTGTTTATTGAAGAGTGTGCATAAATAAACTTCAACATCTTAAGAGCCCTATGTACAAGCACTTCAGGCGGAGTGAAGGCATATAACCACCTCTTTTTATTGTTTTATTCAATCAACGAAGTTATAAACACCAACTTCAGTGAATTGGACATGTACTAAGCATGTCATCCCAGCGAATTCCATATCGTGCAGTATTTGCAGAGGCTGGGACTATTTGGGAAAAACAGAGAAGTGGTAGGTTTCTGACATGGTTCCGTGGTTTGCAACTAAGCTGTACACGACTGGTATCTATCGACACTTCATGATCCCCTGGTTGGGGTATCATAGAAATTCATAAAATATGACACCGAGTTATGAAAAAACGTCAACTCGCCTTCCTATCACAACTTATCAGGTATATATTTTTAAAATGAAAAAGTAGGATTCAAGATAAACCTTTTCTAAACAGTTAGAGTCATCTACAGTAGATCATTTTAGTAAAGATTTTCACTGGATTGCACACACGCCAAATATAAACTTACTCAGAGAAATTGATCACTTCTCTGAACAACTGATCAAACGTGGAATGAAAGTCTTCCATGGCACGTTCACTTTCCCAAACTTTGTAGTCATGTGAAATAAGTATGTGCGCATGCTGACAATAATCCCATAATGCTCGTTCTACCTGAGTATTATATTGTCCAAATGGTCTATAAAAAAGGTTAATTTTTAACCAAAAAATAACAGGGTCAAAATAAAACAAGAATTTTAATCAAGACACAACCGATTAACACAAAAGTTGATTATTTGAAGGTGTTTATAAACGTTGACAGTAGCTACTGTTTCGTCTTACATCACAAATTGACCAATGGTGATGGAGTATTAGTTCATAACGTGTTTAAGTGATTTATTCTAGCTTTCGGCCAGGTAAACTATTCTTAACGCTATAAGTTATTTTGCTTTTATATCAATTACTATCCCTTAACCTTGACCACTTTTTATGCAAATATATGCATAAACGATACATGTGTCCATCCACTTTTTGGATTTTCTTCCATGATTTATAAAAACTGGGTCACTACCTTATTACACTTTCAAATAGGTTTTCTCCCCGAAACTGAATGCTCTGAGTATTCGCTGCATCTATTGTTGTCTACCTGCCGTCTAATATTAGCAAGTCTGGGATATATACGCATCCAAAATCCAATCCATACTCGACTTTTATGATCTATTTTGTATCAACACGATTTGTTGATAAAATATGTACACGAATTAAATACTAACTACGTTTCGTCATACCATATTAGTACTAAATGGAAACAACAACTGACATTAAAGTGCTGCGATCATATTGTCAGCATTAGAGTGCTAAACTAATACGGTTTTGCCCATTTTACCCAAACAACTAGTGACAACACCTTATGCGGAAAAATCTACGACTGTAATGAAATTGAAAGGAAAAAGAACCCAAGTATATAGATACTCACTGTCAAGTGTGAGGACGGAATATAGATGTTTATTTATGGATTTGATTGAAAAGATGGCAAATAAGTACAATATGCAGTGAACATATGATTTAAGAGGAATTTATTCGAATCATTGTTGAAAAATTGATGAAATCATTAACAAAGCAATAGTGGAATGAATGAACATTATAATCACCTAAACATTTAACAAATACACTGATTTCATTAAAATATACAGGTGAATATTTGTGAGTAGACCACTTAATAATAATAATTGTGTTATTTCGAACGTAAGAATAACGAAATCAGTTAAGCATTTTAAAAACAAAGAGGACAAGACAGGGATATCATAAAATTTAAGCTGGTAAAAATGCTATCGCGACATTAGCTTCAGCTTACATCCTACACTTTCCTTCATTATTAACATTCGCTCCTTTAATATTATCTGCCTTTATCAATATTTTTTAGATTACAATAGATTTGTGCAGATTATTGAAGTTCCATAGTTTACATCACAGACTGGTCTTAGGAAACCACTGAAAATCAAGAAGTACCAAACAGTCATTTCGTCCTAGTATGAGACTCAGCAGTGGAAATCTAAGATCTTTCCGTGCATGGAACCCGGGGACGTTCAGGCCACAAGAAGAGCGTCTAAATTTAAAACTGATGAGCCAGAATGCAAAACGCTCCTAGAAGTGCCCATTTTTGATGTAACAATGATTTTATTATATAAAGCAAATGTTCAGATGGTATACTATAAATAATTTGATGGGAAAAAAAAATACTTGCCTGTATGTAATAGATATATTTTCATTGTGTGTAGGGTAAAGTTTACCAACACTGGATAGGAAATTATAGATTGCAAACTTTGGACAATTAATAATTCGAATACGTCGAAGTGCTGGAAATCGATCGACAGCTTTGCAGTTGACATTATTCTGATGATTAGTACAATCAACTATTGAAGAATGATTGTCAAATAAGATAGCTTTTAGTTCAGTGCAATTTTCTAAAGTGATATTTTTCAAATGTGGAGATTCACACAAATTTATATGAGAAATCCCAACCTATAAACAACGAAAATAAAAACAAAAGTAACGTACATGGCAAAACATGGTAGAGGATAGATAAGAATGAAGTGAGAATATTGTGCACGGTTCGAATACCTTAGTTGTACCCCCGTCTCAGATTAAGAAAATAGGTGATACGAGTTCGAATCTTCCGCACTGTGTTAGGAAAGCTTTACTGTTTAGTAATGTGAGCAACATCAATATATATCAAGGGTTTTTTAAGAAATTGCTACTAAACATTAAATTGTTATAAAATAAACGTAGGTTAAAAATATTTAAGCATGATTTCTTTCAAAGTTTCACTTTTAAATAGGAAAATTACAGTGAGAACAGTAGTGGTTTAAAGTGGTTGTGAACCTTGATTGAATAATGTGGTTGAGAAATATGCTAACACGTATGTCTATGAGGGCACTGACTATTTTTTTCAAATAATGTAGACAGATGTAAACTGCCTGGATGAATTTCACAAGACAAATGCCATCAATGAATGCAGTCTAAAGAGTCTGAAACTAGTAGGAAACAATTGTCTATGCTTGTCGAATTTTTTAAAATGATCCTTTAACTGATGTCACCAGTTTGTGATGGAGGAAAAAACATCTTCAAACGGTACAGATCCTTCCACAAATTGTCAGATATAGTAAATAAAACTGGTATACTTGCATCCGTATTTGTGTGAAAGGTATAGTGAGTGATTTAGGTATAAAAATATATCTACGATGAGTCATTTCGTGTTAGACATGTAACGATACGAAATAAATAAATAAATGAACCTTATCATTGATACACATATATATACACAATATATCTATGTCTATTTACTAGGTACTAAAGCGAAATAGATTTAGATATGAATACGAAGATTGCATATTTTCAAAAAACAATGGGAGAACCGATAAAAACACGAGGAAGAGAAATTTTGTTTAAAGTATTATATATACAATTCAACTAATACTTGTGTAACGAATGAACACTATCATATATGTAAAGCTGTTGAACATGTTGACCATCTCTTTCATCTTGAAATCCCGAGTAAATCGGTAGTCGACCCAATTTTCGGACAGATTTTATTCGACTTATGGCAACTCTTGCTATCTATGACACGTGTGAGATGTTTATACATATGTCAAAGAGCAAATATTCTGCATAACATCTCTTGGAATTACTTTATGGCTATGAAACATGGTCCAACAAAGTAAAAGACATATGTAAGTGGCTAATATTTGATCACAAACATCTTCAATGAGTTAATTGTGCATGGTTCAAGTGAATAACCCTGAGGTCAGATGTATGAATTTCGATACAAAGAATAGAGCAATCTATGGAGTGGTGAGCAAACGTGTAATTACGTGGTTTGATGCCCGAGAACTAACTAAATGGTAGTTATATAATAATTTTATTAGCGAGCCATCAACAAAACCGTTATTTCACAGTCGATTATGTATTGAGTTGTTATACTTGTGACTTGTAAGCCCTGATAATCTATAACGTAACGATATCTCCAATTAAATAGCAGTGACTTATCAATCGGATCAATGACGCGTAAACCCGTATGAGCAGTCTAGAGTTCTTATTGGTCCTGCTTCCTGCTTAGCCCAGCCAGTTAAGTTCAGAACACCAATCCGAGCCTCTGCGATATGAGTTATTATTATATTTCAAACATACTGAGTTTATATACCAATCTGTTGGGATATTCAGGAAAATATCCCAGAAATTATCCTATTAAGTCTAATGCTATTCTTGGACTTGGCCATGGTATGATTTTCTTATTGGTCAGTACTTATTTCACGTGTTATTTTCCTACTGGTCAATATTGTACAATGTTATTTTCTATTTTATCGTACGTTGTGGTCTGCTTGACTGGTATATAAACAAAGTATGTTTGAAATATAATGATTCATACATCCGAGGCTGTGACTTGCGTTCTGAACTCAACTGCTGGGCTAGACAGGGAAGCGGGGCCAATCACAGCTCTAGGTCGTTCTACGTGTTTGCGCGTCTTTGGTCCGATCGATAATTCGCTACCCTCGAATCTGCTGTCTCACAGTTATAACAATTGGCGACGGGGTGAAAAAAACAACAATCCAAAGTCATTCTGTAATTGGACGAAATCTAATCTAATTATTCGACCAATCAGCGTCCAGATTGTCGTCACTGTCCTTGAACGACATTGGTCATTATTCACACAGTAATTTTCATCACAGGTGCTGATTCGAAAAAATGACTCTCCCTTCCGATCGATTACAGCTGCTCTTCGAACGACATTTGGAGTTATTAGTCAAGTTCCGCACGCAGCTGCTAAATCAGTCAGTCACGCTATGAAGATGCGACGGGAGTGGATGGATTGATATCTGAGTTACACAGTGAGCTGGAAAATGACAGCAGCCTCCATGAATCCTCAATAAACTGTACTTCAAACGAAACGGCAGTCATCCATGATGCGCCCAGTGGTCCAGTACTTTCTATTCCAGAAACATTCCCAGTAATGGATTCGAACTCCGTTATCCCCGAAACAGCATGTACAGACAGTAACATATCCAGCTCACGAGAAGATCCCATCGGTTTGCCAGAAAATGTGTTCCACGCATCAAATAAAAACTAAGAACCTGGTACAGCTTTGTTGGACGCCGATTATCATAATGATCCACCACCTACTAAAGATTTAAATCCTGATGACTTCGAATTGAATGGCGTTTATCCTCAATATCTGATCGATTTTACTGGATTCCCTGTGCAATATGTTGTAAATACAATCAAGTCAGTCAGCTACAACGTAGGACCAGGCACATATATGGATCGGTCCAGGTTGCCATACCTCGTTAGCACAGCAAGATGAACACCGGATTCATGGGAGGGGTTAGGTTAAAGGTGGTAATATATAGGAGAAAGATTGCATATAAGGATACAGTACCGGAATATAGAATTAGTTCGTAGAAAGAAAGATATGAAGCGATTTTAATCTCTTAGTTTAAGGGAAGACAGGGAGTGTATACACCGACGCCATTGTGATCGATTATGAGCCATGTCACCAAGAGTCTCCAACCATTGGTTACGAAAGTCACGCGGAACCCAACCAAGTAGTCTGCATCTACCAACATGGTTCAGACTAGAAGTTAGTGTCTTCAAGCACTGATGCCACGTTTTGGTTTGGCCGCCCCTAATTCTCTTCCAACCATCTCTAACACCCGTTAGCATTGCACGTCGTGGTAATCGGTGTTCAGGCATACGTAACACGTGACCCAACCATCTCAGTCGATGAAGATTCACAACCTCATCAACTGATTTACCATCATTCCCTAATACCCTGCGTCTAACCTCACTATTACTTGCCCGGTGATCTCAGCAGACGCCAGCAATATTTCTAAGGCATCTGTGGTCAAATACTAGTAGCTTACGAGTGTCTTCTACTCTTAATGGCCATGTTTCGCTACCGTAAATTAAAACAGGACGGACTGTCACGCAGTATACTCGTCCTTTTATTGATAGACGGATTTCTCGCCTTTGCTATAGGTGACGTAAGTTGGCAAAAGCCAAACGAGCTTTTCGAATCCGTGCTGAGATTTCGTCCGATACCGACCCGTTAGGGCTGATCAGACTTCCAAGATAAGTGAAGTTGTCAATGCATTCGACTACTTCACTCCCTATCCTTAGTTCAGGTGTTGACGCAGACCAGTCCTCAAGCAACAACTTGCATTTAGAGGGAGAGAAGCGCATTCCAAACATTCTGGCATTGTAGCTTAGTGCTACCAAAAGACTCTGCATTTTATCAGTGTCTTCACCAAACAGGACTATATCATCTGCGTAGTCTAAGTCGATAAGTGGACCTCCTGGAAGGAGATCAATACCTGAGAATTCAGTCGACGAGAATGTTATTTCCATCAGTAGGTCTATGAAGAAGTTAAACAGAAATGGAGAAAGTGGACAGTCTTGATGGACACCACTTAAGGTTACAAAAGTAGATGACAGTTCGCCATAAGCTCTGACTCGACTAGTAGTGTTCGAGTAAAGAGCCTTTACAAGGTTTATGTACTTCTGGGGTACGCCTTTCAATGAGAGACACTGCCACAGAATCTCGCGGTCTACCGAGTCAAATGCTGCTTTTAAGTAAAGAAAGACCACCATCGTCGGACGCCGATAAGTATGTCTGTGTTCTAGAACCTGACGAATGGTGAATATGTGGTCGATGCAGCCACGACCAGGTCTGAAGCCAGCTTGGTTTTCGTGTTTGCAGTTCACGAGTTTTAGTTAGGCGTCTGATTATTATTGAGGCTAGTATTTTAGATACTATATTTGTTAAACTAATCCCTCTGTGGTTGTCACAAGATGATTTCGATCCTTTCTTATAAATTGGGACGATAAGTGATGGCGACCAATCAGATGGAATAACATCTAACTCCCAGATCTTAGCTAAAATATTGGTCAACCTAACCGCTAAAATTGGACCACCATCTTTATAGACTTCTGGAGCCAATCCATCTGGACCAGCTGCCCTTCCATGTTTCAGATTAACTATAGCCTTTTGAACTTCTGCTAGAGTTGGGGGACCTACTTCAATGTTCCAATCACACTGTCTGGGAATGGACGGTAGTTGTAGAGTCGCTGAAGGCCAGCTGAACTGTTCCCTAAAGTGTTCCGCCCATCGTTCTAAACGTCTGGACTGGGAATAGATGAGAGTATCGTCTTTTTCCGAAATAATCTCACTTACACTTGACTTATTAGTTCCAGTTTCTTTTATTAGCCTGTAGAGCTGTCTTGTGTTCCCCATAGCCGCCGCCTTTTCTATCTCTTTTGCTTTCGTTGCCCACCACTGCTCACGGTCGTTTCTTAGACTTTTTCTTAACCTAGATCTGATTTGTTGTCGCTCTTCATCATGTTCGGAACCTGATGGGACGAGTTTTCGAAAATCCATCAGTGTGATAGACTTTGAAAAAATCCACTAGTTCTTTGTAACTTTGTGGGCTAAGTCACTAATACAATCAAATTAATTGTAATTTGGGTTTATGAAGACCCAACATTATTTCGCGGGGGGATAGACGCGAAAAAAAATTCAAAATTCGGATATCAACGCCGGATCTCCAAAAAAGGGGAGGTGTTGGGATATTCAGGAAAATATCCCAGAAATTATCCTATTAAGTCTAATGCTATTCTTGGACTTGGCCATGGTATGATTTTCTTATTGGTCAGTACTTATTTCACGTGTTATTTTCCTACTGGTCAATATTGTACAATGTTATTTTCTATTTTATCGTACGTTGTGGTCTGCTTGACTGGTATATAAACAAAGTATGTTTGAAATATAATGATTCATATATCCGAGGCTGAGACTTGCGTTCTGGACTCAACTGCTGGGCTAGACAGGGAAGCGGGGCCAATCAGAACCCTAGGTCGTTCTACGTGTTTGTGCGTCTTTGATCCGATCGATAATTCGCTACTCTCGAATCTGCTGTCGTCTCACAGTTATAGCACAATCAAACAGATCACATAGTACCATAGAAAACAACATTTGTAGAAGATTTGGCTGTGAATGTGGGATGCAGCGACTAATAGACAGGGCATAATTCAAGAATGGTAAAACGTATAATAATGGTTCATAGGTCAAAATATATCTTACAATAAGAAGAATATGAATAGTTTATTTATTTAACAATTATACGATGAAAATATACGTTAGGTATTATTCTATAAATGGATCACAAAAGTTAATACTCATTATGCTTATCGGGACACAGCATGAGTGATTTAAAATCATTAATGTTTTTGTCTACGCCAAAGCAAGCTTATTTTCTAGCCAATTTGTTCGTGGGGTGAAACCAACAGTTCGACTTCCCATGCAATCGTTACTCTGACACAATTTGCGTCGATTAAGCCAATCGACTACACAGTATTTCGCATCTACGAATTGTCATGGACAAAAATAGCCCACATCTATAATGTGCCCCCAAATGCCCTGATGTGGCCGCGAGTGGGGTGGGCCCGCCCTCTCGAAATGCTCTCACACCGCTACGCGTATACAGCCTCTGAAAGGGAAGTCCTACTCAATGCCTTCTCGTGGTGGGGATGTTGGTTAGGAAAATGAGAGAACGAAAAGCGAATGTCTGGTGCTTTAGCCGCATCCCGAACCACTGGTTCATATGGGTTCCAGTACTCTGAGGGATTAAATGGCGTATGAACTAATTGTTAGTCACCGGTTACCATGGGACTGCATCTCCTCACGATGCTCCATTGCCTTGTGGGTCAGACCTTTAAGTTCAGGGCTCGGGGTGTGGCTCCCTAAGAAAACTACCTGCTTTAGTCTGGGCGCCCGGGCAGTATCTCAGCCCTCACACAAATCTAATGATTTATGTGGCGCATATCTATTTGGTGCCTCCTTATACCAATGTATATGTGATTAAATAAATAAATAAATAAAGATTAAAAGATGAGTGGATTTCAAAGTGGCTGGAGGTGGTCAAACCAAGACATGAGATTAGCCTACAAGGTCTTTAACCGTTGAAATGAACCAAACCAGGTGTAAATTTCCTTGTTATAATTTATGAGATAGCCGTACTCCATTAATAATCGTGTACTTAGTTTTGTGTTAATAAACGGATGCCCAAATCGAAATGGATGGAGAGGGACTCGATTATGTAACTTAGTGATTGAAAGTAAAATGGCTCACAACCAATAACACATTGCATCATAATTCTATGGTTGGAAACCATAGATGAAAGGGTCCAAAATCGACAGTATATATTCTTAATTTTTATAGAGATTTTGAGCCTAATAGGATGAAATAGCTCCAAATTTGTCACAATGATACAGAAACATTCAGTTTTTCTCTCCTTTGAGATTCAAAGCATCATTACTATGTTTGTTGTTTCATTAATATATTTTTTTTCGTTTAGTCCTTGTCACTAACATAGCTATTACTATTACTTCAACTTTTTTCCCGATATAAATCTAGTCAATTTTATCTCAATGTTATGTTGATTTGATATGGCAACTTGGGCGGGTCAATATTTATTCCAGGTTCTACATTGATGATAGCTATGACTAACTGAACATAATACCAATCCATACTTTCTATTCTCTGATCATATTTATTTTTTGTAACAAAATAATATTCATGAAAACAACATTTGATAAATTGAAACAATATAATTTATGCCATACATACACATTGATTATGATTTGACTTACTTTTTCAAAGTGTAATGAAGTTAAACAACTATGAATAGCATTCAATGGTTGTAAAATATTAAGGATTTGTGGTTTTGGCAATGTAAAACATCTTAATTCACTGGTATCTATACATGCATCACGAGCTAACCATTTTGTAGCAGTGTGACTAGACTGTTTGATTAATTTACAAGGAGCAGATATCTAGATATAAAGAATAACAAATAATTGAGGTTTGGAAAATGATTCTTTGATAACCGTAAATAGATAGTTATTATTCCTTAGTTATGGAGTAAAACAATGAATGAATGATGAATAGTACTCGTCAAAAAGACAGTTTGATTTAAAGAAAACGGTCGAGGTAGATTTTACCAACATGAAAGGTGAATTTTACTTTTATGAAGAATGCGAAAGGAGAACTACAACAGGATTCTCATTGACTTTTATTTTGATCAACATATCCGATAACGTTCCAAGCTATGTAGTCTTTATGACTACACACCCAGAAATTCGTGATGGACCGCGAACAGATGCTAGCTTTGATGTCGTCTTATTATTAACCCATTGACCAGACACAGGTTTACGAATTTATCTTTGAGTCCCATCCCAAGTTTGAGGGCTAGTGGAACTAATCGGTTGTAAACCGAAGTAGATGGACTGTTGTTCAAACCTTTAACTTAGTGGCTGGAATTCGAGGGCCTGAACAACAAACCCACTGCCCGAATAGCTCTTACGTAACTTATTTCATATGTCGATGGTCATGGGGTAGCTATCAAAAAATATAAACAATAAGCTAAACACAACTAACTTTATCAATATATGTTGTTCTGTCGAACAACACTAAATAAACATATTACTTGATGTTTTGTATAAAACATTAGTGACAAAATATTTGTAAATGAGTGGTCACTACATCTGTATGAAACGCTTAATTCTAACTGTATAACTGATTCTTTTATCTCTTGTGTTTATGAAGCCAATTCTTTCTTGAAATCTCAAATATTTAATAAAGTTATACGAAAACATCACGCTGTGACTGACTAACGACTACTACACCACCCGCAATAGAGCTATATGATTTGGAAAGATTATCTTACAATAACGATTACAGTGGCGAGTAAACAATTTAATCAGACATTAAAACAGGTATAAACGGTGGTGGCTCAGTGGTGGTCATTATATCACTTGACTTCCAAACAACAGGTTGTAGATTCGAAAATCATTCAATCCACCTTTGATTTAATACGAGTAAAAAACCCTAACTCTCTGATAGATAGCATTAGCAAATGACAAAACAAAGACAACATAGGAATTGTTTTCATTACAAATCTTACTTGATAGTTTGAAATACCCTGAGAAAAAAGCAATGGATCAGAAGCACACCCTGAGCACTCGTTTGAACCAGTCACAGGGTAAATAATCGGACAACACGGAAGACCAAATGGTGTGGACATCTTGGCAATCAATTGATTCCATTCTGACATAGTAATCATCCTATAGAAATTTTTATGCTGAATCGAAGGAGGAAAAGGATGAAATGCTAAAGAACCACCAAGTTGCAATTGAGATGCTATTGGAGTAGAAGCGTTATTTTGATTTACTGTTGAACGTAAGAGTAATGTCTTTCCAGAGTGTGAACTGGTACTTGGAACAGTATTTCGACTAGTTTCGGTGTCAATACGTACATTGAGGCAATTTTGATTGTTTTTTGAGTTGTCAGAAGAAACAAGTTTACTTCTCACAATTTTTTGATCAGTAACCAATTGTGACTGTGACATTCTCAGAGTAACATCCCATTCTAATACACCGCAAATGCATGTTTGTGTGGAACGAGACATAAAATCATTATCATCATCCGGTTTACTGGAATATCGTTCGGGAACATCCGACACTGGAATATGTATGTTATGTGAAAACAACGTTTTAATCACTCTGGTCGGTGCTGACACTGACCAACCGCAGGAACCGTCTAATTCCAACAGATTATTCAAGTAGGTGTGAGCTCGAAGTGAACACTGTGATAGATTTTTAAAAAAAAACTATTATGGTAAAAAAATCTGATTTCTACGAGAAAAAAACTGTAGAATATTCAATCAGAATCAACTTTATCACAAATAACATATATTAAAACTGGCATTGACTATTCTCTCAACGACAATATGAATACGTCACTTATTTCTTTAATGTGACTTAGAATAGAGAAGCATCATTAGCAAGGTTCAACTTGATAATTTCAAGCAAATCGGACATTGAGCAGATTGCAAATAGTAGCAATAATGATATATATAATATATATTCCAATGAGTTAAAAATTGAATTTCTTGATTAGTGTAAGGCCCTCTCCTCAAAGAATAAGCAAACAAATAACCGAATTGAATTAACACAAACAATTAAAATCAATAAAAAACTAGAAAACGCCCCATATTTCACTTAAGTATGCAATTTTTCAACTATAAAAATTTTGTGTCGAAGTTTCCCTATAAAAAACACTTATATAAATAAATCTTTTTAATTTACATTTTTGTGTATCAACACAGAGACATTAATCTTAAACATCATGTAAAGTTGGATTATTTGTACTATTTGTTGCTCGTATTTGTCTCTTTTAATTATGTCTATTCAGAGTTGTGCACAGTGGTGTTTACTCATTACATTTGTCATTCTTGAAAAATGAGAACTTTTACAAAGTTTAATTCTTGCTATCTTCACTTGTGTGTTGTTATATATTAGTCGCATGATCGCATTAATAATATTAGATCAACTACATTATTAGTAATATCTTCTTAGTATAAAACACAATATGATAACATTATAAAGAGTCCAAAACTAAGTTGAAATACATGTAAACTTAGTAAACAGTGATATTATACACAGAAGTAACAAGTTCATTAAAATTAACCAGTCAGTCGAAGTGAATAACATAAGAATGAATGAATCTGTAAATTAATTAAAGTGGACAGGACAAAAAATATAAACATAATCAAATGTGAAATTATGACTGATATAGGAACAGGTTAACAAAGGTCTTGAGAATATGACACAAATCTATGAAGGGATTTGATAGTAATCGTCGATATGTTGAAAATTAGTAGTTCAAGAATTAAATGCAATCACAATAGCCTTTTAAAAAACGAATGATATGTTTGGAGATTGAGATCGTCCAAAATCGGCGAATGGAACGAAAGATCGGCGAGATAATGACAAGACAAACCAAACTATTCCGATGCATTTCAGCCCTGCTAACTAGAGGGAGAAGACCATGTTCAGATGAGGGAAAGATAAATTCCACAGGCAGCCAGAAGCATGAACAACCAAGCACACAACTCAAGTATATATATACAGAATAAAAAAGTCCTTGGGAAACGTCGCAACGAACCAATGACATTTAGGGTCCTTCCAAGTAGGAAATACAAACTGAAGGTAAAATGGGCGCTTCTGCTGAGAAAACGATAAATTCAAATTTCCTAAATAAAATTACAAAAACTAAGACGTTTACGAAATGACTTCTGGGGATCTGCATCTCCAACAATGAATATCTTATCTTAACATCATTCGTTTAGTATCAGTCTTAATATGTATTTTGAGTGATTTTCTCTTAACTGCTAATTGAAACAAAAAAGATAAATGGAGTCAATGTATTTTTATACGTAAAATGTGAAGTTAGTTATTTGATCTAATTACTTTTTTAAATAGTAGTGTTCAACCAGAAAACAGCAATGTGAATAAAAGATGTATGGTCTAAAAACATTTACATAGAATACAATGAAATATAACAAAGCTATATTATCACTTACAAATAAATCATGTGGTTTTGTTCGTAAAGAATCTGGTAGAAAACCACGTGGTGGATTCATGTGAATTACTTCTCGAACGGATGCACCTAAGCCAATACAGTCTTCAGGTGATAAAGGAGAATAGCCCAGTCGACGAGTACTTAATAAATCTGATAAGCATAAAAGGTGAACAAGTTTACGCCAATCTATACTTTGTCCAGTAACACATTGATCATGTTGATCAACAAAAAGATGCGGTGTATTCATGAAGCCTTTGCTCTCACCGTATTGAGGCGCAAACATATTTCTTAAGACGACAGTTTCTAAGCATGGGAAAGGATGTCCGCTAATCAAAACACGTTCAAGATTCTACAAAAAATAAGCCGCATTTTAATATAATGAGGGGGATCATTGTGTGAAAAAGTAAACATTAACAAATCAAATTTGAAAACAATACACAGATAACAACAAAAATCTCGATATACTATACAAATATCAAAGAAAATATATATGTATGAATGAATGTTTACGAGATTTTTCTAACTGTAACAACTGACAAAAATGCAACTGTAATCCAGCAAACGTTGGTAGGATTTTTATGAAATGATACCACTTAAGTTGACCAAACTCATATAGTCAATGCCTCATTTAAGCATAACTAAACAAAACAATGGAAAAAGTAAAGGACTCTGTAGTTGTTATGTCAAAATTAATGTATTTAGATCAATCACAAACAAGCCTAGAGAGAAACAAATATTTTTAACCTAAATGATGCAAAGATCAGACAAAAAATTGCGACTTATATAAGCCTGGTGTAAACTATCGATTACAAGAAACAGCTTAACCATCCTTGACGCACGGTGACAATAGAAGAGAAAAACTGGTCTGTCGTAAGAGAACTTTTGCAGTCAATACAAATCTCTATTTTTCTGTACAACTTGTCAGTACACATAGTCTATTAATCAAACGGTCATAGAAAACGCAGAATCTGACAGGAATATGTACGAGTCAAAGTTGTCACATATCACATCAGAGCAGTGACAGAAATTAATAAAATGAGAATTACATAAATGCTTTTCTAACCACAAGCTTTATGCATCCGGTCTACAGTTAAACTGTTTGTGTGAAGGCTGGTGATATTACCATGCAGTCTATTTCGAAGTATTTATTTATTTTAACACATAGATATTGGTACAAGGAGGAACCAAATACATATGCGCCACACAAATCTCATTCGATATGTGTGAGGGCCGTGATACTGCCCGAGTGCCCAAACCGAAGCAGGTCTATTTCGAAGTACGTAGAAAGGGTTTCGAGCATGCAGCATATTACCAATAGTTCCGACCACCCAGTATGCAGGAGAAATAAAGTTAAAAGTCAGAATAATAATAATAAGACAACGTATAATATCAAGGCTCAAGGACTAATGTGTGCACTTATAATATTCAATAGGATAACAAAGGGGGGGTTACTGACCCATATTTCCAATATGGATATTGATGATGACAGAATTTATATGCAGAATAGTGAACTGCATTAATATGTCTACAAAATCCTTTTGCCTGTCAACATCATATTCACAGTGGTAATTATCGAGTTCTAGACTTACTTCAAGTGATATCCCAGGACAGTTTTCCAATGTTAGTGATCGTAGAGGTAAGAAATAGGTTTTTGAAGGTTTGTCTGTTACACACGTTTGTGTAGAATTTTCTTGACAGTCGGCAGCTGGTTGAGTAGAATCCTCGCTAGCTGATGAAGGTACAATTGTCGGTCGAATGTGTAGTGATTCTTCATCACAAAATCCAGCAGAAAACCATCGTGTTATATCATTTAAATATGGTGCATTTCGAATGATAATATTTACAAGTCGAGGACAGATGAAAAATGCAAGCGCTATACCCCAATCGGTTATCATACAAATAGGTGACAAATGATCAGATGATTCCCCAATACCTAAACTCATCAATTCAGAAACTGTTAAACGTGACTGGTAAGGATCTAAATAACCTAGAAATTTAAAACAGATTGAACGTAGAAATCATCTTTATTACAATGATGCGAATGATTATAGAGGGTATGCTAAAAAATGGGATATGGAAAAAGACATGATTCACAAATTATTTTGACTAAGGATTCGTAACATTGTTAATTATGCGAAACATAAAATGCATGAAACATATATCATTATTATTGACGGAATAAACACTATAACAGTCAATTGTGAAGGTTGTAAGGCAAATACAAAAAACCATACGCTAAAAAGGTGGTATAACTATAACGTCATATACATTTTAGAAAATAGGAGATGCCGAATCTCTTGAAAGGTAAACGTTAAAAAGTTCAATTTAAACAAAATAGATACAATTTAGTGAAGTATTAAGGAATAACAGACAAAGCACATTTGATCAAGATTGGTTTATAATGTCGAAACACAATGAAAGGTAATATTAAATAATGAAAATATCGTAAGATGATGGAAACTACATTTACCACACCGATTCAGATAAAATAAACAATTAATCAGTCAGTCATATGCAACGAAGAACCTGGTACATGTGTATCGGTTCAAGTCCCCACACCACTGATATAACAGGATAAGACATCATTTAGATAAGTAGTACAGGGAGATGAAATTATCATGACAAAGCCCAGAGTAATAAAAGTAATAGCAGTATCGGTAGAAGTAAAATTTGGGAGTAGGAGGAAAAAAGACATTAGGAGGTTTCAGGACAAAAATTAAATTCATTTGTATTGTTGCGTACAATTCTGAGACATCATCTAAAGTCCCCATCCACGTGTATTCTGCGTATAACTAAACAGCTCAGTCTAATTGCTAATGACTTCAGGAACCGATGCACGTTTTGGTTTTGCAACACTTATTGCCAACTTCCTTCCAACATACTCACTCCTACACCAGATAATATCGCGCATCAAGGTAGGCGTTGGTTGGGCATATGTAGTACATGTCTCAACCATGACCGACTTACCATTCTTACCCAGTACACTATACCTAAACATCGGTATTGACGATTCGGTAGTCCCAAAATACGCGAGCGATGCTTTGAAGACACATGATCCAATGTCAGTAACCTACAAAGGCAGGGAATATTTTTTAATGTAACTCAGTAACGAAGTATTCGTTTTCATAGTTCTGGATTCTATCGAGGAAAGTGGAGTAGGATCTGGTACAACTCACTATGGTCTAACAATAATTTATAATGATATACTCATGAGAATATTTCGAAACACATAACTCAAATGAGTCTCTACAAGACACGCATGTATACTGGGAAAGCATGATAGTAATCGACTTACCAAGAGTAAGACTTTCAAGACGTGGAAATTCAGCACCGGCATGATAAAGACCTTCAAATAATGAATTTCGTGTATGCAGCATCTGGAGAGCTACTTGATTCAAAGACTGTTGACCAGCCAGCAGAAGCAATCCAATATCTACTTCAGATGCATCTTTGTTGCTAGAAAGCACCAAACGCTGAAGATTACGAAATCCACGCCCGTGGGACATACTGTCATCAATTATGTGTCCAATTAGACCATCTAGGAAAAAGCAGTAGGGTTATGATAAAATTATCAATAGATATATACTTAGTAAATAATAAACCGATGGTTAACTTGATTCGACACCTCATAAGCTAGTCTAATAAAAGATGATGTTACAAATCAACTAATCACAACTTTTAACGAACATAGATGTAATCAATCAGTTAAACATCAGTATCTAACCAACAGTTTGCACAAATTCCCCTGAAAACGAGTATTATGCTCATGAAATTCATACAAATTACTTACTAACTTAATGAAATCATAGGTTAGGAAGCAATTGGTAAAATATTTCATATATGAGGAGGAAAATACTTAGACCAAATGTATGTAGGCTGGAATACAACTGAGCTTAGGTAATAGAGTGTTGATAAAAAAATAAATATGCATACAGACGACATACCAATGAAGCGTGTACCAACCAACTCAAGCCGTGTAAGCTGAGGAGCCCGTGAAAGAGCCGAGAAAATACGAACAAATCGAACAACTCTTGATGGTGTACTACAGTTGTTCATGACAAATGATTGCAATTTCGGTGCCAAAAAACTGAAGAATGGATCAGCTGAAGCGAATACAACCTAAATTGAATGTAAGGAAGGTTACGTCAAATTCGCAGATACTACCACATGAAATCGTTATATTAGGAATTGATCGATGTACTGTAGTTATAAGGAAACTGGGTTAATTTTAAAATCTAACTATACACCAAATTGAAATTTACATGAGTAAAATAATAGGAAGTGAATTTTAAAATTTCAACTTGAAATGTGTAATATTTTGCAGACTGAGTTACTTTAACAATTTGTTGCATGAGAAAATGTCAATTTAAATGCGTTGTATAAAAAAAAGATGATTATATCTTTAAAAATTTGTTTGCGCTAGCTATCCTTATTCATACCTACAAGTCAGCAAATTATGCAGTGTTTATGTGATTTAAAAAACCATTAGTCAATGAATATTTATTTAGAGATTCAGACTAAAGTTATCGTCAGATGTATTGAATAATTTACTAATCAATGTATTGAAGTAATCTAAACTGATAGCATCTTAAGGTAATTAATGTTCCTTTACAATCAGTAGTAAATGAACGCGCATAATGAAGACAGTTCAGTACTAAAGTCAGAAAACCAACCAATCAAGTAATAAAGAAGCCTGTGACATTCAAAAATATCCAGGTGATACCAAGTATATTAGCTAGAAAATCTTTAAAATCAATGAGGCTAGAAATGGTTCGTGTTTAGTAAAATACCTTAGTATTAAATATCTGTACATTATTACGTTACATTCAAAATTATTTTCCTGTGATCGTCATTGGATAATGAGTTATTTATTGAGATTTGTAAATTACCGAACAGTTGCTTCTTAACACTATATATATATATATATATATATATATATATATATATATATATATATATATATATATATATATATATATTCGAATTCCACAGCCTAAAAGCGTTGTAATAACATGTGGCTTTTAGATACAAAGATCAAAATAATCAACACAACTTAATAGTTGACCATAATCAATGTTTGAGAGCTACCAGAGGTGCTACACAGTTGTCTGAAGCTTTTTAACTTCTAGATATAAACCAGTGAATGTTAAACTGTTTAGATTTGATAAATAATAAAATGAATTTTAGAATTACTTCATACTCAAATAATCAGACTACTTCAAGATTTATATTGAAAATTATTAACACATTGGATCCCATGTAATAATTTCTTTCAATTTTTAAAAGTGGATTTTGTATATTCTGGAATTCCAGTCCAACTATTTAAACTAAATAAATCTGAGACTAAGCCAATTTGTAAATCTGTTTCCCTGATATATTTATCTCATAATTTAACATATAGGATTTATGGGTTTATCGATGTAAGGATTTAATTTTTAACCAATGGGTTAAAGGTTTAAACTATACTCAATATATTAATCGCATGAACGTGTACATGGTTTCTGAGTTTCAGTGTAGGTGGCGCCCAGGAGTTCGAAAACATGAGGTTTAAATACTGAGCAAAAATGTTTAGAACTCTAGCAAAGTGAAAGACATCTGATATGTAACTAACAGTAGTTACATTATCGTAATCTTCATAATTTCCCGAATGACAGAGATAAGTAAATTGTAGAAAGTATTTTTAGACTAATTATTACATTTAAAACGACATATTTCCAAAAAACTAATTTGTGCTTACCCATTTAAGATGTAGATATTTAATATTGTCCAGTCGTGGAATAGCGCTAATTGCGACAGAAACTAGATCTAATTTGGTTAGATTTGTAATAGCATGAGGTAAAATAATCCACTGCAGTTGACTGGGAAATGGGGAGACCAACCATGGACCGGAGGCATTCAAGCTTGTTATGCTTGTACGTGGTCGACGAAAACGTTGAGGGTGCTGTCTTTGTTGGTTTCGCCCTCCTACCTGATCGTGCAGCTGAACTTGACGTGGAACATTATTTTGATTAACATTTTGCGGGAAGTTGAATATACGCTCAAATGCAAGATGAGGTCCTTGTGCTCCTCGCAGTAAGTTAGCTCCCAATAGGACGGCATTATATTGTCTTGCATCGATAAAGCGGCAGTTTGACGCGTTATTGGATGGCAAAATGAACGGCGAAACTCCTTGTGGAGGGACGAATATAGCCCCGAAGGCAAATGCTAAGACTGGACCATGAGCATTACGAATGCCGTTTCGACCAGATCCTACACCATGTAAAGAACATCGAGAATAGCCAAAGGGAGCCACAGCAATTAGCTCAGCTTCAATGGGTGGCAAACCAGGTTGCAGAAAATGTGAAACAGCTAAATTGCGTAAAGATTCCACGGCACTGGAGTAACAGTCCTGCCCCATAGGTGGGACAGAATTATTTGGGATATTCTCGTGCGCAGGAGGGAAACTAGGACCACCATTAAATGCAGTGAACAGCCGAGATGGAAGAAAGTGAGGCACTGTAGAAGGTGAACCTTGGCCAAGAGGCAACTCACCGATAGGTTCAAACCAATTTGAGAAATTCGCATGACGCAAAGCAACCTTATGGACTGATTGTGCGGTCATCTGTGTAAGTGATTGACTGTTTTCATTCTTCCATAATGGAAATGAAAATGCTGCATTTAGAGATTGGAATGACTGGATGGAACATCCACATCCTGTCTGGCTTTTAGATTTTAAACGAGCTACATTTTTTCGCTTACCACGACTACTTCCCACCGCTAAAGCAGCAGTCGCGGAACAAAATAACGTGCTAATAAAACTGCCAAAAAGAGGCTTGGATTTTGAGTCAACATGGGACTCGTCACGTGAATTTGGAAGGCTTATCATAGAGTCGTGGTCACTATCCATTGAAATAGTTTCAGCATTCGGTTCGGGTGGCAGAGGAACTGCGTATTCACAATCCCAAGAATCTGGGCGGTTTCGAAACATGCCGTGAAATTTGATGCGCGGGAGATGTCGAACCAACTCACTCATCAACTCGACATCCATCAGTTCAACTGAGCGGAGTTTCGGACAAAGTCGAAAGGCTGTGATAATCCCACTGTAGGTTAATGTATTATGACCAGAACTTATGTTTGAGTATTGTCCGTCGGATGGATAAGATTCTGCTATTTTACGAGGATAAAAGCCAAGAATATGTGTGACTTCTGGCGTACGGCTTAGCATGCGTTTCAGAGCTATATCTGTGATTGAATCTGGTAAGAATGCGAACGGGAGACCATTACTAAAATTAATGCGCTTAACCAGTAGAAGATACTGCTCAATAATAGATTTCAACCGGTGGTTAACACGCTGAAGGCGAAATACATCTTGTACGCTCAAATACTGAATAATGCGAAACACAACTTCTGTAGGTAATTGCCCGAATGACTTTGGAGCTACTTGCATGGCTTGCCACTGCAATCGCAAGGACGCCTGTCGCAGGCGGGATCGGAGAGGATAGCTGTGACCGACTTCTGGACTTAGGATATTATTTACATTATGAGACGTGGGAGTATCGAAGAAACCACTTTCAGAATCTCTGCATTTTTTAACAAAAGTAGGTGGTACCTCAGAAGAATTTGGAATAGTTATGATGAAAATGTGGTCTGAAAAAAAAATTATAAAGCCATTATTCAGTGAAGTATTGATTTTTCAGATGGTACTATATAAAATAACAAAAATAAGTCAGCTAGATATACAAAACAGGGTTTTGAGCGGAATAAAATGATAACCTACAATCGCTATGCATGAATGGATATGACTTAGAAATAGCATGGGAAAACATTCTACTTCGTTACCCGAATTGATCCAAGTGGATATTTCAACAAACTAGCGTAAGTATGATAAGCGAGTGTCTACAGTACTGAAAAGGTTGCATGTATTTATTGGCTAATGTGTAAAGTCTGTTAACGAGAGATTAGATTAAAGCACGTTCCATGAACGATTGTGTTGGTGCACTCTGATTGACTATTTCTGATCCAGTCAGCGCTCGTCGGTACTCGGAGAAGACTAGAATTTCCTCATGCAAGAACCATAAATATACTAACATTTTTCTTATTGTGCTTCTTACTTTGATCTAGCCTTGTTATTTGGAATATAAATTCCTTCCTGTTCAACCGTGCCCTCATTTGGGGACTTGTCGAGTGAATTGGTGTCCGAGATTAGTAAGCAATAAGAATAGCCGGGTCGTAATAAGAGAAATTATAAGTTTGATGTGACAAGTAAACAGTATCCTTTTAAGGTGGAACCAAAAGTTATAAACTAATTAACAAACATGGAAATGATTTGTATTCTGAAAGAAGGAAATAGCTTTTCAACTGTTTGACTAACCGGAAACAAAGGAATCCATGAAGTGCAAATTTTTGTGCTCAATGTTCTGAGCTCTTACATAAGTTACTTCAGGTCACAAAACAGGTGAACTACAGCTAAGCACATGAACCCAGCCTGTTTATTCAGACACAAACATTTGTACAGAGAGGTAACAAATTACATATGCGACACACAAACCATTGAATATGTGTAGTGGCTAGGATACTGCCCGGGTGCATAAAGCAAGTGGCTTTGTAAGGAAGCCGACCCAAGAGCCTCTGACACAGAGATCTAGTCCACAAGGCAATGGAGCAACGTTAAGAGATGCAGTCCCATGATAGCCGTTAACCAAGAATAGGCTAATACTTTCTTTGTCTCCTCAAGATCTAAGCGCTCATGTACACATCGGCTTGGAATCAAGGTTTTTCAACTTTGCAGGGTGGATCCCCTGTAGTCACCAACCCGGTTTAAGCACTAGGTATTCGCTTTTCGTCCTCTTAACTTCATAAACACCTGCCACAAGAAGGCAGCGGGTAAGACTTCCCTAGTAGTGGTTAAATACGCGTGGTCCAATGAAACCATTTCGAAAAGAGTGGATTCCCCCCCCCACATAGCCGTACCAGGGCATTTGGAGACTATTTTCGTTACCGATTCAATAACTTAAAATTAATGGTTAGTTGCATTATATATATATATATATAATTTGACAAGGCAATAGAGGAATAGGTTCACAATATCATGCAAAATTAAAACTGATGACTAGATGCCCTGAAGCGTTCTAAATTAAAATTATTTAAAATGAAAATGGTGACGTCCAACTTACCAGAGGGAAATGTAGAGATATCATCAGACTTTTGTATCATTTGAAATTTATCAGGGAGAAAATTGTTATTACTGATTGAAACTGAAGATGACAGTGGCTCTGACCTCAGTAGAACCTTATGTTGAGCTTCTCTTGAAAAACCGTTCACATTTATTGTTGGATGAAAGTTATGAGGTTGATTTTCGAAACTACAGGGATTTTGTTTTATTGATTCAGCTTCTTTCTTATAGGGACTTTCATTTGTGCTCCTGTGAGAGCAATGAGAACCACACGTTACAATCATCCCATTACTACCCGAAGAATCATGATACTCAATATTCTCCATATTTGGTAAAACTGGAGGTTCAGAAGTGGTAGTCCGATGACAACTAACAGTTTTATGCATTTTCTGACTGGAGAGAATTTGAAGTGGAGGACTACAATTCACCAGTGCAACGAAACAATTCGGCGTTGATGACTCCACAAATCCACTGGGTTTGGTTAAAGTCGAGTTCAGTGCTGACAAGTTCCCAGACCTAGCAGAATTGCACTCTGCAGACTGAGATATTGTATCGAAAACGGAAACCTTAACTGAGTCGGAATATATACTTCCCTGTGACTCGGATTCAACAAGTTCCAAAGTTCGGTTAGACGGAACACTAACCAAACCAGACTGACTGGTCATATTCCTTGAGGCGGTATGACGAACTGAAGGATTAGTTTGATGCAAAGTTGATTCTCGACTTTCATTTTCATACTCCCCCTCGGAACTGCCAGGATCGTCTGTTGCCACCGGAGTTGGCGTTAAAACCATTCTTTCATTCTGAATCAACATTCTATCTAGGTTGATATCGGATTCAGCATCCAGTATAGTACTCGGACGGGAATTTAATAAACTTTTATTAGGAACAGAGGAATTTTTGTGGCTTACAGAATCATGTTCGTTTGTTGATGAAGGTTCAGGAACCAGATTTAGTCCGGGCTGTACAAGCTTTTCAGAAAACATGCTTGAGGGAAATGAGTTCTCATCTTCAACCGGATCAGAACGATCACCAGGAATATCCTTTCGATTAACATAAGTGCTCAAGCCGATATCAGAATTGTGGAATAGCATATTTGCGGAATCCAGAAAAGGAGAATTTGGTGAAGATGGTAAAGAAGTATGCTGCTCATTACATTGTGACTTGGAATGATGTACAGTACTTATAAGCATTTTCTTTGCACGACAAGAAGAGGTCTCATCTAAAGTGCTCCCACTGATAAAACGCTTGCGCCTTTGACGCGATCGGCTAGACATATCACAGACTTTTAATGTGACTCGTGAAAATTACAGCATATATATAATCATCATACTAGTTGGATGTATGGGCCCCGGAAAGCGTTATCACGAGACTACAAAACAAATAAAAGAGGGATAAAATATGAGTAAACTGTGCTGAAAAAAGACATTGATAGATTAATTGATGTGACTCATTTACGACGTGTAAATTCGTGAACGCAGTATTACGATACAACCTTAAGAACGCTCACCGACTCAATAGGGCTAAATGAGGATTATAAACTAGAGCGAGGAATTGAGATTATGATTTACAGTTGATGAATAGGGTTAGGAGTTAGAACTTTCAAAACGAACTGACATCAACTGAAATTCCAAAACGCTATTTAGCCAGATGGATTAATTTCGCAACAAAATACATGATCTATTGTCTTACATCTAATTGGTCCGTTCATAAATTGAAGTCTCGCCGTAAAAACAACTGAGGTAAGTTGGTTAGCTGCACAACGCTACATGACGTACAAACATCGAAACAACAGTTTCAGTACTTGTGGCTTTATATGATGAACCTCACTGAGAGGTGCGGGTAGCATCTAAAGATAACTTGTCTCTATGGAATAAAGCTGATAAACTATAGTAGAGCTCCAATAACAGAATTTATTAGGGACTGTTCATGAAAATTACTGACTTTAAAAGTGATGATAGGACAAATGTGTGTACAAAAAAATTTCGACTTGATATGAAACAACCTGAGAGATGCTGAGTGAAAGCGTGTAAACTGCATCCTCTGACGAATGACTTGAAATTCCTCCGTGTCTAATCTACATCACTGTTTCCCAAGTTCTTCTGGTATTGAGTTCTCGTTTCTGATTTGGTGACACCCAAAAGTACGACAGTCTGAGCTATTGTGTTTGATTAGGGTTAGGGTTGGTGGTTATCCGAATAGTTGGTTGAAGAACTTGAGTAGAATGACTAAGAACCTAACACGATAACCCAAGTCTATTCTTCATCTTTATTCATATATCAGGAATCATACCGTTCATTTTCACTGGTGATGTGATGCGTAGGAACTTGAAGCGACAACATCATATTTAAATCTGATCGTCTTTGTAGGATGAGAAAACCCAAAACGTCGGACTTCTCTTATAAAAAACTACCAAACATCTGGTGTGCCCCCAAATACCCTGGTACGATCGAGAGTGGGGAGTCCGATCTCCCTCTCGAAATGCTCCCACACGGCCACGCGTATGTAGCCTTTGCCAGGGAAGTCCTACTCACTGCCTTCTCGTAGTGTGGGTGTTGTTTACGAAGTTGAGGACGGTGAGACTAATTTATGGACGAGGCAATTAGAGGCGTTTTACAGATTTCAAGGTTACGGTGCAAATTTTAGTGCTTTGTGCTAACGTACGATCGACTGACAAAGAATTTTGTACAAAACGTGATAATTGAGCGAGTATAACTAATAAAACGGCGAGACTATAATTTGTGGACGAATCAATCAGGTATAAGATAACAGATCTCGGATTTTGGAGTGAAAGCCTTTCATCCATTTGGCTAAATAAATTTCTGGCATTATAGCTGATGTCAGTTCGTGATGAAAACCCCATATATAATTTCTAACTAAGGCAAATTACGACAATTATTGCGAACTGGATAATGAAAGCACCAGTAACACTGTCTGCAGTCAGGTACTATAATATATATACGGATGATTGGAGAGCGTACGGACTCCAACATAGGCATGGTTATGTGCATCATGTCGTTATCCACAAGTAGCATTTTGTGCACTCATCAACCGGTGTGCACATCAACATTATTGAAGCTATGTAGTCGAGGCTGAAAGTTTTCGAAACTTTATCGCAGCTCCAGAGGCCGACTATTCTGTAGACGTATGGGTGATTTTCTCTACTGCATGCATTACAATTTTAGAACCTCTGAACCTCTTTCTAACCTTGACAAGTTTTCAAACACTTATAAGAAGTGTATCCACATTATTTCCTTGGTTTTGTATAACATATTTTTACTCTATACTGACTGCTGATTGGCTAATATTTCTCAAGATCGCTTAAGATTCGTTCAAAAGTCTATAAGTTAGTCTCGCCGAGAGGACGAAAAGCGAATGTATGACGCTTTGACCGGGTTGATGGACATGGAGAGTCCATCTAGAGGAGTTGGAAAACCACAATTCCAAACCAATGGTGCACATGGGCTCCAGTATCCTGAAAGAACAAATGGCGTATGAACCAATTGTTGGTCACTGGCCTCCATGGGACTGCATCTCCTTACGATGCTCCACTACCTTGTGGATCAGACATTCACGTCGAAGGCTCCGGGTCTGACCTCTAATATAACCACCTGCTTCAGTCCGGGCACCCGAACAGTGTCACAGCCCTCACAAAGCAAATGAGACTTGTGTCTCACATACGTATCTGGTGCCTCCTTGTAACAATGTGTTCAAATAAATAAATAAATATCTGGTGTAATTTTCGTGCCGGTCACAAAGAGTAGTTACAATTTAGGTTACTAAACAAACCAATTGTGAATTACCACTAAATTTTTGTGTCTACTCCCACAGAGGAGACGAGACTACAGAACGTTTATTAGAGCCATCTTGAAAATAACAAGATATACTTATTTAGTGAAGCAAAATAGAAACAAATCAGGACTAGGTACACGAACCAGTAGAGATTTGCAGACTAGAGTGATAATAAACGCCACATCAAATTCAGTAGTAAGTATATATCATTGAGCGAAGTCTAAACAATTTGTAGAATTATATCACTCAGTAACCAATGTAAAACCCTGGTTAGAATATATATATATATATATATATATATATATATATATATATCCTAACCACATGTCGATGAGCATTTAGCCTTACTAACTATTTCATATTATTCAGCATTAGCTAGAGCCTTATTTAGCGGTTTCTCCACAGGTGAGCAGTGCTTCAAAAACAATGGGATACACACATGCGGTAATAAAATTTATATCGCTAATCAGGACATGTAGGATAAATGTACGTTTTGAGTGACCGTTTATATGAGCCCCTTGTAAGTCGGAATGAGGTACAGGAGAACAATAAGTTTGCCGACTTGACCCAATAAAGTATCACGGAAAGGACACTGCAAATATGAGATGCCTTGGCCGTGTCACTTGTATGACTCCGACAAAATACAAAAATGGAAACATGGTAAAATCTTAAACGTGAGCCGACCTGTCCTCAGTGTGCGGCATATATTATTCAGTGCAAAAGTATGCACACTATTTCATTATCTACACCGTCTTAAAGATATTTCATGTTTCTACCGCAAACTTCGAATTTCTGGGACAAACCAACCTTTTTGCCGTCAGCTCATTTTCACCTCGTCTTAGCTTAACTATATAATTTCCACAAATTAATTGAAAACTAGGTGTTTTAGGGAGAAAATATTGGTCAGGAATATCAACGTAAGTGGTACAAAACTAGTTTAAAGAGTAGTGAAGTCAAACAGAAAGGAGCGCAATTGCAACATACCAGTTCTCTACTCACTAATCACCGTTACTAATTCCGTCTTTCATAGACAAAATGAAATCCAACCTAGTCTAAAGCCATTAGGCTAATGTCAGTTAAACAATGGCAATTATTTGAAAAGCGGGTCGTACTGGTATGTCAACTAAAACAACCCAAACAGCTAGCCGTTGATGCAGTGTGAACATAATTCTGAATTGTGAAAACAGTACGGATGGAGACTGGAGGAATTAATCCCCAAGGCGTTCTCTTGTAAATTACCTTTGGTGGAGAATTGTGAATGGGTTAATTGACTGACAATCTACTGATGCAAGAGCATTATTTTCCATGCTATCGGTTCCTGTTTAATCAGTTCGTTTAATGAGAAGGAAATTGCGAAAACTTTTAAGACAGTCCGACATCTGAAGATCTCACTGAATAATATTAGTAAATCACACCGAGATGCTGTACTGGGTATTTAAGAATATTAAAATAACCCATTGTCATTAAATGAAAATAGAATTCAGTAAAGATTTTTTTCTTTCTGACGAAATCATTTACCTAAGCTGTAAATTCGTACTTTCATTCCTAAATTCTTTCCTTCCCCTTTGAATATTGTGTAACCTCATTTGACATTAACAATATGTAAAGCTTGTTCTTAAAGGACTCCTGGGAAGTTGCTTGGACTACTTTAAATGACAGTGAATTCTGGGATTTTGCCAACCTTAGAGGTTAGGTGTGCTTCTAATGGAGTATAGACCGCTGACCAGCATTCTCCAGCCCATTCTGTCCTGGCCCTTACTTTCTAATTCTATCCAATTGATGTTCATTCTTCTCATATCTGGTCGATTCAAGAATTCTTCAAAATGTTCTGCCCAACCGTTTCGTTGTTCTTTAATGTTGGCGATTACCTCGCCTTCCTTGCTTTTCACTGGTCGTTCTGGTTTGCGGTTATTTCCAGAGAGTTTCTTTGTCGTGTCATACAGTTCTCTCATGTTTCTTTCTCTTGCAGCCTTTTCGCCGTCCTCGCTAAATCTTCCACATATTTACGTTTGTCAGTTCTGGTGCTCCTTTTCACTTGCTTGTTTACTTCTATGTGTTCAGCTTGTGCCTTGGATTTTTCTGCTCTTGGTCGGCTGTTATTGATTGATGCCTCCTTGTTCCTCCTTTCTTGAATCTCATCCAGTGTATCAACAGTGATCCATTCCTTGTGATGGTGCCTCTTGTGGCTCAGGACCTCATGACATGTTGAAGAGATTGCCTCTTTGATCCCCTTCCAGTTGCTCTCCATAGTAGTTCCTTCTCCATTGAGTAGATCATGTAAGGCCTGGAACTTATTGCTGAGGATTATCTTGAATTTGTTGAGTTTGTCAATATCCCGAAGAAAGACGGTTTTGAAATTTTGTGATATTATCCGCCTCGTTGGCCGGTACTTCTTTAGTTTCAATTTTATCTTGGCGACCAGCAAGTGATGATCTGATGCTATATCAGCTCCTCTCTTGGTTCTCACATCCTCCATTGTCCTTCTGAACTTCTTTACTGATGCAGATATGGTCGATTTGGTTTTGCGTGGTGTGATCCGGTGAAATCCATGTGGTTTTGTGTATGCGCTTGTGTGAGAATATAGTGCCGCCTATGACCAGTTTATTGAAGGAACGTAGGTTTGCAAATCTCTCACCATTTTTGTTCCTTTCTCCTAGTCCATGTCGTCCCATAATGTCTTCATATTCGGTGTTGTCCTTTAAAACCTTGGCATTTAAATCTCCCATCAGAATGGTCAGGTCCTTTGTTAAACACTTCTCGACGATTGACTGCGGCCCATCATAGAATTGGTCTTTAACGTCTTCATTGTAGTCGTTGGTAGGCGCATAGCATTGGATGACGTTCATTGAATTGCCCTTTTTTTGAAAGAGACTTTGATGATCCTTGGTCCATGAGATTCCCATCCTAAAAGTGCATTTTGTGCTTGTTCGAACAGCATCAATGCAACTCGTTGTGTATGTAGAGCATTTTCTTTATCATGGCCAGAGTATAAGAAGAAGCCTCTCTGAAGCTAGTCATTATTGTGGACTGGCATAGAATATATGCTTAAAAGTTTCTGTACCACTTGAAAGACTAGGCATGTCATCCAAAAGAAAATAGAGTAAGTTGATAACTGAGCCTGGTGCAAGTGGAAAATCTTTCTGAAGGATTCTGGCCGTAGCTCTCACTTGGCGTTGAGAAACAGATACAATGCAAAAGTTCAAAGAGGTGAAAGATATTTATAGGTCAAGCTAGTCGATGAAATACAAGCTAACGTCAAATATCCACAGGTTCATGGCTAAACGAAAGCCTACCAACCTGGGGGTTTGTGCTCTCACTGACCGTAATGGTGAAGATCTTATCGATCTATGGGTGTTAAAAATCTTCAATGCCAACCTTTCCTTTCAAATAAACCAGGAACCTGCAAGCGCGTAGCACTCTTTGAATATATTGTCAGCTGATGGTTCGAGGAATATCCACCTAACTGCCGATTTTGTATCAAGTAGGCTAAAGTACCTGTGCCTAGAAAAGTTTACGTGCCTCTAGATAACCATCGTGCTATTGATAGAAGAAACCAGACAAGTAGTGAATAGGTCTTTATTCAGGTTATTTGTTCAGACAAACAAAGCCTCTCAAAATTCAATATAAGATAATAGGAAATATAACACCTATACAAAATAAGGAAGTGACTGAATACTTGAACTATACTGTTTTGACACACGCTTAGTTGTTTGAGGTGAACTCTTGACCAACCAACCTAAGCAGTTACAAGGTCACAATGATGTGGCAATATCTGCTCCGTAACCTTGAAATAGTACTCAAAAGCCATCAGAAAATCGGTATGTGATTTGTTCAGGGATTCCCTAGAGTTACAGAACATTCCAAAGGAATAGAAGTACAGTACTTTATGCAATCTTGAATGGAGGAAATAAGAAAGACACAAACTGATACAAATTAGTCACATTACATGGATAGGAAATGTTCTTCATGAAGTCCCACACGGATTCGGAAAAGGGGTTCCTGTACGTTGCATGTCTTTACACCATGGGAATACTTGTTAAACAACTAGAATTTGAACATAGCGGTCGACGTATTATTTCTTGAACCTGCTAGAGCCTCCGACACAGCACCGCAAATACTCTCCATAGAGATGGTTTTAAAGATGTATTTCATCTATCCTCTTCTACCCTGGCTTCGAAATTTACCAGAGAACTGGATACATAGAAATCTGACGAAATGAAGAGTCACAACTGCGAGATACTCACAAAGAACCATTCCCCTACTGATTTTCACTAGTAACCTCCAGACTAATTAGTATACTGACATCATATATACACTGACGATGTCAGTATATGGAGGTTCACTTGAAACTTTTGGGGATCCACTTGGGCTTCGAAAGGACCTCACAGAATTAAAGAAATGGGTATTTGATATAAAGATTAAAATTCAACTGATAGAAATGTGACGTTACCAATACTTGTCTACATGGGATACATACAATCTGTGTCTTCTAAGAAGATGTGTTCTTAGTAATCTCCTCAGAATGCTTGCTTGCTCACTTACTCCTGTTACTCCTTGTGGAGGAGCATAAGTCACCCACCAGTAATCTCCATCCAACACTGTCCTTGGCAATCCTTACCAGCTCTTTACAGTTGTTATTCATCCTTTTCATATCTGCTTCTATTTCACTATATAGTGTGTTCTTTGGCCTTCCTCTACTCTTTTTCCATTCAGGATTCCAAGTTAGTGCTTGCCTCGTGGTGCAGTTTGGTGATTTCCGCAATGTATGTCCTATCCATTTCCAGAGTCTTGTCCTAATTTCCTCTTTACCTGGGACCTGGTTTGTTCTCTCGCACAGTAGGTTGTTACTTATGGTATTCGGTGAACGGATATTGAGTATCTTAAGCAGACAACTGTTTATAAGTACTCATACCTTATTGATGATGGTTGTGGTAGTGCTCCAAGTTTCAGCTCCATACAGTAGGGCTGTCATGACGTTCGTATTGAATATACTGACTTTGATATTAGTTGAAAGTTGTTTTGACTACCGTCCGTTCTTTATTTGTAGGGATGCGATCCCTTGCTTTGCCAATCGTCGCCTTTTCTTTTGCATCTGAACCTCTTTGTTCATCGATGATGCTTCCCAGGTACGTGAAAGATTCCTCAGCTTCCAGAGTTTCTCCATCAAGCGTGATTGTGCTGACGTTCTCCGTGTTGTATCTGAGGATGTTACCTTTTTCTTTACGTATGTCGAGGTCTACTGATGCAGACGCTTCTGCTACATTGGCTGTCTTTATCTGCATTTGTCCATGTGTATGCGATAGGAAGGCCAGGTCATCTGCAAACTCCAAATCGTCTAATTGATTCTGAGCTGTCTATTGCATTCCGTGTTTTCCCTCAGATGTCGAGGTCTTCATAATTCAGTCGACCACCAATAGAAACAAGAAGCCAGAGAGTAAGCAGCCTTTTCCGACTCCGATCCACACTTGTCCCCACTGTCAAACGCCTGCTCATAGTCAAGGAAGTTGATGTATAGTGACGACTTCCACTCAACTGACTGTTCAACAATGATCCGTAGTGTTACAATTTGGTTTGTGAACGACCGATCCTTAAGGAATCCAGTCTGTTGATCTTATAGCTGAGCATCTACTGAATCTCTCATCCAGTTAGTCAACAATCTGTTGAAAACTTTTCGTGGCACTGACTGTAGAATCCAAACTACGGTTTGGATAAATGAATAGCCGTCCAGGTACGTTAGACACGCGCCCTTGCCCGTCAAAATCAAAACAAGTAATCGGGTAAATAGCGGTTCTATAATTCATCATAAATTTAAATGTAAATCGTTACCTAAACAAATATTACCACCCGGCTACTCAACCAATAATTGTTCAATCAATCAAATCTAAACCACATAAAATAAAGTTGATAAAAGATGTGGGAAAATTACCAGTCACAACAAATAAACTCTATTCTATCCTGACTGGATAGATCACACACAAAAGGAGGAGCAAATCAATATGGCTGCCGCCAAGAACAAGTGTCAAGTAAAACAACATGGACACAGTTCGGGAGGAAGCACAAAAACTTAGTGAAGGTGTAATAAAAATAAAAACTATGATAAAATACAAATATTAACAATCCAAACGTAATCAAAAAACTAACAATGTACAAATAAAGGGATCAATAGGAACAAAGTGCAAGTATGTACATGGAGGGATTTTCACAAACACACGAGGCATTCAAAACAGATCTTACACCGGCCCCCAAAATCCCTCCATATCACACAAGCTACCTTGATGTCTATGGTCATGGTTCATTATGTAGCATATGACACTAGAGGAACGAGTAGGACTTACAGCAGTACGCCTACTCTACCTACTTACATTGACATGAGAGGAATTAATTCAACCCTTCCAGGAGACATAATCTACGTATATCTCTTCTGACTAATCCATTAAGTATTTCTCCATACACTTCTTTCTGAACCATCAATAAAATTTTACGCTTGGCGATGTTAAGCTCCTTAACCTTTAAACCTCCCAGGTGAATGGATCCTTCATGACTCGGCGAACGAAGTACCATCAGGAAATCTATGAACCTTCTAAACCAGGCTACGGCCCTGACTAATTTCAACCACTCAGAATAATAAGAAAGAATAGGTGACATGTTGGACTTCAAATTAACCACAGCAATTTTCCTAAACTCAATATTGTCAGGCGTAAGTTCCGGACAGTCAGTAATTTTCATACAAAAATCACCTTGTAGTAATGTAGGACATTTAAACCAAAACTCAAGGTCTGACATTTTTTGTATACCTCTCGAGGTCCAAACAGCTGGATTCTGTGACGACTTTACATAACTCCATTGTTCAAGTTTCGTATACTGGTGCACAACGGCGAGGCGGTTGGCTATATAGGTGCTATAGAGGTTCTCGATATTCCTGAAGTAGTACAACACTACCATGGAATCTGTATAAAAGTTTACTTTACAGAAAAAATTAGGCAGGCTTCTCTGTAAGACTTCACTAAGCCTCACACTTAACACTGCTGCCGCCATCTCAAGCCTCGGTATAGTGACCTGTTTGATAGGTGCTACCCTAGACTTGCTGTACAACAAAATACAATAGGGTCGTTCCTTCAAATAGCTGACTCGTGCGTACGCGACTGCTCCATAACCGATCTCTGACGCGTCACTGAACAAGTGCAATTCTACTTCAGCATCGGGTTCGTCGATTCTCTTCTTGATACCCCGAGCTACCGTAACATGACCTATTTGACGCATAAATTTTACCCATTTTAGCCACGCGGACTTGTATGGCTCGTTGAGAGGCTGATCCCAGCCTATTTGGGACTTACATAGTTTTTGCAAGAGGACCTTGGCAGGAAGACAGACTGGAGCAATTAAACCCAAAAGATCGAACAGAGAAGAAACTATAGATAGAATCCCTCTCCTAGTCAGAGGCCTTTCAGGTGCATCGAAGTAAAACTTGAATACATCTTGTTTGAAATCCCATTCTACTCCTAGGGTTCGATGAGTGGTATCATAACTCGTTGACATTTCTATAAAAGACTCTTCCTTGCATAAATCAGGTAAGATGGTCCTTACTTCCTCTGAGTTGGTGACCCACTTCTTTAGTTTAAAACCTCCTCTACATAGTAATTCCCTTATCTGCTTAACGAAGCTCCTTGCTTGATCACAGGTGGGAAAGGATATTAAGCAATCATCAACATAGAAATTATTCTTGACAGCATCTACTACATAACCATCATAACCGTCAGAGAATCTTTGAGCTGTTTTATTCAAGGCGAAGTTTGCACAAAACGGTGATGATGTGGCGCCAAATGGATGAGATGTCATTTGAAACTCCGATGGTTCCTTCGACATGTCTCCCTCCTGCCACCACAGGAATCTTAAGGCTCCTCGATCAGGCTCAGGGACTTTCACTTGCATGAACATTTCTTCAATATCTGCAGAGATTGCAACTGCTTCCTTGCGAAAACGCAATAATATACATACTAACTCGGCAGTGGTGTCGGGTCCTTGATGAATCATATCGTTTAAAGAAACACCTGAAAACTTGGCGGCACAATCATGTACCACCCTAAGTTTTTCTGGCTTTTTCGGATTTAACACCGCATGATGAGGTAAATATCACTGGGGACGATAATTCGGTCGCAACTGTGGTTCAGTGACCTTCTCTGCATAGCCCTTTGTAAAATAACTTTCAATACTTTTGGTATACTTCGCACGCAGATTGGCATCCTTTAACAATTTACGCTTCAAATTCTGTAATCTACTGTTGGCTACTTCGTAATTTCCCACCTTCATATTTGAATTCTCCTTCCATGGTATAGGGACTACGAAATTGCCGTTGTCGAAGCGAGTGCCCCCTTCTACAATCTTTATAGCTGCCTTATCTTCTACCGATAATGATTTATCACTTGAATAAGCGTCGGAAAACTCTGCGTCATAAAACTTACGTATCTCGTTCTCTGTATCTTTTCCTATATTCCGGATACGATGCAGGTCCGAAGACCGTCCACCCCAGCAACGTTTTCACAGCGTACGGGTTTTTTCTTCCACCCAACCGCTGATCTAACAGCCAGTGTGCTTCGGGCACGTCGCAACCAATCAACAGCAGAACTTCTTCAGATTCTAAGTTATCTATTGGTACATCCCTTAAATGTGGCCACTTAATTAGGTTGTTCACTGCCGACCTTGTTGGCTTATGACCCGGTATACTTGCCGCAATCAGAGCTCCTTCGATCGTCACATGTTCGGACCGATCTAAAGAATATACCTCGAAAGGAGTTCTTGTGGCCGTCATCGTCCTATTACCACTCACAGTCCCTACTACCACTGACGCTCGGTCTTCCTTCAGTCCGAGATGCCTTAAACAGCTCGATTTTATCAACGTCACATCAGACCCGTTATCCAACAATGCATAACCCACCATTTCGGCATTTCCCGCCACTAACCGTACAGGAATCATTCCTAAGCACACTTGGCTACTTAGAGATTTAGTAAATCCACAGCAATTCTGGGTTTCAGACTTATTTAAATCGTTGCTTGCCGTGTTAGTGTGCAGCAGAGCGTGATGTTTCTTCTCACAACTGTCAACGTTACAGAGCCTTGACATCTTGCATTCATTAACCTTATGTCCTTGTCGAAGACAGACAAAACAGATACCCTTGGTTTTAGCGTGGGACCATCGTTCTTGAACTGTAAGCGCTAAGAACTGTGGACACTTATAAATAGCATGGTCGTAGGAACACATACTGCATTTAGTTTTCGCTGTCGAACTATTCCCCTGCTCTGATTGCACGTGACAATTCGTCTTTACGTTTTGTCCCTTTCTTGAACGATTCGCTAACCGTCCAAATCTACTACAAGCTACTCTCGCACGCGAAGCGATAAACTGAGTGAGTTCGTGAAACGTAGGCTCTCTGTCATTTTCTGTCAATTTATCCACCCAATCCGCCCATTGGGCTTGCATAGGTTGAGGCAAGAGTCTCACTATTCTTTCCAAAGTAACTTAAGAATTGAGATCAGAGGTATAATTCATCTGTTCCAAGACCATAGCACAGTTTTCCATTTTAATAGCCAAGTTTGATAATTCCTCCGAGTCGGTATAGTCAAAATTTACAGCATTGAATAAGTCTTCTAATGTTTCCCGAGCGATTACATGAGAGTGTCCGAACAAACGTTTTAAGATGTCCCTTGCTCTCTTGTAACCCAAAGATGCTTCCATCATGACACAACCCTCAATAGCTGCTTTCGCCTTGCCCTTACAGTAGGGAATTAAATAGAGCAAACGTTGGCTATCATCAGTGACTCTTGATGCTACATAGGTATCGAATTGCCTTATAAACTTCCAATACCCTCTTGCCTGACCGCCGAAATAACTCAATTCAACCTTTGGTAGTTCTAGACCAACAACAGGCGTTATGGGCAAAACGCTCTTTCCTGTTAATTCAAGCCCTTGCTTCTCCTTTAAACTAAGATTTTTCACGTCATCTGTCATCGAATTAAGACTAGAGTCACTACCATGATAATCAACCCTATTCGAGTCTGAACCATGACACTTAAGGACATCAAAAGGTACTTGCTTGATGATAAGGGATTCTTCATTAACATCAACGAACTTTGAGTTTGATTTCCCTCGACGATTAGTTGGCATCATAAGCGAAATGACCAGATATTTCCAGAAACGATAATCGAAATCCGCGAACGATTGCCAAACGACTTCGACCAATTAATATTTGTTTAGAACTGTAGAATCCAAACTACGGTTTGGATAAATGAATAGCCGTCCAGGTACGTTAGACACGCGCCCTTGCCCGTCAAAATCAAAACAAGTAATCGGGTAAATAGCGGTTCTATAATTCATCATAAATTTAAATGTAAATCGTTACCTAAACAAATATTACCACCCGGCTACTCAACCAATAATTGTTCAATCAATCAAATCTAAACCACATAAAATAAAGTTGATAAAAGATGTGGGAAAATTACCAGTCACAACAAATAAACTCTATTCTATCCTGACTGGATAGATCACACACAAAAGGAGGAGCAAATCAATATGGCTGCCGCCAAGAACAAGTGTCAAGTAAAACAACATGGACACAGTTCGGGAGGAAGCACAAAAACTTAGTGAAGGTGTAATAAAAATAAAAACTATGATAAAATACAAATATTAACAATCCAAACGTAATCAAAAAACTAACAATGTACAAATAAAGGGATCAATAGGAACAAAGTGCAAGTATGTACATGGAGGGATTTTCACAAACACACGAGGCATTCAAAACAGATCTTACACTGACAGTAATGTAATGCCTCTATAGTTTTCACAGTTTCTCAGATCTCCTTTATTTGCAATCTTGATGAGTTGTCCTTCTTTCCAGTCCATCACCACTTTTTCCTCCTCACAAATCTTCTTGAATAGAAGATGAAGTATGTTTGTAGTTAATTCGATGTCTGACTTCAGTGCTTCAGCTAGTATATTTTCGGTTCCTGCTGCTTTCACACTTTTGATTTGTCTGATGGCCATCCTAATTTCTTCGGTTGTTGGTGGATTGACATCTATAAGGTCTGTGTTTGTTGCTTCAATGTTCGGTGGATTCAATTGAGCTGGTCTAGTTAATAGTTCCTGAAAGCAGTCTATACGGGATGGGGTCGCAAACCCTATTCCCAACTCTCCTCCTTTACCTGGGCTTGGGCTCGGCAGTAACTCTAGAAGAGCTACATGCGGAGTGCTATTTATGACGATTAACCACAGGGAGTATGGACACCAAGTCAAACTAATACGACATCCAACAAAATAAATACAGCTTTCCACTCTGTGAGGATATGAATTAGCGTGTTCTATCAAGGACTGTTGCTTAGTGAATGACTTCAAGAGGAAACTTGACAAACACATACTGATGGATTATCGTCTCCCTCTTGGATCAGCTGCGTCTGATGCATGCCTTGTAACTAATCAACAATTATTATTACTATCACATACTGTCCGCTTATTCCTATCCTGCTTCTTAAAATCTCTGCCGCCTTTTTATTCTTCAATCAGTCTACCCAAACGTCCTGAATTACTAATTCATAAACATTGATTTATTCACTTCTTGAGACGATAATCCGTTAACATACTAATGATTTTCAAATTGTTTTTCATGTTGCAACCAACCAAACGACCTTCTGCCTCGTAATGAGATGGTTGCTGGCATCCAGAAACTTTACTATCTTCAGACAAACACATTCGAATTACGAGATGTACAATTCCACAAATGACTATTATGAAAAGGACTAGAACTAACACAGTCGAGTGAGTAAATTATAGCACATTTGACATTGTCACAGACCTGAAACTGTACCGAAACTACAAGAAGAGATAACAAAGTGATCAAATAGTTTATGCAAGCTTGTCACCAAGATATTGGATATTGGATTATTGCTTTAAGGTGTAGCATTCGAGTCGTTGCGTTACGACTGACGCGTAAGTGCTATCTGTGGTACTTTCTAAATATGCTAAGTGCTCCTAAACTTGATAATAAGACTGTTGACTATGAGACCAGCGGTAAGTTCTTAAAAGTTTGTTGAGCGGAAGTGTTTCGTTACTCGTGTTGTCAAATTAGGTCTTTGTCTAAACAAGGAGAGTTATAACGCGTTTAGCTTCGAGTGTTGTATACATTAAACCCTTATCAAGAACTATTACCCACTAAATGATATCTCAAGAGACCGATCCTAGTTTGTATTCGTACTAAACTTACACTGTTTTCATTATTAGGCGGCCGTTCTGTCCAATCTTCTTATTTTGGGGAAATTCTGGGGAAAACCCTATTGTTACAAGATTTCGAGGAAATGTCGGGGAAAATCCAAAATTTCTCCAAACATTTAAAGGAATTTAACCAGACCCGGGAAATTTTGAGGATTTTCTTTTCATAAAGTCCGATATTGCGGCTTCCCCAAGTTTTCCTAAGAACGGACATTTCCCCCCAAAATATGGAGATTATAAAGGGCAAGCATTCTGCACTCTAAATGGATTTAATTCGGAGTGTTAACAAAACTTTGGTTATTATCCATTTTAATTATGTTTTTTGATATTTGTCGAGTGCCTTTCGTTGGTCAAGATGCTAGACCACTCGTAAACTTATGTTCGGTCGACAAGTGTTTACTCATTGATTGTTAAATATATGGTAAGGCTGGAGCTTTTACACAAGGGTTATATATTGTGCAATTTTACTACCTGGTGTCTTACCAACAACAAGCTTCTAACGGTTTTTATGTGCTAAGTTGTTTGACCAAGTTGTCCAGGACCTTCACTAGCTCTTTTAACATAAGCCTTAAGCAGTAAGAAGCTAATCTTTGATTCCTAGTCAACATATCCTCAATAACTACCTCTATCACAATAATAATTTGATATAGACCAAACTACGTAAAAAGTTTAACGGTCTCAACCACATCGACTATTAAAATTGAGTAAATTAAAGTAACACTGAGGTTCGAGATTTTTCGTGGAAACCACCCAAATTCAAGACTGGTGAAGTACTACAAATTCGCTCTCCATCTGTCGCTTCAAAACGCTTGTTTTTCGTGCGTTTATCCGGGGACCCTGTGGCGTCGTCTGGTCTTGCTGGTGTTGGTGTCGCACTAAGCGCTATAGCTGAGGCAGCACTAATCGACTGGATTCCCATTAACGGTCGATTATGTGCTGTTAGATTAGAAAGTTCCATCCAAGTGAGAAGAAATCGGCGTGAGAAACGATGTCTTTTCGTCATTTCCGCTTATGCCCCGACAGATTGCAGCCCGGATGCAAAGATGAATTCTACCACCAGTTATCTGTTCTCCAGAAAGTGCGTTCGACAGATATTGTAGTACTAATACTAGTACTTGAATACTCAAGTCGGGCTTCTAGGCACAGACGAGGATCGTTTAAGTGGCTGATGGGGACTTGTTGGTCGCAGGACAGATAACGGGGACCGTCTGCTGCAACTAAGCATAGACAACAACCTGTTTCTGGCTAGCACTAGCTTTCGGCACAGTCATCACCTTAGTGCCAACTGGTGTCCTCCCTCTGCATCTCAAACCTGGATTTAGATTGATCACATCGCAATCAGCTACCGCTGGCGTGGTTGTGCACAAGACTGTCGCTCCTTTTGGAGTACCTATCTGAATTCTGATCATGTCCTGGTCTGCGCCAATCTTACTTTACTTTTCAGTGGCCAACGAAGTGATCGTCACCAAAGGATTGATGTCAGCGAATTGGTTGAAACTTCTCTTGCAAGTAAGTATCGAACCGAGCTAGCTTCTAGGCTACCTACCATTCGACCGAAAAGTATAGACGAGCATTGGTTGCAAATTTACGACGCCATGAAAATGGCGAGTAAAGCCGCTCGCGGCTTCGCGAAACGTCCCACTTATAAACATTGGGTTTCTTCAGGCTCCTTACAACTCATCGAAGCCGGTCGGTCTACTCCGGGTGACCGTGAGTTTGACCAGAAACGAAGACTGTGACGTAATGAAGTCTGGTATAGCTTGCGTAAGAACCGAGAAGCCTGGTGGTCGGAGCGTGCTAATGATCTGGAAGCAGTAGCTGCATCTGGTAACTACCGGGAATGGTGTGGATCTGTTGCCTGGAGAAAGACTTCTCGACATTGAGTATGAGGATGATATTGTCTCACTGTGTGATAATGCCCAAGCCATGCAATCTGCACTTAATCAGTTGGCAATCAATGTACGTAGGTACGGTATGTGCTTTGAAACTTCGAAGTGCAAAGTACTTCTACAAGACTGGCAGGATCCTAATCCTGCACTCACTCTGGATGGTGAGCACATAGAAATAGTCGAGAAGTTCGTGTATCTAGGTAGCTACATAAGTGCTGATCGTGGCGTGAATGATGAGATCAGTGCACGTATAGTGAAAGTTAGAAAGGCTTATACCAATCTGGGCCATCTTTGGCACCTTCGTGATGTCAGTCTGGCTGTAAAAGGTCGGATCTACAACGCGTCGGTGAGAGCAGTTCTGCTCTATGCTTGTGAAACCTGGCCTCCGAGTTGAAGATGTTTGACGACTCTTTATGTTTGATCATCGTTGTATCCGAAGGATTGCTGACATCTAGTGGCAACATCATGTTAGTAATGCAGAGGTTCGGCATCGTGTGTTGGGGCACAGAGACGATAATCCAATTGGTGTCACCATTTTGAAACACCGACTTCGGTGGCTTGGATATGTTCTACGAATGTCGTCCCAGAGAGTTCCGCGTCATATATTATTTGCCGACGCTGGGACTGGTTGAAAAAGATGGAGAAGTGGTCAGTGTATGACAAGGTGTCGGGGTATGAAAGTAAGATGCAAAGGCTGGCTTCTGTTGGTCCTTCACGACTCCCTGGTTGGGGTCCGTGAGATGGTGCAACCCAGTGACTTAAGACGTTATCAGATATGGCTTAGAATAGAATCCAGTGGTTATCCCGCCGTAACTGTTATTTTCATAAAAATGGACATAACCTCTTTAACTGGTTGTACGTTTGCTAACTGAACTACTCTCATTTTTATTATTTCACTGTCATACACTAATTTCTGTTCGTTGCTGTTCTCCTTTCTCTTATACGCATTTATATTCTCTATTTCTTCACATTCTTATTGCTATTTTGTGGCGCATATGTATTTGGTACCCCTTTGTGCCAATATTTATGTATTCGAATAAATATATCTTCTGAACTGCTTGCCTATGATATTTTATCTGTGCTATGATGTGTAATGTAAAGTCTACACCTTTATATATCATTCATTTGATATAATGTTATAATTGAGTTGGTCGGTAGTGGGCACAGTTCATTGATCCTAGTTGATAATATCTTGCAATAATGGCAATAGGAAATTAGAGAAAGAAAAGACATTTTCAACTAAACAAAAAATGACATTGATTGGTAAATAAAACTACCGTGAATTAAGTGTGTGCCATTGAAAAGAGAAAGAAACAGACAGCACCACAAGGACTCTTCTATTTTATTCTTTGTTTATCTAAAACGTCAAATTGGCTGATTGATTGGTAGCCGGAGTTCGGTTCGAAGTCAATTTAATGATCTCTTCACATAATTTAACGTTAACAAATATGTATATTTTTCTCGTCCTTTCATTTTGCTTAGATAGTATAATTGGAAGGATTCTTATAAAGTAAACTGGGTTTTTTTTTTACATATTTTGGTCTGCGTACACTGTTTGTTTATAAACGTTTATTACCACTTGATTAACAAAAAGCTGGCTTATCTCTTGATTTTATAGGTATCTTGACAACTGTTTTGTGCGGTGCACTAAATGGATCTGAGGTGCGCATAGCAAATGCATTCAAATTCCTGTAGTTTTATGACTTCTCGTGATAAATATGTTCATTCTCAGCCGAAACATGAAAGGATTGATGCATCTGCAAATTTAGCTAGTAGCACTTTAAAATACTGGCCAAGTCCTGTACATGATGATCATGACCGTCTCAACCTTGAACTCAGAGAGAAAGTTGATGGACTTCGTAGTCTTTCGATAAAAATAGGAGATGAATTACGATCCCAAAATAGCTTACTTGGAGATATGGCCGGAGCTTTTGATCGGTCAGAAGGTGTTCTTCGCTCTACAATGTCTCGATTATCTCGAATGGCTAAACAGAATTCATCCTCTGGATTATGCTGTTATGTAATTGTATTCGTGTGCATCATTTTCCTCATGTGCTGGTTTATTCTCCGATTTCTTTAGTCACATGTATAGTTATTGATGTTGAAGCTGTGATTTTATTTTTGTCAAAATATATGAGTGATTACTAAATGTTCTGAACTTATCATTTGTACGCATCAACATCCGTACAAGGAGGGCACCAAATACATATGCGCCACACAATAACAATGAGGCCAGTAGCAGTTATCGTTGATCTGTGTGAGGGGTGTGATACTGTTAGGACACCCAAACCGAAGCAGATGGTTTTCTTAGAGGGCCACACCCAGAACCGTTGACCTAAAGGTCTGGTTCATAAGACAGTGCAGCAACATTAGGAGATGCAGTCCTATGGCGGTCGATGATCAACATTTAGTTTACACGCCATTTGTCCTTTCAGGATACTGGAGACCATGCGTACCATTGGTTTGAGATCAGGGTTTTCCAACTCCTCCAGATGGACCCTCCGTGTCCATCAACTCGGTTAAAAAGCCGAACGTTCGCTTTTCGTCATCTCAATTTCGTAAACAACACCCCCGCCACGAGAAGGCAGTGGGTAGGACCTCTTTGGCAATGGCTGTATAAATGTGGCCATGTGAGAGCATTTCGAGAGGGGGAGTGAACCCTCTCCACCCTCGGTCGTACCAAGGGGCAAATACAATTTTATGTCTTGGGTATATAATTTACTTCATAATCGACATTCCTTGTTAGTGTTTTTGGGTTACGTTTTCTTAAACTATTAGTTGGGTTGGAATCAAGGGAACCAATTACACAAAATTGGCTGGGTTTTTGAAAGCGATTTTTGTACAGACAGCGCAATGTTGACGAAGTCTCGGAGTGTGGTTGCTGAATACTTCCTAATCGTTTCGCAAAACTATGCTCTTTTTGGCTTTACAGGTGAATCTCATTAACACATGCATAAAGCCCTGACCAATTAACTACAATTAATTGTGTTCATTCTCCCAAAACGTAGATGAAGTACGGTAATATATAAATGATCAATTTACCGGTTACGCTTCAAATCCTAGATTATGAAATATTACTGACTCTAAATAATACGTTATAACATCAATTACTGTCTATTGATTGATAAGAAACTAAGTTCCAAAAGCTTTATTTATTCATTGTAGGTTTGCTTCGGCTTTATGATAGTCTTAAAAATCCCAAATTTCTCAAAAACAAGACACGAATCTGGTCTTTGGATATAAAAACCTAGCATATTTCGGATTGTGCCTGGGGTTTACGAGTCAGATTATATAACAGATTCTGGGGTAAAAATACGGACTCTCATCTGTAAAGGTAAGGGTCGACTGTTAACATATCGGATTTGTACCAGTGTCTTTCATTGTCGAGACAACTTGTCAAACGTATCAAATTGTTCAGATCTGGTTTTCTTATGTTGACAAAAACTTTGTAGTCGGTCATGTGAACGAGGATAAGTCCTTGAGCAGTTTAGAAATCCCTACTTAGTCATATAAAAAAGATAAGATCTAGCGATTTGCCTAAAAAACAGAACCGGATTGAAACTCCTTTCTATCAAGTCTAAAACCTATAACTGTTTAACTTTGTTCCAGGTGCAATTCTAGATACAATATTTTCTGACTCGCTTTTTCATCACTCAACTCTTCTGTAGTTATCATGTGTTGAGCTAAAACTGCCAATATAATTCTGTTAGTCGTGGTCACCGTGAAGAATCTCCTGAACTCCGTAGGTGTGACCATGAAAAATGTACTTATCTGCTAATTACACAATGCTATTTAGGGGTTCACTTAATATACTTTGGTTGTTTTCGGGTTTACTTGTAGGTGATACATTTGATCAAGTGTGTTGATTTATGACGGGATCTAAATACGAATGTAAATCATTATTTTGAGATTTCCAAGCTGCTTGTGGGATTTATAATATAATCTTTCATTTAACATGGGTCGAGTGCAAGACTATTGTATATATATCTGGATCAACAAATCTCTATTTTGTAATTATACTAAGATTACTCAGCGTTTACTCTTACAATTAGTCGATTCCTACATATTGCCTATTATTCTTTACTGTTCTCCATTATTCTTTCCCGGGCTTCTGAGGAAAATACTTTGATGTGTTACAGAGAGTGCTGAAGGTAGTTAAGAAGGTGTATGGTGGATCTTTTGAAGTCATTAGTAATATGGTTATGGATAGACATCTAAAGTCTTGTAAACTCCTGGCAGGCGTTATCTTATCAGATACTAACCATCCCCTTCATTCATATCTTTCTTCTTGTATATCTTCTGGTAGCATGAGACATACATATATTAAAATCCATGCACGCGATAATAATAGTAATAATAATATTATTAGTACAATGAAATATTATAAACTACATGGTGAAGCACTGTAACATCGTGTAAATAGTATTAAGAAGCCTCTCAAAATTGTTTAGTCTAACATTTTCATAGGTGAAAGAATAGTTTCTTCACTGAGAATTATTAACAGACTTAACTGTTTTATTCATTAACTACTTTGAAAGTTTTTTTGTGAACATATATGATCAGTCGTTAGTATTCATTGATCTGTTCTGTTTTAACGGGTTTTTTCCCCTTTTCCATTCTTCTATTGTTTCGTTTTTCAGACTTTTATGTTGATTAAATAAACTTACATTTCCAAACTTACTTACGTCTGTTACTTCAAATAGGGCATAGACCGCTGACCAGCATTCTCCTACCCATTCTGTCCTGAGCCTTCCATTCTAGTTCTATTCAATTGTTGTTCATTCTTCTCATATCTGTCTTCATTTCTTGGCGTAATGTGTTCCTTGGTCTTCCACTTCTCCTTTGGCCTTGAGGATTCCATGTAAAGGCTTGTATTGTGACGCGTTTGGGTGCTTTCCTCAATGTGTGTCCTATTCACTTCCAGCAATTCTTCCTGATTTCTTCCTCTGCTGGAATCTGGTTTGTTTTCTCCCATAATCAAAGATGAAATATGATGTGCTGATGATTTCACTTTTATTTCAAATTCTTATTCTTTTTTTGGTAAAGTTAATATTGTAATGCGATTTCATACAATAAGTTTTTCCCTTTACAAATTTGAATAATGCAAAAAAACTGACGCAGAATAATATGATTTCGTTCTTATATCGTGTGTTCTCATCAAATGCTTACAACCGTATTCATTTTGGAATATAATATAATATTTGATAATAAGTGTTTGTAACTGAAGAATCGGAATTATAAGGATTATCAGTATATGTATCTATCGGGGTTGAACTATTTATCCAGAGGTTGAAATTGGACAACCTAAACTGTCACACCGTAACCATTTAGCAAAGTGATGACTATTAGACTGTAAAGATCAGTTTCTATTGCCTCTAGATAATTAGGATTAAGCGAAGGTGACTGTGACATCAAGTTGATAGAATACAACAAGCTTAAAGGTTCAGATTTGATATAGGTTGATACTTAAGTGATTGTTAGAAAGTAGCAAACCATCTAACTCCGTAATTTAATTAATTTATGAATTAAAGGAGTTTTATCTATGAACATTCAAAATTGTTTGCATGCACTAAATTACTGGATAATTAACATACATTTATTGCCCGATTGAATGTATTCAAGTATGAATATAGATCAGTATAAGCAAAGCATAGAATTCAGTGCCTTCCGACGCACATGTCCTATTTTCGGTGCATAATACATAATCTTTTATACACTGTACTCCCCCCTTTGGGCCTTAAAAAATTTCTGTTTCCTGTAGCAAGTACCAGTTTTCTGCAGTTTTGGTTATAATCTATCAGAGTAAAAATCTCAATCTTATAGAAGTAACCTGTGGCTCCAGCAACGCAATATCAGTCGCTGATACATGGTAAAATAAATTTCACAAAAAGCATCAATTTCCCCAAGATAAAAAATTGGCCTTAGTATCCCGGGTGGAAGATCTTGAGCCGTATATTATTCACCTCTAACTATCTTATATCTATGGATAGATTATTAAGTCGTCGGTAGACATCTAATTAAATTTTGAACATATCTAACTTATGTTCACAGAAAAGTTTCCTTTAACTATTGGACTTCAAATTCCATTTTCACCGAGTTAAAATGCTTTCATCAGAAAGTATTTTAATAAGCTGGTACTATCATTCCATTCCCCATAAACATACTATCTAATAGAGAATATTTATGAAATGTTTCATTGATTTTTATCGAAGTATTGCTCACTGTATGCTTACAGATAGTCTATGGCATAATTATATTTCTAAGAGGGTGAATTTATCCTCAAATTATTTGATATATGAAGAAATCAAAAGGGACTTTCTTATTGTTAATCAAATTTAAAGATATTTTATTTAATTTGGAGATATTTCAGAAGGGGGTTAGTGGATTTAGTAGTAGTTGCAATAGTTTAGATCATGATTCAGTTAAAGCTAGATAACCATAGAAAACCTGGATACACTGAACAGCCGTTTCGTTCTAGTGTGGGACTCCTCAGTAGTGCGCATTCACTATCCCACCTCACGAAATTCGAACCCAGCACCTATCATTCTCGCGCACAAACGCCTAACCTATAGACCACTCAGCTGGTCGGGACCCTACGGTGTTGATGTCTAACTTCAACTAATCCACGAAATCGAGCGACACATCCACCATTGTCTTCAGTGCGTTAATATCTCACAAGAGACCCAGTTGAACTCCACTGGTCACTGCTTCACACTGGAACTCCGGGAGATACTTATTGAAGCCAGTCACTAGTGAGCATATGTTGATTAGTATGGGAAGGGGTTTTGTAAGTATTATAGTAATTTTATTAGTTGAGATCATGAGTGAATGGAAGCTAGACCATCATGGAGAACCTGAAAACACTGAACTGTCGTTTCTTCCTATTGTGGGACTCTTCAGCAGTATGTATCCACGATCCCGCCTCGCGAGCTATTCTTGCGAATCATGAATTAACATCAACCGGAGAATTGTCGAAAAATAATGGGAAATTGAACAACTGATTCTATTCTAATTTGGCAATATTTAAAAATCAGCACTACACAACTTAGGATTGTAAAATAATCCTGTTTACCAAAATATTCGAAGACTATAGAGGTTAGGTCTTGTTTAAAACTGTTAAATGTAAACTATCAAAGAATCATTAAGTAACCGTACTTAAACAGCTGTCCAATTTCGATTCTTCAGATAATATTAGTATTTGATGAAAATTGTTTTCATTGTCAAACAACATGTCTACAAACCATCTTAGTAAAGAATAATGATAACATATTTTTAGAAGGTTGGATATAGAATCTGTTTATTTGATTAAAGTAAACGTCATCAGTTGTGAATACGCGTTATACTATCGAAACGGAACCCTGATTTATAATGTAACCTACTTGAATAATGTTTAGTAATGGGCAATGCAAGTGAACTTTTACTCTTCTATTTATATATTGTGGAAATCTTATTTTATGAAAAACTCAGTCTATTTTAATATTTTCTCACTATGACTAACGATGGGATTAAGTACACACTTTTCATATTGTTTTGGACTCTTCAGCTGAATACACTTGCATCTTCTATTGCACTATGACTTGAAACTTATAACTAAAGAGCGCATAGAGACAGTTCACTGAATTTACACATGTACCAACAGAGACCAATCAGCCATGTATCTTAGTAACAACAGCGAGATAATTTAAACGATTGCAAAGAATCTATTTTAAGTCAATTTAAGTTGATTAAAAGAAGTAATTGACAATAAATCTAATAAACTATAAATAATATGCAGCTATAGTTAACTAAAGGGGAGAAGAAATATAGACTACAGTTATGATACTAGCAAGCAAATTAAACGTTTCGACTCTACACAACCTTAAAATCAGTGAATATTGTGCGGGGTAACTGGTAATTGAGTAGTAATCAATTTTACATTGTATTGCTATCAATACTAATCAAATTTTACTGACCATGTTACTATGTAGCTACTGATTTAAATGGCAAAACATTGTTGGGGGCTTTGGTTGATAACAAATGGTTGGAAGAAATCTGCAGAAACATATAGATTTAGATTTCATACTGGTTAGCACGTATTAGTTAGAGGTACCCCTGATCTTGATGAAACTGATGCTCCTTACTGGTTTCAAACCTGATTCATTCTCTTCCATAATCACAGAAGTTAACTATTGCAGTTGTAACTGGTTTTCTGTGTGACTGAGATATCCACACTGATAAATAACTTAGTATTAACCGATATTAGGAATTTTTACTTGGCCGTGTCAACTGGAGGGAGATTATCTACAGGTGGGAAAAATGAAACAAGTATTATCCTGAGCCAAGCTGTCCAAATTCACAGAATTTCTATGATTATCATGCACAAAATGATTAAACTATAATATTTATAAAGAATAAAATACTGAGACAAGGGGATAAAGGAATTTGCGATTAATGTATTTTGTTCAGCACTGTCTAAGACCTACATGTTGTGAAATGTAATTGACACAACTGATAACTATGTAGCATAGCGTATATCTGAAGAAAGTCAGATAGGGAAGGAATAAAGTCTAAAAGTAAAGATTAGATTAGATAATTTAATAATGGACCAATCTATTATTTCATTAAACAAGGACAAAACATTTTTAATAGCCTGGATATCTGACTCCAGGTAAATTGTTTGCTGCTTATTATTGAAATATCCATGTCAGCAATCCTCGAATATGTTTATCATCGACTTAAATCACGTTGGTAAATAATGAAATTAAATAAGTCAAATACGAGAACGGATTCTGAATTCGTATATTTCGTACAATCGTTGATTGGAAAGTGAAGCAAAATGAAATGACACGCAATGATGAAGGCGAGTGAGCCAACTCGGTTTAACCAAGCGTGAATCGATATTTATAGTCAGACAAAAATATGTTACAGACTTGTGATAAGTAAGATAGGAAATGCATACACACACCCTTACATAAAAGCATTCAAAGTCGATAAGCAAATAAATGACACGATAAAAAATATGGCTTGAGAAGATTGAATAGATTGATCTGTTCAGAGGATAGAATAAACTATGTGAGCTTGACATAGTAATCGACATTACATATTCAATGGTTTGTTTAATATAACAAATCTTGATTATTCGGCAAGTATAGATGTTGAAGAAATTTTTATGCCGAATGTATCTACAATCGATACAGGAACCATACTTAATACTATCCCGACCTTAGCTGCCACCTTGACGTGGTGACAGGGCTTCCGTATCGTAATGAATCGACTGGACTGTATTGACTGGAACACATGTTCCTATAGGTCCTTCCATGCCAGGCAGGTCGGTTGGAGAACGGCAAGTCTAAAAGCAGCAAATTAAGCTCCGATGGCAAGGTAACGAGAAGCTTACACATCAAGAACTTCCCATAAGAGGACTGTGCGCTACCGGCCCCAAATAGTTGTTCCTTGGGATCTATGGTCACACTCTTAGACCTCTAATACAACCATCAATTCAGCTTCTCTTACAAATCTCTCAAGAAAAAATATCCTTCCACAATGCGTGCAACCGGGAAGTGATAACCGATTTCATACCTCTATCAGCATCCGAGATCGTCTTGTTGACGATTGAATCCCTCACTCAATTCTTAATAATTTTCTTAAACTCATCACCAACCCTTCTCATTTTTCTTTATCAGCACTCACCACCAATTCTAGTGATTTGAGTTCACGAAATGTTATTCCTAGACTCCTGAAAGCATGCTCTAAATTACATATTGGAACGTAATATTCACACCTTGTGTCAGGTAGGAAAACAGGTTTATTAAGCCAGGACTCGAGGATCTCGTGCTGTTGATGTGTGTTGCATCTCTAAAACGAATACACAGGGTCCAAACATGACAATTCATTTGACCTCACTTTGTCAATGTAGAGGACTGATACGATTTACCCTTCGAGTATCTAAATACCCCGCTTCTACTTCTCGTCGTCTCGCCCGTGTATGTATAGCACTAATTTCAAAATCAGAACAGGCTCTTTTGGACAGTCGCTTGTACACTGTCCAAATATACGGGATAGTAAGAACCTGAAAATATAGGGATACATGCCATTGTCATTTCGTAGTCTCTACCTACAATCCCACTAATTACAATTCGCACGAAGTTAAAAATGAATTTTATGCGATGCTATCCAACTTCCTTCAAAAACTAAACAAATACTGGAGACCATCTGTTGAAACTATGCTCAGATAACCATCTATTTCTGGGGAAAAAAACACCAACTCTAAACATGGAGCATATTTGACAGTTTATTCATCATTAATACAATATGACTAGTCTGATTTACTAATCTGTCTACTTTTTTCGGATTGTTTAAGATGTATAAAATCCAATTTAAATTAGTTAGGTATAATAGAATCGAATGGAATACCGATGTCATCCAGCTAACTTGTTAAGAATCTGTGCAAATGGGACTTCAGAGAACAAATGATAATATTCGACGACTATCATTGAAAACACAAACCAATTGAGGATAACGAAGAGGAACATAATAAAATTAAGCAGAAATTATAGCGAAATACTACTAATATTATTACTACAACTATTACGTTGGTTCATATTACTTGCGTTTACTTAATACAAGTAGTACGTTGCTGCAATCAGAGGTGGAATTCCTGACAGAAGAAAATTGAGAAGTATGAATTAAAGATAACGGGATGGGAACCAGAGAGCAACTGCAATAACAACAGAATTGAAAGTATCATGAAGCATGTAAAGGACAACTGAAGGAAGATGTACAAATAATGTATTCAGTTGTATAACTCCCATATTTCACGAAGGCACTCTGTAATTTTGTATTCAACAATGAATTGACCATCGAAATTATTATAAAAGTCGCTGGTCATGTTTTTTTTCTTTCCTTACATAAAAATCAGTATCATACATTAGCTTCTAAATGAGATTTGTATAGTCATATTGTGATTACAACAAGCAGTTTATTCAGTATATTAACAATTGTGAACCGAATATTCAGTTACATTGTTTATTGTTAACAGGTTCATCCATAAATTGTCGTCATCAAATGAATCGTTATTACTCACATGAGTGTTATAGTAGTTGGAGACGATAGGTGACATAGCTTAAAATCGATCGCAGTGGTACAGATGTATTTAGTCTTTGTCTTCCACTAGGCCTTAAGCTTAGGATTATTTTATACTTTCCAGTTTCCCGAATTGATTTTTTTATTAAATCATATTGCTTATGCTTTTCTACTACAACTACTACTAACATTATTATTACTTGTGTGTCATTTGTCTTGATAATTGCATTTCACTGTGATAAGATGTGTCAACGTGGACTGATGTTCATGTGTAAGAGGTTCTACATTGCATATAACTATCTGACAATGTTTTCACATTCTGTCCGGAAGCATTTCACTGATCTAATATTCATGATTCAATAACTGTCAGAAGTTATTAAATCTTAATTGGTTTTTAAAGCCACTAGTGAGTTTGATGTTGGTGAAGTCAGATTTTTTCTAAGGGATCCATGCCCGACCGAAAACTGAGTAGATTTTCAATGACAAAACCACTTGTCAACTGACTGAGTTATATGAAAATAATATAAATTTTTGATTTAAATTATTATTAGTTGGCTTTACAAACTATTTTAAACATATTCACGTGGTGTTTTTTTAACTTTTATCTTCCCACTATTATTTAGGACTGCAATTGATCAGTCTCTTGTTGGCATATGTGCATGCTGTGACAACTGCCTCGATATTGTTTCAAGTCACAAGCTTTATAAGCAAAGATGGATAGTGGTTAGCAGTAGAATTTAGGATTCGCGTTTCGTCCTATTCGGGACTCATCAGTTGGATGTACTTGTATCTCAGAGTTGATGTTCACTCTGGGACTCAAACCCATTAGCGTTCGCTTCAAACGCCATAACGTTATCCACTTAGCAACTGAGTCCTGAAAGCCACCTGTTTGTGTAATGGGGTGAAGTTTAAATTCGCTTGATATTGTTTGGCTTGTATCTTCCCATCACCACCCAGTTATCAATCAATTGTGATTACATCTCAGTCCTATAGGAGGTCAGTAGCAGCCCGGATGGCTCAGTGGTAACGTCTTTGACTGTGAAGCTGGGTGACACGGGATCGAGTCCGCCAGGGAGCACCAGTTCTCTCAAGATTACAGATACACCTTGCTGGCGAGTGCCAAGTAGCACTAAACCCGGGTCCAGGGTTTCCTGTCGACTACCTTCAACCATCATCTAATCTCAATATATAGTGCACGTAGTGTCGAGTCACCTAGATTGGTGGCCACATTGCAACATGGTCGATAGCATTCGATCTACATTAAATAAGGACTTGACACACATGATATTGATCACCACCCAGTGATCAATCAATTGTGACTATACGAAGACATCATGAAACATTTTAATCCACTGTTAGAATGTAACATCAGGTAACAGGTTCTGTTATCACCAGGATTGTGTACAAAAATGTAAAGTACAACATATTGAATTCATTTCTTGAAATTCATATGATTTTTTTCTTAGCAATAAAATTAATTCCGATCAGTCTAGTTTACGTTCGTATGCGTTACTCTAATTAAAAAGATATACTTCAAAGAAAAAGGCATATTTCACCATTGAAAAATATCTCGACTCTCCAATTCTTCAATAAATCGATCAGGTAACCATGATAAATCATCATTATCAACATTTAAATTAGTAACATCGGTATCGATCAAATTTGAGCAATTTTTATTATACGATAGTATATACTCATCTTGTTTCTTTCTCCATTCATCCATGAATATATTCCACCATGATTTGTTTAAATTCATTTTTATCATTTTATCATGATGTTCCATTTGAGCTAAACGTGTCAATGGTTGAACTCGACAAGTGAATTGACTAAATGCATTAGTTAAATCAGAATTTTCAATATGTTTATCAACTATTTCATTTAGTGTAGTTGTTTTCTTGAGTTTTATTCCATTTTTTAATTGTTTATCTTTATCTTTTTCTTCTTCGTCAGTGAACTCATTCAACAGTAAATCTGCGTCGATCTTCATTCTTGTTAATGTCACTTGTCTAGTTTGACTCTAAAAAATGTTTATATACAGATAAGTAAGAAAATAAACATTAAAAATCATAAACACGTTTTAAAAATATTGAATCATTCATTAATCTCAAGCAATTGATTGATGTTTAGGACTGCAATTGATCAGTTTCTTATTGGCATATATGTATGATGTGCACAATGGTGTTTAAGGCGAATGGTACTTAATTCGAGTCCCAGAGTGAACATCAACTCTGAGGTGCAGGTACATCCGGCCAACGAGTCCCAAATAGGATGAAACTCGCGTCCTGGATTTCAATTCTAGCCACTATCCGTCTTTGCATATAAGATAAATTATGTGATAATTTTAAAGGTAATGGTGGGTTTGCATAAGATTCATAGAATTAAAAAACTGGTAAGATGGGTTACGTAATAATTAAATAGAATATAAAGACTTCATATAATTTAAGAGAATCAAGTGAGTGGAAATGTATGGGTGAATGGTTGGTTTAAGAATTTGGTAGTGAAAGAGAAATATAACAAACTAAACATTAACAAAATAAAACTAATGACCAAAAAATTGAATTATCAGGGTAGTAATAGGTTTATTACTGTCTCTTTTTGAATATATTGATTCGGTTTGAGTTATTTTTATCGCGATCGCTTCAGCAACGGCAAATAATATATGACGCGGAACTCTCTGGGACGACATTCGTAGAACATATCCAAGCCACCGAAGTCGGTGTTTCAAAATGGTGACACCAATTGGATTATCGTCTCTGTGCCCCAACACACGATGCCGAACCTCTGCATTACTAACATGATGTTGCCACTAGATGTCAGCAATCCTTCGGATACAACGATGATCAAACATAAAGAGTCGTCAAACATCTTCAACTCGGAGGCCAGGTTTCACAAGCATAGAGCAGAACTGCTCTCACCGACGCGTTGTAGATCCGACCTTTTACAGCCAGACTGACATCACGAAGGTGCCAAAGATGGCCCAGATTGGTATAAGCCTTTCTAACTTTCACTATACGTGCACTGATCTCATCATTCACGCCACGATCAGCACTTATGTAGCTACCTAGATACACGAACTTCTCGACTATTTCTATGTGCTCACCATCCAGAGTGAGTGCAGGATTAGGATCCTGCCAGTCTTGTAGAAGTACTTTGCACTTCGAAGTTTCAAAGCACATACCGTACCTACGTACATTGATTGCCAACTGATTAAGTGAGGATGAAGAATAAGAATAAGGTAGTGTAATCCAAACTGTTGTAATTGAATAATTGAAGTAATAAGTCACTACTGTTGTTGTTGATAATTATGATTAGTAAACTTTATCAAACTCATTATTCAAGTAAATATTGTACTGGGTATATATAAACCAATATCCAAAAATTAGTAGTCTTAATAAATGAACCACTGTTTGAAGGATTATTTCGTAAAAGTATTCAAAATGTTGAGATAAGCAGTCATTTGAAGCCAACATCACTAGTTATGTATTACTGAAAAATTAAATGTAAAATAAATGCATTAGTAAAAACGAGTGTTTTAAAGTGAATTAAGAGGGAAAGGAATAAGCGAAGATGGATAATGGTTAGCAGTAGAATCCAGGTTACGTGTAACTGGAAAAGTTACGTCACTAGGAAAGTGAAGGTTTCGATCAGTCAGTTAGCATTACCGAGAATAAAACACTTCAGGCAATATCGAGACAGTACTCACAGAGTGCACATATGCCAATAAGAGACTGATCACTTGCAGTCCTAAATAACAATCGGAAGATACAAATAAAACAATACCAAGTGAATTCAAATTCACCCCATTGCACAAGCAATTGGCTATCAGCACTCAGTAGCTGAGTGGATAACGCGATGGCGTTTGAAGCGAATGGTACTGGGTTCGAGTCTCAGAGTGAACATCAACTCTCTGAGATGCAAGTACATCCAGCTGATGAGCCCCAAACAGGATGAAACGCGCGTCCTGGATTTCACTGCTAATCACTATCCATCATTGCTTACAAATAGCTTGTGAATCAAGGTAATATCGAGGCATACGCACAGTATGCACATTTGCCAATCACAGACTGATCAATTGCAGTCCTAAATAATAATGGGAAGATACAAGTAAAACAACACCAAGTTAGGGAAAGGGATAATCTGAGAAATAAAAATCATTATATTTCACTTAATTTTTGATTGAACTAAATGAATTTGAATCCGTAATTTAATGACTGGAAGTGAATACCAATAATTAATCAAATAAAGTATATTTTCCAAGAGATATTTATCATATTTACCAATTAAACACTTTATATAGTTATCCCTTGAATCTTTTCATCAAAACGTTATATTTTAAAGAGTAGCACTAATGTTATATATGTGATGATTATATCAAAAATCATTAAATTTTATAGACGGTGTACATGATTATGTAACGGTATTTTCTCTAAATTTGTCATATTTAATCTGACATGCAAGTGATTTCTGCGGCTGTTTATTATATAGGAGATCCAAATCAGTCATTCAGTAACAACGTAGAACTTCGTACGTACGTCAGTTCAAGTTGCCATAGCACATTAGCATACAGATGCAGTTGTCAATACAAATGCCGTCGTGGTAGAGGTAGTAAGAGTATAAGCAGTAATCGGATACTTCAGGGTTTAAAGATGTTATTCAGGGAGTATAATCCATTGAAATAAATTCGGAAAGAGAAAAAAGAAAGAGACATGAAGAATTTAGAAGATTAGAATTTGGGAGAACACAAAGTGTGGATGCACCTGCACCATTGCAAACGATTTTGAGCCATGTCATTCAACGTCTCTAACCATCGGTTGCTATCATCTCCCGGTCCCCAACCAGGTAATCTACACCTACCAATATGACTCAGTCCACTTGTCAGTGACTTCATGGATTTGTGCCATGTTTTGGTCTGGCCACCCCTATGATCCAATACTAGCAACCTACGAATTTCCTCTACTCTTACCGGCCATATTTCACTGTCATAAAGTAGGACAGGACGAACTGCTGCACAGTAAACACGTCCTTTGGTTTTACAGACGGGTATTTCACCTACGCCATAAATGATGCAAGTTGGCAAAAGCTAGTCGAGCATTCTGTATCCGTGCTGAGATTTCGTCACACACCAGAACACAAGGGCTGATGAGACTTCCCAGATAAGTGAAGCGGTCGACACCCTCAACTACTTCACTCCCTATCAATAGTCCGTGTGTCGATGCCACCCAACCCTGAAGTAACATTTTGCATTCCGAGGAGGAGAATCGCATCCAAATAATACTTACATTACTTCATAGTCTTCTTAACATAATGTTACTAAGTGGAAATTTTATTTATTTGTTCTCTGATCTGACTCCATTTATTTGGTGTTCATTAAAATTGCTGATCTACAATCTCAGAGGTTCTTTCGTTTCTATACAGACCAAAACATTCATTACGTATTTTAACAAGATGAATAGTATTCTACTTGTTTTATCAGTAATTGGTTCTAATTAGTCATTGGCCAGTGGAAAATATTGTGTTTTATAGTTACACTGTCAATCAACTAGTTTAACATGATAACCTTTGAAAATGTTGGATTCAAATTTCCGACGGAATCCATAAATCATCTTAACTTTAACAGTATGTTCTTCAGATGAATATTGACACCAATAAACTCTAATTCTAAGCTTTTCTATCTAAAAATGGATGTAAGAACATTGACGATTTAGTATCACATTGTACATAGTCATTTATTGCTTAATATCTCACCATAACTTCATGTGAATAAAAATACTAGAAAAAAAATATTGAACAAGTGAATCTTACTTTAATACTGTTTACTCGATAATTACGACGATACTGATCAATTTTGACTTGGGTCTCTTTATGGACATCTTCTAATTGATTGATCGGTCTCATACTTTGTTGATGTGTTTCACACCATTTTTGATGTTCCTGAGTGGTTTTAAGAAATAAAACATTAAGGTTTACTAAAATAGTTCAGTGTTAGACGGTTATCACCTGGTTACTTTATTGATCTCGCTACGGATGCTAGTCCAAAAAAGCGTATTAAGCTCGGAGATCATTCGGCTTCTCCCAAGTTTTCACGTAGACCTTCTAGGTGAATATCAGCTTTCTGATACTATCCACTTCGGAAATCCCTAAACTTCAATGGAAAATATCAGTTCATGACAAAAAATATCTTTAGACCTAATTAGCCATCTAGCTAAGAAATAAAGCATAAACCGACAGGTATTGGAATTGGCTTGAATTTTTTATATGAACGATAATATCATACTAATTAGCTTCGATTTCGAGAAAAATTAAACTCGACTTGCTATTGAAAAAGTCAAATCAACTACTAAAATGAGTGACATAAACATCACCTTATCATGTAGCCTGTCAATTAATCTTTTCACAAGGAACAGTCTACATTAAATGACGTAATTCACAACAATTGTCCAAACCAACGTCTCATTATAACTTTACAAGGATTAAGAGAGAGTATTTTAAAAATTTCATAATGGTTATCTAATTAAAACTGAGTTTTCAGTTAACTCAAAGAATCTAATCATGAATGGCCGTTAACAACCTAACAATTCCATGGGAAAACACAAATAAGACGTGAGTCATTCAGCAAACCCTGGTACTACCTTTCAAGTAGAAAATAACTGCAGACTTCTATATTACGCAGAAGCAACGAGTCGTCTTAAGCCCAGCTTATGTATACAAAAAACTTGTTTCACCCGGCGCTGCCGTGTTGACCAGTTCACTACTGCACTATCCATCCTTTAATGTCTTGGTTTCGTTCGCCTGACCTCATTTTTATTTAACCACAACATTCACATTTTTTACTCTTGTCCCATTTTTCAATATCAATTTATGGTTATTAAAACTAGTCTAATAATTTTAACATTATTCAACAAAATATTTGACTCCTTACCAATTTAGACCAACTCCCTGATAGAATTAGATTAGCCTGGTTACGTGTAACTGGAAAAACCACGTCATCAGGGAAGTGAAGGTTCTAGTCAGTCAGTAAACATTAGTGAGAATGAAATACTAAAAAATCTATATATACCACAGAGAGAAATCTTAAGATTCGATGGTACATCAGTAAATTATTGTAATTTTATTCGAAAAGTGAATCGACGATGAAAATGTTGGATTTAGAGCTAAACTGAATTATGTAATCCAGTATTGTGACGGAGAAGCAAAAGGTCCTATCTTTCATAGTACCTTGATAGAATTGGAGATAGATTATCGTCAAACACTAAAGCTTTCAGAAGAACCGTTTGATCGAATGCATGTCTCAGTAAGCACATTTACTGACAATCTGTTAAATTTCCCTAATACAAGAAGGGACCAATCAGATGTTTTGAAAAGATAATCTAGAGTAATGCAAGCATGTGGTTTGACTATCGGATAGATGAATCACCTTTCTGGTTTAAACTCTTCCAGAACTGTTTAAACTATAATTTTCAAATTACCAACGCATGTTTAACAAGATTGGCTAAAGGTAGCTTACGAGATTATTAAAGGAGATTGAGAGCCTCTGTTTGGCGATCTTATTGAGTTTGTTAAGAAACAAGCTGATTTGTCTAATAAATAGACATGGCCTACTTGTTAGCCGAAGTAGTAATAGGGATAATAGAGATGTCGGTGTTGCAAAAGGAAAAATTAGTACAAATTACAGTACAACAAGCATATTCTATGCAAGATTTAGTAATGACAATGTCCCCTTACATGACAGATATTGTTACCGCAGTTCACAAGGTCTGACAGCGAAGAATTCTGACAAAGGACATGGTGGTCGTTTCAGGGAGATTGATAATTTCTATCGACAGGGCTAAATTAACCTATGATATTTCAGTTGAAAATCCCCCACTTAAGATTCATTTATTCCTTCACTGGTTAATACTTTTGCCACTTTTATGTAACGATCGATCATGAAATTAGACCAGTTATGTGAGCATGACTATGTTATTGATTCGTTTTTTTGTCCCTGCTACTGTTCTGTATGAGTGTGTCGATTGTTCTCTTTGTAACCGATTACTATTTAGAATTTTTCAACTAATTGTGTAAATTCATATTTTAGTAACAGGTACAATTGTTGAGTATGTACATAATTACTTGTTTTGACTACAGTCGTTCTGTGACATTGTGAACGACAGTATATGGACCTATTCAAGAAATTCATTTGTAGCTAATTACTCCCTACACTTTTATCGGGTGAAATCATAGGTAGAGTAATAAGTTAGTAATTTGAAAGGGAAAATCGACTGTATTGTGCAAAGTTACACACTACATTCGTAAAATCAGGAAACAATACATTATTAACACCATTAGCATATCATCCTTGAGTTGTCCCTTACAAACCCCATCGTCCTTTCATTTCTTTTTATCTCGTTTTACTTTGTAGCTAGTAAGAATTCTACTTCCGATTTCTGCCACATACTACTACTTATATCTAATGTATGTCACCACCAGGTGGTGATCCGAAGCTATGTCAGCTCCTCTCTTGGTTCTCATGTCTTTCACTGACCTTCTAAACATCTTGGTGATGCAAATGTGATCGATCTGGTTTTCTATGGTGTGACACGGTGAGACCCATGTAGCCTTGTGTATGAGTTTGTGGGGGATATCATGCCGCCTATAACCATTTTGTTGAATGCACATAGATATTCAAATGTGTTACTATTCTCATTCCTTTCTCCCAGTTAGCCCATGTCGTCCCATGATATCTTCATAACCGTTGTTGTCCATTTCGACATTGGCGTTTAGATCTCCCATCAGAGTTGTTAGGTTCTTTCCTGAGCACTTATCTAAAATCGGCTGGAGCCTCTCGTAAAATTGATCTTTATCGTCATCGTTGCTATCATTGGTGGGTGCATAACAATGGATAACATTCATTGTGATTCCTTCATTTTTTGTTTTGAAGGATTCTTTGATGATCCTGGATCCATGAGATCCCCATCCTACAAGTGCTTAACGTACTTCTTTGGATGGCATCAGAATAACTTCCTGAGTGTGTGTAGAATTTTCTTCATTGTGACACGAACACAGCAGTAGCTCTCCCGAGTCTATCCTTTTCTGTTCAGCTTTGGTCCAGTGGGTTTCACTTATTCCGAGTACCACCAAGTTGTATCTCCTCGTTGATCCTCTTGGTGAACCACATTGTTGGAGCATTCAATGTACCTATATTAATTATTGCTCTGGTCGTTAGAAAAGAAATCGGTCTCGGAATTTCCGAAGAATCACAGCTTTTACCATGAGACATCCTGATTCCCCCTTCAAATCCCAGGGCAGGATTTAAATGGTTTAATTTGTTCATTTTGTTTTGCGTTTTTTTAGCAAGGTTGATTTTTACGGCATGGGGATGCTGACTTTATGCCCGACACTCCTCCTTTGCTAGGGCTTCGAACCGGCAGTAGCCCTAGAAGAGTTACAGTCAGAGTTGATTAGGAAATTAGCATAATAATAGAAACATAAATCATAAAAGTATAGATAAATCGATTATTTATTTAAAAGGATTTTCCATAAGAATAAGAATTGGAAAAATAAAACATTTAGTTTAATAATCTGTAAGTTCATATCAGTAAAGCTGAATGCATGAAGTTTAATAAATAGCAAGAAAAAAGTGAAGGATGGTGCAAGAATTCTTTGAATTAGATTTACTTAAATGAATCATCAAGGCCTGTGTTGTGTACAAATCAATATCTCGTAGCCTAGAACAAGTTGAATGAGAAAAAACGTCAGTTGATTTTAACTCTGGAAATCAAGTGTTTGACTAAAGGATGAATGTCCATTCCTTTTTTTGAACATCGTCGTTCATAACTGAACAAAGGAAGAGATGTTCTATTTTCTCATACTTACTCGATACATCCAAATATAACATTTAAAGTTATCACATTCACATTATGATGAACCATTTTTAAATACCTCTGAAAACTATTCCAGCTGTTTTCTAATAGGGCAAATCGTCAATGGTCAACTAGTGAAAAACAATATAGAATTTGATAAACTTGTGGATTAAGTCATATTGTCACATATCAGTACATCAGTAAATCGAACAATAATTAATAAAATGTGCTAGAATTTAAATTCATAAAGCCCCTAAATGCCTTGGTATAGCCGAGAGTGGGGTGGGCCCGCCCTCCATCTTGAAATGCACTCACACGGCCACGAGTATACAACCTCTGCCAGGGAAGTCCTATTCACTGCCTTCTCGTGGTGGGGGTGTTGTTTACGAAAATGAAAGGACGAAAAGCGAATGTTCGTAGCTTTAACCGGATTCCAAACTAATGGTGCACATAGGCTCCAACACCGTGAGGGAACAAATGGCGTATGAACCAATCGTTCGTCACTGGCTACCATGGGACTGCATCTCCTCACGATGCTCCACTGCCTTGTGGATCAGACCTTTAGGTCAAAGGCTCGGGGTGTGGCCTCCTAAGACAACCACCTGATTTGGTCTGGGCACCCGGGCAGTATCACAACCCACACACACAAATATGGTGTGGTGCATATATATTTGATGCCCTCTTGTACCGATATCTATGTGTTGAAATAAATAAATGGAAAATGTATTAAGTAGTTGAAATGATACTTACTTTGAGAACTTTCTTCATAGTGATTTCCAAATTTCTATTATTGATTAAGTTATTCTCTGTTGAATCTATGTTGAATACACCTTTTCCAGATGATGCACATTCTATACGTGATAAATATTTACGAAAATTCAATTGAATTATTCTAGCAGCTTTATCACGTTTTAAATAATCACGTTGATTTTTCAAATATTTTCGTACATAGTAACCACGATAATGTCGTTGAATAGATATAGCAGCTAATTCACGTTCTTTATTCCATTCATTTTCAACTAAACAACCAGGTAAACTTGACCATAATTTAATTTCTGTTTCTAATTTCTCACGATAACGTTTATGACGATTTTTTGTGATTATAATCTGGGATTCTTTTTCAAGTTGAATTTGTTGCTCATTTTCTAATTTTTTCAATTGACGTTCTCTAAAATGTCGCTTGTGAAATGGTAGAATAATTTCAAGGATTTCAGAGAAAATTCTTGTTTAGTGTAAGAACAGAAGAATTTAAATTTAAAATCTACCATTTGATAAATATTGATATGAAATTTCATTATCAAAATGTAGTTAATTGTCAATGTAAACTTGTCAAATATAATTTTAATAGTTGAGATCATGAGTAAATTAAAACTACACCATCATGGAAAACCTGGAAGCACTGGATGGCCGTTTCGCTCTATTGTGGGACTCCTCAGCAGTGTGTATCCACGATCCCATCTCGTGAGATTCGAACCCAAGATCTATCAGTCTCGTGAGCGAGCGCTTAACCATTAAACCACTGAGTCGGCATCCAACTGACAGTGGTGGACGGTGGCGTAACTTTGTGGATTAGTTAAAGTTAGGCATTAACAGCGTTGGATGCCAGCCGGCTCAGTGACCTAGAGGTTAGGCGTTCGTGTGCGAGGTTGATAGGTCATGGGTTTGGATCTCTTGAGGTCAGATCGTGGATATGTGCTGCTGAGGAGTCCCATAGCAGGATGAAACGGCCTTCCAGTGCTTCCAGGTTTTCCATGGTATTCTAGCCTCAATTGGCTTATGAATTCAACTATTCAAAAATTCAGGATTATTTTAGGATCAACAGAACATAATTTTACTTGTCAGTAAATCTTCTTTTCTAACTGATTATAACCGATACCGGTCTATGTTAAGTAAACATTAAAGTTTGGTTATTTAAATATGACAATAACCTTTAATTTCATTGATTATTTTCAATAAAGTTGGTCTCTGAATGAAGCCATATTCTTATAGGCTAAAGGATATTACGTACATTGACTCGTAGCTGGTCAAAAATAGTTCATAATTAAGAAATTAATCGATATGTTGATCATATTTTATTCATTTGTGTACAAGTTATAACCATAAATGTAAGGCAACTATCGCATATGAGGTTATCCAATCTTCTATGCTTTTTATGACCATACCATGAACAGCGTATCTCAATTAGCCGGATGAATAAAGAAAATAAAAAGAAAGTTAGAGTTTGGAATAAAATTCTCAATGAAAATAATACGCTAAATATGTGGCACTTGTCCATGAAATAAACTGAAAAATGTCCAAAAGTTCTTAATATTGTACGTATATTAAGCATTAAAGGATGGATGAATTGTGAATTCATGAACAAGTATGTATATAACTTGTAAGGTTATACCTATTTTAACTCACTAACCAATCGTAACTTTACTCGATACATCATTATTAAAATCAAATATCAAAATAGCACATATCCTAATTCGAGAATGAATAAAAGTCGTGTTATATTTAAAAGCTGAGTTTCTTATTATATCGCGTATAACTTGAGCACTCGAACGCTAGAACCCTCCCAAGTCGCAAATGAGAAAACAGAACACAAGTGAAAGGAATGCTATTCCAAACAGTGTCATCTATGGTACAAAACTGTCAGATATTTATAGTTTTTAGTAATAACGAAATCATCATTATAGTCCTCCAATCCGCATACAGGAGGTTATTAGCATTTGTCCAATAGGGAAGTCAGATGTAAGGATTCTGGAATATTCTTTTAAAAGATGATTGGATGGAATATCTTCGGCTCTTTCTGAACTTTTGAGTTCATTCGTGGACTGTCCTCACAAGTCGAAAATTAAATCTCTTATAATTACCGCAATAAATAAATAAAAGTATAAATATTCCTACTTGTAAAATTCCAATGCTTTCATTCATACGTTTTATTTTCATTCTATCAGAATAACCTCTCCAATTTGACTGGATAATAATCGCTGCTTGTTTTACATTTATATTCTTATTTTCAAGTGTTTTCTTTCTATTGACTATCATTTCTGTTTTTTCTTCTTTCGTTGTAGGAATTTGCGATTCATTGATTAGATTAATTTGTTGTTTTAATGATTGTCTACAAGCTTCATTCTTATCCAGTATTGTTTGTGTAGTTTCCATGCTGACATTTTTACTAACCAATCCATTTGATTTATTAGTAAATTGATTCAACAATTTCATTATTAACAATTGTATACCATGATAACGTTTTGCAATAGTCTTGGATAATTCTGGTATTTTAGTTAATAATACAATAAGAGATCTGGAAAAGTTAAAGAACATTGTGTTACAATGACCAGTTTATTTGATAACATACTGAAACAAATGAGATGGTTAAAGTGATCATTTACTCATAGAAACAATGCAAGAATTTAGAAGATAGAATCAATGACCAACTGATTGAATATGGAAATAAGTAATAGGCTGAAAATTGAGCACAATTATAAAAAATATTGATTTATGATCTATGCTTCTTCTTCTTCTCTGTGATAACTCTCCAATCGTATTTATATCAATGCATTCAGTAAAAGAAAAAATAGTAGACAAGTCTTGTTGAAAAGAGATTTTCTACTATTTCTCTGCAAGACAAAATATTGGGAAAGCAAATTAACATTTTATGAGGTTTATCAACCAATTTAGGAACAACAAGGTCACTGTGACATACGTGGTGTTCTGGTTAGTAGTAATAATATAAACCATGAAAATAGATAAAATATAAGGGGATTCCGAGCTTTTGTTCTGGAAAATTAAAGATATTATTTATGTACAAAATTTTCAAACAAAACTATGAGATACTTTTAAGTTGCCAAGTGATTAGTCAACTGTGCAAATGAAGATTGATTACTGTGGTGTTGTGAATGAGAACACAGATGGGGACAATCGAATGTATTTGAACACACAAATTACAGAATGTCTTAGTAAAATCTGAGGACTACACCACAGTGGATGTTAGTTTAAGTAACTCAAATCATAGAGTACTCAAAATCGTAGATACCCCTCGTTATTGAGAATTAACTAGTGGGAAACTTGGGTTGAGGAATTTTTACTAATAGTCATCAACCATCTATGATCAAATAACACTATCATTTATGCGAAAATATATCCACTTAATATACTGTAACTGATAGTTACTTATCAGACCTAAAGTAGTTAATTGGTGATAGAAATTAACGTTATTGGAATATTTGTAAGTATGAGCTTCTGTTTTTCGTACAGGATACTTAGAATTTCAATCACTACTTATAAAGTTTTGATGATACTTCTACCCATAGCACCGATTCTTATTTGATTAAATCATTTTATTTTCATTCATAGATGACGTAAAATCTCGGGATAATAGTCTCATTTCTTTAATCCCTAACTAAACAAATCTAGACAAGATTTTCAGTTTGCAGTTCATCACTTTTGTATGATCTAACCTGTTTAGTAAAATCAGCATATATTATGTTGAAAGATGTCATATTCAATGAATGAGATATTCTAACTTTAATAGATAGGAATAATGTAACTTTTTATTAATTATAATTTCCAAATTCATCATACTCTTCATGATTTCAGCCTGTTCACTTCTGCTATTTAATTCACGAAATAAACAGTTACCATCTAATCGTTGAGATCATGAGTTAATTGAAGCTAGACCACGATGGAAAACGTAGATGTACTGGATGGCTGTTTTGTCCCATTGTGGAACTCCTCAGTAGTGCGCATTCACTATCCCACCTCACGAAATTCGAACCCAGCACCTATCATTCTCGCGCACAAACGCCTAACCTATAGACCACTCAGCTGGTCGGGACCCTACGGTGTTGATGTCTAACTTCAACTAATCCACGAAATCGAGCGACACATCCACCATTGTCTTCAGTGCGTTAATATCTCACAAGAGACCCAGTTGAACTCCACTGGTCACTGCTTCACACTGGAACTCCGGGAGATACTTATTGAAGCCAGTCACTAGTGAGCATATGTTGATTAGTATGGGAAGGGGTTTTGTAAGTATTATAGTAATTTTATTAGTTGAGATCATGAGTGAATGGAAGCTAGACCATCATGGAGAACCTGAAAACACTGGACTGTCGTTTCTTCCTATTGTGGGACTCTTCAGTAGTATGTATCCACGATCCCGCCTCGTGAGAATTGAACTATTAGAATTACTATAATATCCACAAAACCTCTTCTGATTCTTTGGAGTTTGAATTTTCATTTTGACGTACCGTTAACAGAGTAACAATTAGGTACTGTAACATGATGAACATTTAAGTTCATATTTTTTGAAATGTTAAAAGTAAATAGAATTCAATGACTAAATGTTAACTTATATAATAGATTTTCAGAGAATTATTATGTGGATGTTAATGAAATCAGTACACTGTGAAGATCAAAATAGGCAAAGTTCTGGAGAAAACGAATCTGATAAACAGTCATCAGCAACACCATGGATGAGCTGACAAAAATTTCAAAGTACCAAATAATGAGTCGGTGAATTCTGATGTATAGATATAACATACTAGATGAATTTAATTCTGTTCTGGATGTTATATAAATTTTCATTCATAAAAGCGTTTAGTAGAAAATTGCTAGGCTATCTGTAGCATATTTTTGATGTCGATCTGAAAAAAGAACAAGGGTAAGGGGACTGCAAAAATTAGGTAGGTCTTCAGTGATGAATTATCTCGTATTTTTTATATGTTAATTAAAAAGCTGGTTTGTAATGTCTTTTACATATTCCCAGATGCGAGTTATTTGTTCGTTCAATCATTGTAGCTGCATATTTCAGTATCTATCAATCATAATTGGTTGACTATTAGTTTGATACTAGGCTTTTTGCTAAAACACTGCTTGAGTTATACGCCTAGTAAGATTTATAAATTGAGATGGGCTATAGTTCACTTGTGTAACAGCGTATATGACGAACCTAAATAATGGATGTTATAGTCACCATTCATCTAGCTTCTGATTTTATGACGGGAGATTTAGAAACGTTGGAACTTGTCCGGTCTGTCGTTAAGGTAGTAAATATTAGTTCCGAACTATTTATATCAGTTGTCAGTCATTCATTCAAAACTATGGAAATGTTACTTGCTAAACCATAAATCTGTTAAGGTACCTATGACAAATTTTAAACGACATAGTTGCTTACTAGAACCTTAAACGTTGGAGATAAGGCCTAATTATTCGAAATGAGGAAGTTTAACTTAATAAGTCAAATTATTTTAGTGTGACCACTAGAACATTTGCCAGCTAAATTAAGTTATTCACCATCTTCCCGGTAATAAACAACGTAAATAAATGCGATCTTATCTCAAAGACCTAAGCATTACGCTACATTAGTTGACAGTATGATGATTTTAAATTAATCGTGTGTATACGAAGCAAAAATGTCCTAAAATTAATGACTATGAAAAACAATCGTTTTAATAACTATATAATTTTAAAAAGTGAAAGACAGCTCCTAAGAACCTACAAATTATAATGGTTTTATGTCTCATAATGTCTTATAGTATGAAATTTATTTAGAGTTTGTTTGTACTTACATAGATAATACTAGTTGTCTCCTGTTAGTGCTAAGGTATATTACAACCAAAGACATTAATACTAGAAACCTCTCAAAACGTTTTGTTACACACAAAAGGCATTACAAAACAGTTATATGTGAGCGAATTCATTTAGTGTTTTGTACGTGTGTCTTTAATGAAGTTTTTGTTAGACGTCTAAACGACAATATACAATATCACATATATACAGACTTAAGAGAATTTAGTCTCATGTATGAATGACAACCAAAAGCTATCGAGTCACGACAGAAGTGTGAGTGGTTTATATGATACTTATTTGGCTACCGGCACTGACTTTGGTTCTTTATTTGTTCTTCTTTTAGGTGTAATAGGTTTTGATAACACAACGTACAGCTCAAAATAGACGTGATAAGCATCAGGCACTGAACTTAATAAGAGTTATGCAGCATCTGATGAATAAATTTAAAGCTCACGATCTATGCGTTTTTACCTGTATAAACGGCATAATTTTTCAGGCAAGCTTTTTTGTGGTGTCTTCTGCACACAAAACATTCAGATCTACATCCGTGGTTTATGTCCAGTATTCACAAATGTTTAAAATGTAGGCATGAAACGTAAAAAATAGTGAGTATTCACCTGATAAATGCCAACATATGCCGTGATAGGTTACTTCTAAAGTTTAGCCGAAATTATGTCTGGGTAGTATCATCAAGCATTAGTAATACACAAGCCCATAGGAAAAGGTTTAAGCTGTTAGAATAAGGTGATAGAATTTTCCTGTTTGTACCGAATCTATCTCGTAATAAGCATGGAGGTTATCCTTTTTTCGTAGACTATTTAAATTAAAGAAACCAAGAACCGGTAGAGGAAAAGTTCAAAAGCTCAAGACATACCACATTCTACAACATCATAAATTAGTCTAAAGAGTAACCAACTCCTGGGACATACTACTAAAAGAAACTATCACACCATTTGACTGATTAACTCAAAAACAAACTAGATAAACAAAACCGCATACCAAAATATTTAACATACGCCTTTGATTCCTTCCCTTCAGACTGAAAGATCCCATGTTAAATCTATTAGCATATACTCTTATGAAAAAGCTAGGTATTACTCATAATTTCACTGGTGAAGGACTAAAATATTCTCAGTTAATTTAGTCTATTACTGTTCAATTACTCTCAAATCCTTATAGTTCTTACTTTAAACAACTAATCTACTTAGTTTTTTGAGAATTCTTAAGGCTTAACAAAATACATGGAGTGTCAAATACAGTATATAGTTTAATAAAATGACAGAAACGTGTGACGCAAATTACATTCGATTCGGAATTTATGAAGAACATCAACAATGGATAGTTGCAATCAATAAATAGGTCATAACTCTACGTTTAATAAAAATGTGAGTTGAGAGAGTGGTTCAGATGGTTATGGATGAAATAGAACAAGCCCTTCCTTAACGGATTTCCATATCTAGTAACGGTGAATCTTTGATGCTTCCAGATAGGGACATAGGTATAGTTACTGATAATAAAAAAAATATAAGTAAATCGTACTGAGATACTGTATTAAGTCCTTAAGAATATGTAAAGCTTGTTCTTAAAGGACTCCTGGGAAGTTGCTTGGACTACTTTAAATGAAAGTGAATTCCAGGATTTTACCACACTTAGAGGGTAGATGTACCGACAGTTCGTTTTGTTATGTCATGATTATAACTTTTAGATACTGCTTTTAAAGCTTGTGTCCACACTGAGCCCATGAAAATATTTGATAGGGTGCTCCGTATGTTAAAACGCATCGAAAAGTCACCTCTGAGGCGTCTATACTCTTGTGGGTAAAGATTCAATGACTTGAGAAGCTCTCCATAAGATTTGAATTCGAGCACCCGAACTGAGAATAGGCGAGATATTCTCGCCTTTGTATACGTTCCAGTGTATTGCTATCCTTTTGGAATGAGTAAAGAAACACTATTATTCCACACTATAGATGGGGTCAAATAAAGTTGTTGAGGATCGAGTGGAGAGTTCCATCGTCAAACTGGTTTCCAGTGCGCTTCAACGTTACCAGAGCTCTGTTTGCTTGGAAGATATTTTTGTTGGAGTTGGCATAAGACTTCAAATCATAAGGTACAAAACTACCGAATCGCCTTCAACTCGAGATACCTCTGGAGCGGAGTCTCCTAAGCTGTATGATCAATCTGCGACATATCTCAGATAGACTACTTTACACATTGATGTGTTGAAAGTAAGTCCATTGTTATCCTCAACATTGAAGTCCAATCAGACCTGCTTGAAATGCCAGTATGTCCTCTTGGTTGCGTATCTCTCTCTCCAAAGTTTCACATCGTCATCGAAAAGTAATAAGTCAAGCAGTACTTGTTGTAGAAGACCGTTTATACAAATCAAGAAAAGAAGAGGTCCTGGTAATGAACCTTGAAGGATCCAACTATGACATTCTGTAGCCTGAGGACAAGCGAAGTTTGTCCTGGCCCTAAATCGTTAATTATTTGGACATGAAGCCAGACAATCAATAAACAGTGACTTGACGCCTAATCGTTTGTGCTTATTGATAAGGTATACACGATTAACACTATCCAAAGCTTTTCAGAGGTCAGGGTATATGACAACAGCCCTCCCCTCGTGATCAAGGGTGGTTGTCCATCTGTCCACCGCGGTCGACAATTTGGTTATACAAAAGTGATCATGTTGTCGGGGGTAAAAAGAAGTTCATTGAAAACAAGTAGTCACGTATACCATCATATGTCAGAGACTCCTTGAGTTTTGAGGGCATTGAATGAAGTGTTACCGGTCGACAACTTGAAAATTCGCTGCGTCCGATTTTTATGAAGCTTAGTGTAATGCAAGTCAGCCTCCGATTGTTCGGTACTGTACCTGGACTTAACGAATCTGAGAAAATTAGTCTAAGCCAAGACTGAATCCACTTTTCTCAGTTTACCAGAATGGTCAGGACCGGTAGAAATGTCTTTGATACGATGCCACAGTTTCTGGCACACCAGATTAGTACTCAGGTTTACTTTTAAAAGTCTTTTGAGTTATATATAGTTGCATAAATGATTATTTCACCATTCAATAAATGTGGACAGATTTCCTAGAAGTGTTATTAGATTCTGAGGAAAATTGGGGTTTTGTGCTATTTCCCCAAAACGGACAAAATTTTATCCACAATAGGGAGATTGAGAAATAAATATTTTGTGTATAAATATGCAGCAATACCATAAGCAACCAATAAAGTGGAAATAAAGGCGAACAAAGGGGAAATAAGAAGAAAATGTCGTTTTTTTTGCCTTCACGTCAGTTATTTAGGAAAAACGTCAATTTTCCCCATTTTGAAAAGAATCAGACATTTTGTGGCGTTGTTCCACCATTTTTCCTTCATTTTTCAACGCATCTTCTCTTTTATTCCCCCATTGTTTGCCTTTATATCCCCTTCATTGGTTGTTTGTCGCTGAACAAGATAGAAACCAGACCTTTTATTAAAGTGAATAATTATATGATACCCAGCCCAACATTTTTCTTACACTCTTGAAAAACATTTTACCAAATGGTGAAATAATGAAAATTGTAGAATTTCGAAACTTCGCAGCTTTTATGTAACCAAGCGCTGGTTTATTGTACAATACCTGATATCATGTCACGAGCCTCCATAAATCGATTGCTTTATTTGCGTTCGCTTCTTATTGCTTCAGCACGACTCCAGGCATTTGGTGGTAGTCTAGTCACTCAGTTGCGCTAGTTCTATTCAGTTTTGTAGTAGATATTTTTGGGTTTTTCATCTTATAGTTTGAGTTTGTCTTAGAGCGGCTGGTTTTCTGGGTACAATCAGTTACTACACTACCAGTAAGGAGGTTGGCTGGTTGCTTGAACTATGTGAAGTAAGCAAGTGAACATTCAGGTTCTAAGAGAAGACGATTGTTGCAATAAATAAATATACGCGTTAATTGGTAATCGAAACAGTGTAAGAAGTCAAGGGGGTAAGAATTAGAATGAAAACGGAGACGTTGATATGAGAGATAGGAATTAGTTACTGATACGTAATAAAGATAATATTAGGTAAATTATGAGACATTTAACAGGCACTGCTGGTTCAAAATGAAGATATCAATGCATGGGTGGGTACTTGTTTCTCAGGTCTCCTCTTGAAGCTATGAATTAAGGAGGCTGTAGTTATTATCTGGGGCAGTATTCTAAATAGACGCAAGTTGTCGTCGTACAAAGTAAACAGTCACGATTGTAGGCTTGTGAAACTCCACTCTGTATCTTTGATGTTGTCGAAAGCGTCGTTAATGCGATGATAAGATTAAGTTTATCAAAACCATGAGATATATTTATCCAATACATTTTAAGCAACCTGATCACACATATGCATTATATATGAAGAAATAGAACTAGACAGTTTGGAATTTACAAGGAGGGAAAAATAATAATTAAATACACAGTGTAAAAATCACGCTAAGTATCAAATCGCTATTACCAAAGTACCAAAGTAATAAAAGATTGCTTTTGAACATATAATGGAGGTTTCAGTTCGCTCATAATCTAGCCCTCAACAAACCTTAGTATACCTTCTCGTAACTTGCATCAGACTATAATAACTTGACTAGTCTTAACCAAATGTTTCTCGATGGAAGAAGATATTCATCTACCCTGTGATCTTATTCGACCGCTGAAAGTCATGTTCTCTCGTAGCCATTTAGTTATGAATTTACTTAGCCTTACTTACAATTCACGGTCCACCTTGCTGTATGTATTCCCGCACACACATGTAAATTGATGTACGCAGTGAGACGATACAAATATGTGCACGCAGTTCGAGTGTTTGGCGTAACAGAAACCTTGGCTTTCCGATAGTGACAATTTAGGTTGCATACAGTGTCTCGTAACTAATTTAAGTCACCGTCACAATACGAGATTATTCAACGGCGAGCCATGAAATCAGTTCGGGGACTCAAATTCAAGCCTTATGAAGAGCGACACCAACCACCAAACCTTCACCCATTAGATTGTAGGCGTCTTAAAGATGACCTTCTAATGGCTTACAGCATCCCTAACACTTCTGAACATCCTCTCAAACATCAACTTAAGCTTAGCTACAACACAAACTTAAGGAGTAACACCCAGAAACTGGAGACACAACACAGCAGAACAGAGTGTAGACACAACTACTTCTTTAGAGTTGTCAAATGATAGAATTTGATGCCAGCTGAGCTAGTCTAAGAGAATTCCTAGGAGTCCTTTTAGAGGTAACTTAACCTATTCTTAAGGACTAAGGATAGTATTTTACTATGATTTACCAATTTATTTTTCCTCTTTTGCCGTTAATATACCTAGGTTCCAGCCTGGAGGTATTGGTGATCCACTGCTACTAGACATGGAAGCTCGTTAAGCGAAAGCTCCTTCTGTTCCGTCCCCAACCATTTGAACCATTTGAACTATTATTTATTTGAGGTCATTCTTATGACCTTATTATGGAGGATATTTTAAGTTTTCATCTTCGACTGTAAATGGGTTGGGGTTTTAATACCTGTGGCCCGAATGAGGCTATGGTTGTCTCTGGCATGTTTCTGATCAAACGTTAACTTTTTCTTAATGCCACAGGTTGCTTTCATAAAAGTCCCTTACTAGTTCCTGGTGGACGAGTATTTGTCTGGCCAGGAATTCAAAGAGTGGAAAGGTGGGCATGATTCTTAATTATTTCAATTTTAATACAGTACTTTATTCACTCCCTTCATTCTTTCAAAAATGGATACAATCCCAAAGTGAAATCATAAAAAGCATGCGGGTTATGTCACATATATTGATGTAGACATCTTGTATAGACAGTTCTGTTAACTTATTCTCAATAGAATTATTTGTGTGGTACACTTATTTTAAAATTTAGGCAACATATGACCTTTGCGTGAATTCATTTATAAGGAGGGCCTTTGCTGTCTACGTGCAAGCACAAAAATCCCTATCGATTCATAATTGTCACTGCTAGGTTATTATTTTTTTTTGGCTAAATAAACCTCACTCCACCTATGGTAGGAAGCAGGTCCACCGCCTTTCTTAATCTCCTTGTGATTTAATTCTATCTCTCTTATTTCGGACCATTTAGATCCAAATGAGTCGGATTGTTTAAATGATATTTTGCTTAGTACGTCAAAAGATTTTGCTGACTTACTTTGCCTTCTACTCCAAATGTCGAGCCTCCGAATAGCTGATTCTGAGTCGTTGGATATTAGAATCAGTCATTCTCAGCGGACAAAAAAGGGTGAGAACTTCCCTCCCTATCATTTGTTTCGAAAGTCATGAAAATAGTAATGAACGGATCTACTAGTGAATCTAGTTCCAAGGTACCTTCTTACCAATCTGCCAATCACTGAACAATTAATCCCTCAATTCAGATGAAGTGCCCATGGTCGTATCCTTCTGTTAGACCTCAAACAGTATATCGTGAAGTGCCTGGCTTGGATATTTGCTTAAATGTGTGTAGGATTGTCTCAATGACACGTTACAAACTTTTCGAGCTTGATTTTTGTTTACTGGGCTTTCCATAACTAGTTGAATAGCATATTTTTTCACTATCGACCCACATCTTTTATCCTATCCATCAACCATTTACCGAATGCTCCCTATAAATCTACTTTGTTTAGATTTTGAGAATTGATTGAAGATTTGGAAACTATTAAATTTCACTATCCTTGAAAGCAATTTGGACAAAATAACTAACTGGACAACAAATATGCTCTCACTAAATAAATACTATTAAGCATGGATATTAACACTATATTATTTTGTGGGCGGTTCTGCAGTCACAATCCTCGACTAATAAAATAATTAGAATCTAATCTCAAGTGTCACATTTTTCCGTTAGCATTTTTCAGCAAATATCAAGTTTTTCTGAACAGAATTGTTAGTTCCTTGAAATCTGTGCCTGACTTATTGATGGCAGTTTAAGTTAAGAAAGTATCATACTTCTGTTCAGTCTTCTGTAATATTAAGGAAAAACACTAGTAGTAATTGAAAGTCACCTGGAGATGTCTCCTTCAGTGCCACTGAACCCAATTTATTTTTCAAGCCTGTCAATGAAGTCGACTGAGTACCTCCATCAGCTATTTATCCCTCAGGATCTGTGCTTGAACCACTATCTGATACAGAAAGGGATTCCATAGGGGAGCAAAAGTTTGTAAGTATTTTTGTGATTGGTTTTTCGCGTCCTGATACTGGGTTCCCGATACCAAAACGCAAAGGTAATTTGTTAAGATTGAGAAAGTTTTCGACTGGGTGGTATATCTTAATCGTATCCCCCTTATTGACCACACTACACACACAACCTACGCAAATCTTCACCTAGAAACAACTTCATCTTTGCACTCATGTACTTCAGAAAGTATATAGCTATCTCACAACAAGTTCTAAAGCAGCAGATAATCAAGTATGTGAATTTAGGAATAAACTTGAAAATGGCTACGATGTAACCCTTATGGTACTTATAATCTAACTCAGCCGATTTCCCCGAGGTTTGTGTTGAGGATACTGTAATTCAATGTAGCATCAAATCTTACTCTTTGATGTAAACTTAAAACATCAGTCTATCATGCTCCTTTAAGAAAGTCTGCGTGGTCAAATTTTCTTCCTTCTAGTTTTAAATGAGCACACACCTCCGATATAAAGTAGACATTTTACTTGACTTTGGGCCGTACCCATTGTAGGTTAGTGATGTTATGCGGTTTCTGAAATTAAAGTAGATGAAAAAAGATTCAAATGTACATCTCATGAATTCAAGTTCTTATACCTCAGTCTTTAATCCACCACTGTATTTCTTATCGTTGAACCGTGTATGCTGGGATATTATTTAAATTCGACCTTTTCTAATTAGTTAACTTTATATTGTGATTACTAAATAATTTGAATATTGCGCAATTGTATTTCTTTTCACTTTTTTTCAATAATCAAATGAAGGATGCCATTGAATACAATGACACTAATAATCGAAAGCCCTCGAATCTACACTCAGCTTGGTGTTCCTATCACAGTAACTGGTGTTGCACAAGTATGTTTGTTTGTGGTTATACCATTTTATCTACTCAGTAGTAGGATATATATTCTTGATACTTAATGTTATAAGTTTTCTGATTTACATTTCGTGAGACTCTCAGTAAGGAGACAAAAACTAATGTTCGCAAAATTATAATTATCTAGCCAAACAAGTACCAAAAGAACAAATGCTACGGGATCTTTCTTAGAATTATGATTTAGTCTACTTGATGTCGTGTTTTTTTTTAGTTTCATTAGAAGTGAAGCTCTAACCTGATAATATTCGGCTTTCACAAATGACCGTATTAGCGTAGTCAGTTTTTGAACATCCTTACTAACTCTACCATGTTTTTACAAAGATTTAAAAAGCTATCTGCTTATTTATCTGTTTCTGGATAATATTTCCACCAGTTTAAATGTTAACTGAGTTCTGTTGATCATATTAGCAACATAGCTAAGGTAATTTACTGAATATTGCGGTACACTGTGTTTAGTGATCTCAATCAGTAATAATATATGATGCTTACTTTCAACTATCCAGCAAGTTTAACCATATTTTGGCATATTTATGTAGTCTGTCCGTTAGAGAGGATTGTTCTCTGGGATTCTGTTGATGAAGGGTTTGACTGAAAGGTTTATCAACATCTTAAAGTGTCTATATACAAACACCTGAGGCATACAACTACCTCTCTTCATTGTTCCATTCGATCAATAAGATTAAGCAGGACTGTCTAATATCACCACTACTCCCCAATTTTCCCATAAGCGACTTTTAGGAAACAGCTCTGATGAAAGCGGGTAATGGTGGTTTAGATCTATTACTTGGAGAAGAGCCTTTCGACCTTGGGTATGTGGATTATATTGTCATGCACTATGTAGGAGCCTGTGCCTACACTCTTGGTAGTGAGCAGTTAAAAGCAGTCAAGAAGTTCGTGTATCTGGGTAGTTTTGTAAGTGTTGCCGTTGGTGTGAGTGATGAGATCACATTAGGTATAGTGTAGGTCAGAGAGGTGTTAGCGGAATATAGATTGGATTAAAGCACGTTCCGTGGACGCTGATTGGCTATTTCCTATCCAATCAGCGCTAGTCGATACTTGGAGAAGATTCTAAAATCTTCTCAAGTAAAAACCGTAAATATACTAACGTTTCTCTTATTGTGCTTCTTACTTCTATCTACCCTTGATATTTGGAATATAGTCTCGTTCCCGTTCAACGTGTTCTGATTCGGGGACTTGTCGAATGAATTGTCATCCAAGGATACTAAGCAATAGGAATAGATGGGTTGTAATAATAGAGATTATAACAAGAGTTTTATACCAGTCTGGGCCATCTTTGGCTCCTTCGTGATTATAGACTCTGTAAAATGTCGGATTTACAGCGCGTCGGTAAGAGCAATTTTGGGAAACATGACCTCTCTGACTTGAGGAAGTTAAGCGATTCTCTGTGTCTGATCATCGTTGCCTCCAAAAGATCCCTAACATTCAACGATAGCACCATGTTATTACTTCAGAGGTTCTCCAACGTGTTTTCGGGCACAGCAACGATAATTCAGTTTATATCACCATCTTGAAACACCGACTTTGGTAACTTGGACATGTACTAAGCATTTCATCCCAGTGAATTTCATATCGTACACTATTTGCAGACCCTGGGGCTAGTTGGAAAAAACAGAACTGGTCAGTCTGTGACGTGGTTCTGTGATTTACAATAAAGCTGTACAGAACTGGTATCCGTTGGCCCTTCACGACTCCCTGATTGGGGTCTCATAGAAAGTACAACACAGTCTCAGAAGACGTTATCAGACATGACTCAGAATAAAAGCTAATGGTGGTTCTAGTGCAGTTTTCGTTTACTTTCATACAAACAAGAGGAACTTCTTGGACTGAAAGAATTCCTTATAGTTGTATTTTTCCTAATTGAACTGTTTCTCCTATTATATTTTTTACTCTCATTTACTTATTTTGGTTCATCTGTTGTGTTTCTTACCATATATTTCTTTCCCTATCCCTTTTCAATCTCATTTTCTTATTGTGTGGCGCATATATATTTTGGTGCCGCTTTGTACCAATACTTGTGTTTAAATTAACGATAAGCATTGTTTTCTTGAGAAAGTTATTTTCACTAGCTTTCCCATTATTCTGTCTTGTATCTAGCTAGTTGTTGATACTTTCAAAATCTGGGGAGTGTGAGTTAGTTTTATATCAAGATAATTTCTGTTTCATTATTTTACTGTCAAACTAACTGAAACTATAGAAACATTTTACCGCTGATTAGACTAAAACATCACCTCTGTGAAAGATTGTTATAGAGAACTATATACAAGAAAGTAGACAGTGAACATTTGTATTGAAGCGGTTAAATCATCATTTTTGGACATGTCCTAGATACCTACTTTAAAGATTCTCAGTAATTACATCCACCGTAGAAGGACTCTCGGTTTATGTTGTTTAACAATTCAATAATTGGAGCTTTCTCATCTTTACTTTTATGTAACTTAATTTAGGTAAAAATTAATGGAAGTAACCAAGAAATGTTAGCGGCTGCATGTGAACAATTTCTTGGCAAATCAGAAAATGAAATACGTGAAATAGCTCAAGAAACACTTGAAGGTCATCAGCGTGCTATTATGGGCAATATGACAGTTGAAGAAATATACAAAGATAGAAAAAAATTTTCAAAAGCTGTTTTTGAAGTAGCCAGTTCGGATTTGGTGAATATGGGAATTAGTGTAGTTAGTTATACACTAAAAGATATAAAAGATGATGAGGTATGTATGTAGTAATAATTTTTATTTGGATATATGGTTCTTCGAGATTCTTTTCCAACTTAGCTATGATTATCATCATAAATTGACATCAGTTAGGTAATTGGGGAAAACTTTAGAGGACTGAATACCTATTTCGTCCCGTTTTGGAGGTCCTGTTCATAAAACGCTGTCCAGAACCTTTATGTCTCACGACGAGTACAGTAACATCAGTTCACTAAATCACTTTACTGAATAAGTTGAGTTCATGATCCATTCTGTTTAATGTTATGTATCTTTAGGCAGTCAGTTAGAATGTAGATAGTTGGAGGTAGTTTCCAAAGGGCTATTACATCAAAATATAACCTAGATAACGTCAAATTACTTAGGCGAATACCCATATTGCAACTTGATCGATAAAATCAGCTAGCATTAAGAACTAAGCAAAAATGATAATGATTATCTCTTGATGGTCGATTAGTGTAAATCGACAGGAAGTCCTAAACCCTAGTTTTATACTCTTTTACACTCTTCTATCAGTATTACCTACAATTTTAAAGAAATCAACACTCATCAGAGATTAGTGCTTGTGTCACGCAATGTCTTAATCAATGACGTGCTGTTGAATTATTCTGAACAATTTTTATCCTGTAAGACTAATATTTTTTGCACTAACTGACCACTGAGTACTAACAGTTAACCGATCGAAGTTGAAATTCCATACCTGATACTCAACATCAGTCAGATTTTTTTTTCAGTCATGTGACTTCATACCACATAAAACATAAAGATTCTCTGATTTTTGGATATCTAAATTCTTGATCAAATATAAAGTTATTTTTTCGTAGATTAAAAAAGATAACCTCTAAATCTTGAATTTAGGTTATTTTTGATAATCCTTATTGATTTAATAGAAACATTAAAACATTTGCTAGTAGTAGTTCATTGGGTTTTAATGTTCAAATTTAATTATTGATGCTTATTATCATAAAATATTTGTTGATTAAAATAATCAAATTGTCATGTTAATATATTTTGTTAATCTCTCTTCATCATTGAACAGTCAGTCAGTAACAACGTAGAACTTTGTACGCACGTACATCAGTTCGAGTTGCCACACCATTGAACAATATTTGTTTCGATTAACATCATTTATTTATCTAGTTACCATTCAAAAATTACTAGTTTGAGCATATCGATTAGGTTAATTTTAATCAGTTTAAGTAATTTATAAAGTAATCTAGTAAAATTATCTGTAAATTTTCTATGTATATTTGCATAAATTAATCAGTCAGTTATGAACAACTTGAAATCTGGTGCATATAAATATCAGTTCAAGTTGTCATATCATATCAGCATTGAAAAATGAAAGTATCTAAATAAATGCCAGGGTAATAAAAGTAGCACCTGTTATTTTTACTACTTGATTACAACTTCAGCACTTGCACGTGTAGAACCCTCAATTCGCAGGTTAAAAGTCAGAAGAAAGTAGGACAAGCGTTTACTACAGTGTCAAAATGTACAGAAAAACAGGTGTATATATAGTTTTACATATGTGCTGTAACATCATTATTATACGCGTGGTTATATGAGAGCACTTTGAAAGGGAAAGCGGACTCTCCCCATCCTCATCCCTACCAGGGCATTTTGGGGTACCCAATCATCATGCAAGAAGTTTATACACTTGTCCATCCACACGTTAATTCTAGGGCGCTGTGATTAGATGGGATCTTTTTGGCTCTTTGAGGAGCCCCTGGAAGCTTCATCTCGCTTTCTGGGAGCTGTTTCAACAGTAATAATATAATTGGTGTTTGCCAAGATTAGACATAAGCAATATGATTCTAGACAATAGAGTGAATTCTCAGGATAGAAAAGCATAAGATAATTTTAAGAGTCAGGATCTAAGAGAAAAAAACAAGTGAACTCATCTGCCCCATTGAGGCTGGTTTTCAGTTAATTCAACCCAAAGTACCCAACCAGGTAGCATGTACCTGTGCACATGACTCAGTCCATATATATATATATATATATATATATATATATATATATATATATATATATATATATAATTACACTTGATAGTTAGTAACAGTAGAATTCAAAGTGCGTGTTTAATTGAATTTACAGTTCATTAACTGTATTTCTTTGGAACTCAGTGATTGTTGGTAATACAGTATAGACTCAGAGATTGTAACGCCACTTAAAAACGCCAGATTATAATTATTACTATTCATCTTGTACTGATTATTTGGATCTTCCCATTGACGTTTAGGACTGCAATTGATCAGTAACTTTTTGGCATATATGTATGTTGTACAATTTACCCCCATTTTGCCTCAAGTCAGAAGCATTGTGAACAGAGATGGATGGTGGAAGGTACATCGAGCTGATGGGTCCCAAGTAGGACGAAACGCGCGTCGCGGATTCCACTGCTACCCACAATTTATCTCTGTTCATTATTATTATTATTGGTTGGTAGATCACGAAGTTACAATAACTACTTTTTGTGATGTGATTGAATTTCTTCCAACTAGATCCGTTGATAAATTTAACCAAAGCAAGAATAACAAGGTTTGGACAATAAAAATGAATTCATTCTACTATATGTTGGGTCCAGCTGATAAGAAACCGTGAAGTAGAATAATGAATTTATTTTGTCCTACAAACTTTGATGAGTTTTTATTAACTTATAGGGTCTTAAATAATTAAATTGGTAATTCCTGGTATTATATCTTTGCTACATTAGATAATAGTTAATAATGAAATGGTCAGCTGAATGAAAATTGGATATCAGTGATTAAGTGTTATGAAAAACACTTGAACTATTAAAGTCTGAAGAGTTTCTTTAAAGATTATTGTTAAGCTATTTTAGTCTATTATAGTTTGTCCTACATAACGTTAGAATATCATTGAAATGTGTCTCAGTAGACTTTCATCTCACTTATATTTTACTACCATTTTTGTGGAGTACTTTTGATGTAATAATATAACTCATTCAAATTTTCCATAGATTTTGGTAAGGAAGTAGTTGACGTGGATTTGCATACAATACAATTTAACTGACTCATGTTATCCTATTTACTAAAATCAACATCCAAATATGATTAGATTAACATAGTATAGATTTGATTGTTAAACGCTATGTATTTCTCCGATGATTTTGATTATTACCCTGAAGAAGTCTAGACAAGTTAGCTGGACAAAACGTTGGAATTATTTTAAATTTTAATCGCTGAAATTATTTGAAATATAATTTTCACATATCATGACTTCTCTATACTCTGCGCTCAGTTTCTGTCAAACTATTCGTTCTAATCTTGATGAATATTCGTATAGGGTTTACTACACGAACTAAACAGATTAAGATGATAATTTAGGTGTCAAATGCACTGCGCTTTCAAACAACAAATCATTTACTTTGATATGAGCAGTAGAATACTATCACCACACAGAAATAATAGAGTATATAAACTTATATTTAATGAGTTATAATATGAAATACTGCAAAAGTTAGAAGCACTTATATAAGAATGTACTGCTCGGATTAAGCCTGGGCTGTGTCTGGCTCTCCTGTTAAACAGCATTGAGCTGTACTGTTTGGGTTGTCACGTCAAAGTCGAGTTCTCCTGAAATCCAATGTAAAATTACCCTGGCCTACAAGGGTATATTATATAACTGTGGAATAATAAATCATAAAATGTTTAATCTAATACGCACTATTGAATAAAGAGACAATAACAGGTATTACTACTGAAATCAATATTGTGTGAACTGTAAGTGTCAGTTTCATTTAATTATAATAATAATTATATTTGTTGTATATTTAAGAAGATCAGTCATCCAACGGTCATGACTATGATCGATTCTTACAACAGCTAAAATTGTTAATAACCGGGGATTTTTTATTTCACAGTGCCTACCCTATTCATTCTTGGTTTTGTACATAGTTCAGACCAGTTGTTAATGAACTCTAATGAATTATCCCACCATCCTATGTACCTAGATTACGTTACTACTTTGAGTAATGTATATAACACACTTCAGTCTCAACCAGTACATGTCCCATATCTTATCAGTTGATTTACTTCATATGATATATCATTCACAAATGACTCTTTAAAAGTTCTAGTGGCCAAATACTTCTGATCTGATAATGTTGTTTTTCAGCTTTTACGTTTTGATCACTCTTAATCAGCGTAGAGCCTGGGATAAATGTGTGTCAGTTCAATTTATCATATCATGTCAACATAGAGAAATGAAATTGACAGGATTAATAATGAAGAAGTCTAAATTGTAGTAGTATAAGTGATAGTGAGGAAAATAGGATGTTAGAGAATATTGTTCGAAAAGAAAATATGCATTCGAGTAATACAAGTATAAACTAATATTGAAGTTAAGTATTAATGGAAAGATAAAGAGTAAATGCATCTGTCACTGTGACCAATTCTAGGTCTCGTCATCTAATATCTTCAACTAATGATTAAGGTTATCACAAAAATTTGAACCAGGTAGTATGCATCTACCATTATGGTTCATTACAGGTGCCAAGTCGTTCAGTTGAAATCCAACAGTTTTTAATTTTGATTTAAACCAGTCATATTATACAATCCTCTATCTAATTTCAATCAATGTTATCTTCTTATCTGTGTATCTCCATCCCTTTGTAGGGTTATTTACGTTCACTTGGTTTAGCAAGAACAGCACAAGTTAAATGTGATGCACGTATCGGTGAAGCCGAGGCAAGACGTGATGCTGGTATTCGAGAGGCAGAAGCTGAAAAACAACGTGTTGCCGGTAAACTATTAAATGATATTGAAATTTCTAAATCAAAACGTGATTTTGAATTACAAAATGCTGCTTACGAGAAAGAAGTACAATCACGTAAAGCGGAATCGGAATTAGCCTATGAATTACAGGTAATTTTTCGTTGATTTTTAACTAGAATTATGTCTATGCTTTTTTTCATTGCGGTGGTTTGTTTTTATTGTTTTTCACTGTCCATCTGAATACTTACTCCTGTTACTCCTCATGGGGGAGCATAGGTCATCCACCAGCACTCTCCATCCAACCCTATCCCTGGGCAATCCTTACCAGTTCTTTCCAGTTGTTGTTAATTCTTTTCAGATCTGCTTCTATTTCCCGACGTAATTTATTATTTGCCCTTCCGCTTCCTTTCAGGATTCCAAGTTAGGGCTTTCCTCGTGATACAGTTTGGTGATTTGCGTAATGTATGTCCTATCCATTTTCAGAGTCTTGTCCTAATTTCTCTTCAGCTGGAAGCTGTTTTGTCCTCTCCCATTATAGGCTATTGTTAATGGTATTCGGCCGACGGATATTGAGTATCTTACTCAGACAACTGTTTATAAATACTCATACCTTCTTGATGATGGTTATAGTAGTTCTCCACGTTTCAGCTCCGTACAGTATGACTGTCTTGACATTCGTACTGAAGATTCTGACTTTGATAATGGTTGACAGTTGTTTTGAGTTCCATATATTCTTCGATTATAGGAATGTGGTCCCTTGTTTTGCCAATCCTCACCTTTACATTTGCATCTGATCCTCCTTGTTCACCGATAATGCTTCCCAGTGTTGGGGACGTTAGATCCCCAGAACTCACTTGGAAAAGGACCTCATTTTGTAATTTTATTTAGAAAATTTGAATTTCTTTATTCTCGCACCAAAGTCGCTCTTGTCACCTTCATGTCGTATTTCCCACTGGGAAATATCTTAAGTGCTATTGGTCCGTTGCGTCTTTCAGTATGCTATTTGGTAACTCTCTCTCGGTTTTGTACTGTATATGTACGTTTTGAATCGTGTTTGTTGTTATCGCTCGTTTCTGGCTGTTTGCAGAATACACTTCCCCATTCCAAGCTTGGACTTCTCCCTCTAGTTAGCGGGGTTGGGTCGCATCAATAGCTAGCTTACTGGTCTTTGGTCACCGAGTCTTGTTTCTCGTTCGCAGATTAAGTAAACTCGTGATAGCTTCAACCCTATCACCCAGGTACGTGAAAGACTCCACATCTTCCAGAGTTTTTTCATCAAGTGTGATTGTGTTGGTGTTCTCCGTGTTGTATTGGAGGATATTGCTTTTTCCTTTGTGTATGTTGAGGCCTACTGATGCAGAGACTGCCGCTACACTAGTTGTCTTCATCTGCATTTGTTCGTGTGTATGGGATAGGATGACTGTCATCTGCGAAGTTCAAATCGTCTAATTGATTCTAAGCTGTGCATTGTATTCCATATTTTCCCTCAACTGTTGAGGTCTTCATAATCCAACCTGTTGATATTGAAGTTGGGCATCTATTGCGTCTTTCATCTGGTTCAGCAACATTTTGCTGAAAACGTTTTTTGGTACTGACTACAGTGTAATGCCTCTATAGTTCTCACATTTGCTCAGATCTCCATCCATCTGAATTCAGCATTAATAAAAATGCAACAGTAGGTACCGAAAGTTCTCAATTTTTTCAGCCTTAAACAAAACTTGGGATGATGCATATATATATCACTAAGTTGATATTTTTTTAGCATGTGGTTATTTTTATTGTTTCAAGAAGACTTTTGTAAATCGTGCACCAATTAACGTTGTGAAACTCATCAATAATGTTAGTAATAATAAAGATTCTAAATTTTTAGTTCAAAATGGATTTAATTTATCGTTTTTTTATTTGGTGAAACTATGGAGCAAAATGTTTAGTTAGATTCTCACCAGTTGCTCACAACCTACTGTTTGATTATTCAGATTCTTTTCTCATTGTAGTTGTTTTAAATCACCACTATACCATGATAAAACATATCCATATCTAACTAATTTCGCTGTTATAAGTAGGGTAACTTTACAATGAGTTTGATCTTAAAATACTGTAGGTTGTAATCAACTTATGAGAACCTAAAGAAATAAAAAGAACTAAGTTTATGGAATATGTGTTCACGTTAAATATCTTAAATTAGTTGTGTTCGGATCCAACTATTACTGTTACCTTAGTGAAACAGTTTGGTTAGTTTATCAGAACGATCCGTTTGATCGTACTGTCAACAGTACTCAAGAGTGATGGGAGTAAAATGTCTCTCACAGATGACCAGTGTCTCTGGAGATATCGCGTTTCCATAGATGAAAGAAGGGGTTGAAAAAGGTTTATCCAAAAAATAACACATTCTATTAGACTTCAAGGATTTTCAGTTCAGACAGTAAGGTCTCTTAGGCTCTGTGATCAGACCTAAATGTTGACAAGATATTCATTACCAACCTAGTTTTTTTTCAGGCCTTATAAAAAAATATTTTCTATCTCAGAATCGAGAACCACTCACACACTTCTAACAGTATTCAACCTCATTTTGCTATTTGGCCTTTATCGGGTTTTAATTCTACATTTACGGAATCAATTAAAGTATGTTATTTGCATACCTACTTAGATATATTGCATTTTATGGAATAAGCTTAAAATAATATCGTAATCGTAATATAGTTGTTGTCAGTTTCAGTTGAAACAGTTGCTGAATCAGTTCTATATATTTGAACCTTTATTGAATACTATAAAGGTAGTTTAACTGTTCCTCAGTTATATCTTCGGGTAACGGATCATGGTTTTGAATTTCGTCTCATTTGCGCAGTCAGTTTGTATTTAAATCCTGAATATCGAATTGTACTAATTAATTAAATCATAAAAAGAATACTTGATATTTTTCTTATCTCATGTATCCTTCTCTTGTCTCTCTTATACATATACCTGCATTTGGAACAAAAACTAGGCAGCTAAAGTTAAACAACAAATTAAGGAGGAAGAAATGCAAATCACCGTTCTTGAGAAAACTCAACAAATCCAAGTGGAGGAATTAGAAATTGTACGACAAGAACGTCATTTAGATGCGACAGTACGGAAACCAGCTGAAGCTGAACGTTTTCGTTTGGAACGTCTCGCTGAAGCTGACCGGCTGCGTTTAACTGCCGAGGCGGAAGCAGAAGCTGAGTCTATTCGGCTACGTGGTCTTGCTGAGGCGGAAGCATTAAAAGCTATAGCACACGCTGAGGCAGAACAAATGGCAAAGAAAGCTGAAGCATGGAAAAATTATCAGGTTTGCTTATTTATTTGTTTATTAATCAAAATAATTAATGTAGCTCGTTTGCCAAGTATATAGTTTCTTGATCTTACAGTTAAACTAACACTACCTACCCCCTACCCCGACACAAAATGTTAATTCATTTAACAGTAAGTTGGAAGAAAACTAAGTGTGACTTAACCAATAGCTGGAATTAATTCATGAAATCACTGGATTAAGTCGTGTCAATAAGTGCAAACTACCTGATTAAGGTCCATAGGATTGTTGTAACAAATGGTTGCAAACATGACTCAAAATCTATGGACAATGGTGCAAATGATTTCACTCGGTTTTTCCTTAGATCTTGAGTTTTAAAATTATTTCATACTATTTTATTCCACGAATTAATTTTTTCTCGAATCATATTACCTATGCTCAATGTTTTCTATTCTTATTGATAGTGTGACAACGTGAACTTATGCACATATGTGCCGGTTTCTACTTTGCACACAACTATTAGATTGATACTATCCAATTAGTGGTGTGTTTTTGTACTATAAAAGTCCAAGTGAAATGAGTGCATTATTCACTAGAAATCAATAAATAAGTGGTAAATTACCTTGAAGATAATCTATGTTGAAAAGACTGGTATAACTTAGAGAATTTTTGGAAACCATAGAAACGAAGATAGATACTCGATGGAAGTTTATATATATATATATATATATATATATATATATATATATATATATATATATATATATATAGACTGGTGGCCACATTGCAACATGATCGATAGCATTCGATCTGCACTAATAAGGACTAGACACGCATGACATTGATCACCACGCAGTGATCAATCAGTTGTGACTCGATGGAAGTTTTGTACAAGTTTGAAACTTCTCAACTTCTTTCTAAGTTTGATTTGTTATGTAAGTCATTCACCAACTGTGGGTTCATATAATCAAGCTTGTGTTGTAGTCTAGTTATGCGAGCGAGGTTCAAAATGGTGACATATTTATTGAAAGTTAACGCTTTAACCATTAAGTTACATCTCTGCCAATTTTTAATCAGTGTATATACAATTATAATATTATCAGAATGGGTTTTGTGGAGATTTTTAGAAATTTCACAAGTTGAAATCATGAGTCAGTTGAAGCTAGACCACCATTGAAAACCTGGAAGCACTGGACGGCCGTTTCGTCCTAGTATGGGACTCCTCAGCAGTGCGCATCCACGACCCCGCACCACCCGGGGCTCGAACCCAGGACCTACTGGCTTCGCGCGCGAGCAGGTTTTCAATGGTGGTCTAGCTTCAACTGACTCATGATTTCAACTTGTGAAATTATAATATTCTTAACTTTTAAAAGGTCCAACTTTCAAATAATCGCATCATTAAATGCATATGAATTTTGTATTTATCTTAGTTGATTATTGCTAGTATTCGGATCTGTAGAGCAATCATACTACCTTTAGGAAAAGTAAAGAGGACAGTATTAGAATTTTAACTGAGTTTATCTCCATTCTCTTGCCATCAAAGTTACACTCACTGTATGAAGCGTATTTATACTATTCTGTCACCCGAATTCAACGACATGGAATAAGATTGAAACCTGTTATCTTATAGTTTAAGTTTGATTATTCTAACCACCAAACAACTACTGGTCCAGAATGTCTGTTGAATAACAAGACATAAACTCAATTACATGATCATTTTCTAGTACCATCTCTAATCGCCTGTTCTAAACTCCTGATTCTTCTTTATCCTTTATATTATGAGTAAAACTGAATATGTTAATAAAATTATAGTTCTTTATCTATAAACTAATGTGAGTACACAAATGTGTACTCAACAATGAAGGAATATAGGTGTCATTACCAAGGTTTGATTTGATAATTTCGAATAAATTGAGCATTGGGTTCATTGTTACAAATATATTATTTTTATTTATAATGAAGGAATATCCCCACATTAATATATACTGAATGAAATTCAATTTATTAAATCTATTTATAGTATCTCCGAATTATTCAACGAACGATCAGTCAGTCAGTCAGTAACAACGTAGAACTCGGTACGTACGTACATCAGTTCGAGTTGCCATACCACATTAGCACATAGATGCAGTTGTTGATTCAAATCCCGTAGTGGTAGAGGCGGTAAGAGTATAAGCAGTAATCGGGAAAATTAGGGTTTGAAGATGTTATTTAAAGAGTATAATCCAGTGAAATAAATTTGGGAAGAGAAAAAAGAGGCAAGGAGGAATCAGGAGATTAGAATTCGGATGAACACAAACAGTGTATGCACCTGCACCATTGCAAAGAATTTTGAGCCATGTCATTCAGGGTCTCTAACCATCGGTTGCTATCATCTCCCGGTCCCCAACCAGGTAATCTACACCTACCAATATGACTCAGTTCACTTGTCAGTGACTTCATGGATTTGTGTCATGTTTTGGTCTGGCCGCCCCTAGCTTTCTTCCAACCTACTCCTATACCACTGAACATAGTACGTCTAGGCAGTCGGTCGTTGGGCATACGTAACACGTGTCCCAGCCATCTCAACTGATGAAGCTTCACCACATCATCAATTGATTTGCCATCCTTACCTAGTACCCGTTTCCTAACAACTGCGTTACTTACTCGATGGTCCCAGGATATACGATGAGAAATTTGTTGGGGAGATCCAGAAAACTCAGAAAAAAATCTAAAAAAAGGCTGTGAAAACATTGAGAGAAGCATCTTATTGAATTAACATTCACTTGAAGTTTTGCCAGAAATATCTACAAAGTTAAGTCACATGTTGAGTTTCTGATTGAATGGTTACCTATACGGCTACTGTGTTTACTGGCGTTCCAGAATTTTCGGGAAACCCAGGGTCATCTAAAATACTATAAAAACACTAGACTTTCTGTGCATAAACGAACCTTCGGAGTAAAACGTTTCTTCCATATCTCGCGCCTTTTCTCTCGTGTTCAAGTTGCTGTGTAGATCTAGCCTGGGGTTACTAGAAGAGCTAGCGTTTAATTAGAAGACTTATCAAAATGTTAGCATAATTTTTGGTTGACTCGATTTAAAGGGATCAATGTCAACAGAATTACCATACAGATTTACTACGAATGCTTAGTTTAGGCTTATTTGTGTAAATTATTATTATCATACATTATGTAGAACACAAGTTGGATAGAACTCGATTACCGACTTCAACAGAGATATATCCACGTTAATTTAATATCAGTGAAATTTATAATGATACATATTTGTTTTTACTGTTTATCGTTTAGCTCAATCATGAGGAATGATGTTGTTTCTTGAAATACAATCACACATTTTGTTGAAATCACAACTTAATGGATAAAACACTCGAATACCAACTGTTGAGTTGCATGTTTGAGTCTCCCTCCATCTACTTAACTTATTCAGAGAGATTATATTGCTATCCTTCACATAACTAAATTTTACGGGGCTCAGTATTGACGCGTGGAGAGAGTCAGCTCTCACTCTCGAAATGCTCTCAAGTGGCCACGTGCATACAACCCCTGCTAGAAAAGTCGTACTCACTGCCCTCTTGCGACATTACTGTTGTTTACCAAATTGAGAGGACGAAAACTGAATGTACGGTGCTTTAATCGGGTAGATAGATATAGAGGATCCACCTAAGGAAGTTGGAAAACCCTGATTCCAAACCAATGGTGCACATGGTCTCCAGTATCCTGAGGGAACAAATGGCGTATGAATCAACCATTGATCACCGTCTACCATAGGACTGCATCTCCTGACACTGCTCCACTTCCTTGTGGATTAGACTTTTAGGTCAAAGGTTCCGGGTGTTCCCTCTTATGAAAACCAGCTGTTTCGGTTTGGGCATCTGGGCAGTATCACAGCCCTCACACAAATCGAATAATTTATATAGTGCATATCTATTTGGTGCCTCCCTGTACCAATGTTTATATGTTTAAATAGTAAATAATAATAATAATTGATGCTTATAATGCTTGTAAATTAAGGCAATAGCGAGGTAATTCGCACAGGATGCGCATATGCCAATAAGAGACTGATCAATTTCAGCCCTAAAACATCAATGGGAAGATTCAAGTAAAACAATACCAAGTGAATTAAACTTCACCCCATTGCACAAGCAAGTGGCTATCAGGACTCAGTAGCTAAGTGGATAACGCGATGGTGTTTGGAGCGAAGGTATTGGGTTCAAGTCCCAGAGTGAACATCAACTCTCTGAGATGCAGGTACGTCCAGCTGACGAGTCCCAAACAGGACGAAACGCGCGTCGAACTGTATTCCACTGCTAGCCACTATCCATCTTTGCTTATAACAATAATAATAATTGACGCGTACATAAATCTATTCTGTTTTTACTCGTTCTTTTAACAAGCAAATATACTTTGCTAATATTTTTCTATATTTATTTATTTATTTTTCTCTTCAGAACGTTGCTAAATTAGACATGGTATTACAATCATTACCGAAAATTGCTGCCGAGATTAGTTCACCATTAACTAAATGTGATAAAGTCACTATGATTTGTACAGGTGAAGGGGATATTGGTGTTTCAAAATTAACTGGTGAATTATTTACAATTATGAATAGTTTACCAAATTTAATACATACAATGACTGGTTTAGATATTTATAAAAATATTAAAACAGTTTAATATTAAAACATTGAAACTGTTTCTTTATCTAAATGCAATCAATCAAGCCGCGTAATTCATAATGATTGTTAATTAGTAGTATTGTTGTTGTTGTTGTCAATGTAATTTTATTCTCCAATTGTTTTATGATTTTTCTTTGTTTTTTTTCTCATTCATATTTTGCCTACTTACTTAGTAGTATAAATCAATTTAATAAAAATATTTAACAAAGTATGTTTGTTTGCTCTTTTCATGTCAGTTGTATTTTCTCTCAAAGATTGAATAACATTGACATCTCATATTGATGATATGTAAATTATATTATTAAATGGTAGCATAAGATAAATAAATTTGTTATTTTCAACATAATAACACGGTTGATGTTATATATATATATATATATATATATATATCCTGCAAGTTATATACACATATCAGATGGTGTTAATCAAATAACAAATTCATACTTCTCTCAGCTATCAGTTTTACCCTACTTTATGTAGCATCTTAAATTGGTATAGATGTCGCCTAGAATGATTTTAAAGACAAAATGTATCCGTAGGACGGAATACTTCAATCTTGACCACTAAAATTTATTGTGTGATTTTTTAACACGAAGTTCGAATTTCAGGCATGTAATTATCAACGCATTTCCAAGCGATTAAGTATATTCATTTATACGCTTGAATCGTTAACCTTATTTGGACATATAGGTAACTATGATATAAAAGAAAGTTTCATAGAAGGAGTTAAATAAATATTGAGAAACGAGAAATTGGCTTAAGCGTAAGATTAACTTGAGTACTGTTGTGAGTATGCGAACGGTTTTTTCTGTAAGTTTCCCACACTGATGATGAACATTTTTTCTGGAAGAAACCTAAAATGGGACCTGGCTTTTCATTGATCATCTTTCTGAAACAAAGGTGTGGCCACATATTTCAATAGGAAACTACTTAAGGCCAATCACACAACCTTATATATTTGTAGATATCATTATCAAGATTAGACGTGGTAATTTCAAATTAAGCATTAGGTAGAAATTTGTTTAGTTCAGTCGCTCATTTACTTACTTTCTAAAGAGGTAGCTCACATTATGTGATAAAACGTAGAAAAATTGAATTTCTACACATCAGGATATCACCATTAGTTTTTTCATAGTTGATTTTTGTTAGCTTCGTACGTATCAAATGTGATAAGTCTTCCAACTGAATACTTGATTCAGTTTCCTAAGGTCTTCGAGTAACCCCCAGGCTAGATCTATTCGGCAACTCGAACACAAGAGAAAGATGTGACTTTTCACTTTCTAGATATTCCTGGGGTACTTCTATTCGACTCTGATTACATAAAATGTTTCCCGGCGTTTTCAGGGCTTTTTGAAGAATTTTCTGAATCTCCTCAACACCCTCCTTTAAAAAAATAAGGCCTATTCTTCGGATCTCCTTGGAGCTTGATGACTGGTTCCTGGTGGCGTCCCGACTTCCTTGGTGTCCAGCGATTATGAATGTCTGTTGGGTTTCCTGTCATTGGGATATCTGTAATTATTTCCAGTGGAAAACTGACTCTACCGTGTTCATCGTCCTTTTACTCTGTAAATCTGGCTGGTGTGTCTAATCCACAAAACATTTCGATAACTCTAGGTTCCTATAGATTTTTTCTGAGGCATGACTTGACGATTACTTTATCACCCACGTTAAAACTTCGGATAGTCAGATTTTGTGTGCATCCATCCATTGATGTGAGTGATAACATGGCGTCGAATACTTCTTCCGAACATAGCTTTAGTAGGGGAATTTCCATCTATGACAATAGGGTTGGGCTTAGTTCTATAAGTTAAGAATTTTGTAATCACCAGACTTGTCCTCTCGTCTCCACCTTTCATCAATACTATTTTAAATGTGTCAACAAACCGCTCTGTCTGTCCATTTAATTGAGAGTGATAGACTGGAGAGAGCATATGCGTAACCTTATTAATGCTGAAGAAGTACTTGAATGATTCTGAAGTGAATTTTGAGCCGCTGTCAGTCACCAAATTCTCCGGAGCTCCGAAACAGCTAAGCAATTTAGATAGCTTGCTGATTGTTTCACTGACTGCAATTTGCCATAGCATATATTTGTGGCCATTTCGAGAGTGCATCCACTATGACTAAAAACACTTCTCCTCGAACTCGGCCGACAAAATCTGCAATAAGCCTCTCCCGGGAACTATTAGGATTTGTCGAGTGTTGTGGATCACATTTCTTCGGAATTTTGGCCGCTTGTAAGCACGATGAACAATTGCAGCATCTAGCCTTGATATCTTCGTCTGTTGTAGGCCAGTAAGTATCGTTTCGAGCAAACGATTTCATCTCATTGATACCAGAATGGCTGCTGAGTGATTGTTTTAAAACCTTTCAATGTAATGTTTTTTGAACAACAATTGTAAATAAAGTTTTCAAGCGTTTTGAGGGTCCCTTTGGGATATTTTGAGGAAGTTTCTGGGTCTCCCCAAAAAAAACGCTACCATTCACATTGATAAGTCTTGGAGCAGAGGAATCAACATTTCATAACCATTCATTCGTCTGTGGAAACGGAACATCTGTGGAGGTTCTAACCAGCCGTGAGAATCACCATACTACTATCACACGGGGGTAGTTGACAGTATTGCACTTGAAAACCTTTATTTGGTCGTCTTCCTCCTCTAGACTGTTATGACCTCGGGGAACATGTGTTCCGGAATAAAATAGCTTAGTTGTTTCGTTCTTGTTGTATACCAAACTCAACATGTAAATAAAAAAACTGAAAGGAGTTATTTACTTACACCTGTCACCCCTCGTGAAAGAATATAGGCCAATCATCAGCATTCTCCAACGAAATTCAGCTGTTACTCATTCTTTTCATGTCTGTTTCCAGTTCCCAACCCAATGTGTTCATTGATCTTCCTCCTTTCCTTTTACCATCGACATTCCATGCCAGGGCTTGCTTCGAGATCCAGTTTGATAACTTCCTCACTTCAATGTACGTCCTATTCACCTCAAGTGTCTCTTCCTAATTGTCTATTCAACTGGAAGCCGATCTGTCCTCTCTCACAGTAGGCTGTCGCGGATGATATCCGGTACACAGATATTGAGTATCTTGCGTAGACAATTGTTCATTAATGCCTGTACGTTTCTGATTATGGTTGTAGTAGTTGTCGATCTCTCAGTTCCCTACAGTAGAACATTCTTGATGTTCGCATTGAAGATTCTGACTTTTGTGTTGGCTCACAACTGTTTTGAGTCCCATATGTTCTCCAGCTGTAGGAATGCTGTCATTGATTTTTTAATCCTTGCCTTCACAACTGCATCATATTGCTTTTTCACTTGTGCTTGTTGAAGCCTACTGACGCAGTGAATAATGCTACACTGACTGTCTCAATCTGCATTTGTTAGTGTGTATGAGATAGAAGAGCTGGGTCATCTACAAAGTCCAAATAGTATAGTATATTACAGTATAGTTGCATTCAAGCTGTCCACTCTATTCGGCGATTCTACTGAGATGTGGAGGTCTTCATAATCCAGTCGACCATCAGAAGAATGAGGAAAGGCGAGAGTAATCTTGTCTGACACCAGTCTTCATTTGGAATGAGTCTGTCAGTTGTCCTGCATACACGATTTTGTAATGTAGTCCGTTGTATGAATTTCGTATGATATTGACGATCTTCTCAGGTACACAAAAGTATCGAAGAAGGACTCCTCAGCAGTGTTCATCCACGATCCTGTCTCGCGAAACTCGACCTAGCGGTCTCACGTGGGTACGCTTGATCCAACGGTGTTAATGTCTAACTTCGACTAATCCACCTAATCCACATGAGTGATTCATTCATAAAAATGAATTTCAATCCAGTAAACAAATAAACCTGACACCCTATCAAACCATGTTTTACCAATAGAAAAATAAATGATTTCTGCTTATTACATATAACAAATGTGAATAAAAGATCATTTTATATTTTTATTTGCATTGTTGCCTATTTTTTTCTATCATTCTGTCTCATTTGTAAATGTTATTTTGAGTTACCTTCATCTTGTAAATCCCAACTCAGTGGTCTAGTGGTTAAGCGCTCGTGCGAGAGACTGATAGGTCCTGGGTTCGGATCTCACGAGGTGGGGTCGTGGGTTCGTACTGTTGAGGAGTCCCACTATATGACGAAATGACCGTCCAGTGCTTCCAAGTTTTTTATGGTGATCTAGCTTCAATTGACTCATGATCTCAACTATTGACATTACTAAAATCTCCACAAAACCCCTTCTAATACTAATCCTGAAATAGTTTATTTTTGGTAAAAGTACACTTTAAACTTATCTGTTTTCTAAGTTGTTATTGTTGATTTTGTTTATAAATTTTTTTGATAAACAACAAACAGAAAGGTCATACTGTTTGTGATACATTCACAATAATGAAGAAACAATGGAAGAATACATACTATACCATAAATCATTACAATTTGAATAACCTTGACCGACCAATCATACCCGTAGATTAAAGCAATAAATAAATATGTAAACAACGTATCTATCTCGCCCATCATCACACACCCTATTTCTTTCTTCCTGCCTTGCAAAGGAAATGACTCATAGTTATAATGGTTGATATGTCATTCTCATTTTGTGTATATTCAATGACCTGAACGATAATGTAATTATATTCTACTTATATAAATAACTTTTCGTTACAATTACAGTTTCTGTTAAAATTTATTCGTTAACGAGGATTATGGAAATAGTTACAGTTTAGAGTTTTACATCACAGATTAACTTCAGCTAAATACAAACCAAGAAGTGTTGGATAGTTGTTTCGTTCAAGTATAAGACTTTGTAACAGAGTGAAGGTGGTTACCATGGCATAGAATGTAGAGTGGTACTGAAATCATGAGTAAAATGGGTGTAGTTATAGAAGCACCTTTGATTATTATTATTATTATTATCATCATCATCATTGTTATTATTATTATTGTAAAGATCATTAGTAAAAGTTATTTTAATCAAGAACAAATCCACAAGTATCTAATCATTCTATCAATCAGTTAAAATTCATATTTTTCCAAAATTCAGTTACATTGTCAGAATCATTTGTTGTTAGGATTGAACAAATATAACTCAGTTATGGAGTTACATTTGTTAGTTAAAGTGGTCTATTCTAAACTTTATGGATATACTAGGTTATTGACTAACTTAAGTCAAGTACTACTCAGTTTAGTGTATTCGGACTCGACTAGTGATCAGTGTAAATTAAATACAAAAATCTGTGTATTCAGGCATAGTCTTCAATTTATTTCTGGTAAATACTGATTTACAGTCTTGCCTTCTTCATTTACATTAAACTATCAGACATCACTTTTAGTTCAGTTGACAATACAATTATTCAAGACAGTTAATAAACATCACATACATTTAATCTATATCTACGTAGTGAGAAACAAGTACATACAGCTGACGTGTCCGAAATAGGACGAAACGTGCGTCCTGCATTCCACTGCTAGCCACCATCCATCTTTTTCTTAAAAAGTAATGAGGATTTAGTTTTGTAAATAATTCTGACATTTAAAACGTAATATCTTGATTAACAAATAGTCAGTCAAGCATAATCAAATCCACTGTCTACAAAGATTAATGTTGACACAGATAAAGTTCAAAGTTGTTTCAATCACTCATACATGTACGAACAATTTGCACCTATGAAATTACCATTCTTGATGTTAAGCTTCTTAGAAAGATCAAATTCAAAATATCTCAAAGTTTCTGACCTTAAAGTTGGTAATCGCAATTATTATCACAATTGATTTAATATAAAAATCAACCTAACACCTTGAAAACTATCAAATCTTTCTACGGGGAGAACAAAGCAAGTTCAAACTAAATCGTGGATGCGCACTGCTGAGGAGTCCCATACTAGGACGAAACGGCCGTCCAGTGCTTCCAGGTTTTCAATGGTGGTCTAGCTTCAACTGACTCATGATTTCAACTTGTGAAATTTCTAAAATCTCCACAAAACCCATTCTGATAATAATAATCACCTGCTCACTAGTGACTGACTTCAGGAGACACTTCTGGAGTTCTAGTGAGAAGTCGTTACCAGTGGAGTTCAACCAGGTCTGTTGTGAGATAGGAACTCACTGAGGACAATGGTGTACGGTAGCGCAACTTCGTGGATTGGTTGAAGTTAGACATTAACACCGTTGGATGCCGGCTCAGTGGTCTAATGGTTAAGTGCTCGCGCGCGAAGCCAGTAGGTCCTGGGTTCGAGCCCCGGGTGGTGCGGGGTCGTGGATGCGCACTGCTGAGGAGTCCCATACTAGGACGAAACGGCCGTCCAGTGCTTCCAGGTTTTCAATGGTGGTCTAGCTTCAACTGACTCATGATTTCAACTTGTGAAATTTCTAAAATCTCCACAAAACCCATTCTGATAATAAATCAAATAGTCACAATAAAAATGTATTTAATAGTTGAATTAATGAGTCAATTGAATCTAGATAACCATGGAAAATTTGTGAGCACTGGACGACCATTTCGTCCCTTTGTGGAGCTCCTCAGCGGTGCTTATTCATGATCCTGTCTCGCGGGATTCGAACCCAGGACCTATCAGTTTCTCACGTAACCACTAGATCACTTAGCCGGCCGTTATCCAACGGTGTTAATGTTTAACTTCAACTAATTCACTTGATTCATGAATTGAACTATTAAATTACTGTAATATCCACAAAAACCCTTCTCTGATTATAAAAATATATTTGTTTGACCATGACCGGATGAAAAAAACCGTATTCTGAATATGAAGCACATTAGTAAAGGACTAAGGTCAAAAGTATACACAGTAGTCGAATACGATTTTTCGACAAACAAACTTAGGTGCATCTAAATCTGCTTTCATGAATCCACATCAATACTATAATTGATGCCAAAATATTTTGGCATATTTTTATTAATTACTCATCATCACTAACGAATCGGCTGCTTAACTTATCATCTTTGGAATCATAACGTTGGATATAATCATGCTTAATCACAAACTAAAGTTGTAATATAATTGCTCAGTCGTCTAGAGGTTAGGCGTTTGGACGCGAGACCGTTAGGTTCTAGGCTCGAATCTCGCGAGACCGGATCGTGGATGAACACTGCCGATTATTTAGTTATTTATTTGAACACATAAATATTGGTACAAGGAGGCACCAAATACATATGCACCATACAAATCTCATTCGATTTGTTTGAGGGCTGTGATATTGTTCGGGTGCCCGAACTGAAGCAGGTGGTTTTATTAGAGGGCCAGACCCGGAGCCTTCGACGTGAATGTCTGACCCACAAGGCAGTGGAGCATCGTGAGGAGATTCAGTCCCATGGAAGCCAGTGATAAACAATTGGTTCATACGCCATTTGTTCCTGTAGGATACTGGAGCCCATGTGCATCATTGGTTTGGAATCCCGTTAAAGCGCCGGACATTCGCTTTTCGTCCTCTCATTTTCGTAAACAACACCCCCACCACGAGAAGGCAGTGAGTAGGACTTCCCTGGCAGAGGCTGTATACGCGTGGCCATGTGAGGGCAGTTCGAGAGGGAGGGTGTGCCAACCTACTCTCGGCCATACCACGGCATTTGGGGGCAACACTACTGAGGAGTCTCATAACAGGACGAAACGGTCGTCCAGTGCTTCCAGGTTTTCCATGGTGGTCTAGCTTCAATTGACTGATGATTTTTAACTAATGAAATTACTATAATATCCACAAATATCCCTTCTGATATATGGATAAATTTAAAACATTCCCATATTGTAATTTAGAACAGCATATATACGCGAATAATATTGTTTTCGATTACATCCACATTATCCTTTACTGATATATAATATACAGTAATATTTATATGCATATTTGAAATGATTAAACCACTTAAGGCAGTTTATGAATAAATGACAACAGTGGAATAGATTATATAAGTGAAAAGTACAATTTGGTAGTGTGATGATAGGTGTACTAGTTGTAATAAGAATAATAAAGGCATGAGTCAATGCTTCATAATAAGAAATAGGTCAATGATTATAAAAATATAGACACTGAAATAACAACCATAAAAATCATAAGATTACTTAATAGGAAGAGTTCAGATAATTGGACCGTGAAACGTGAAGAAAAATAAACAAACGAAGAGTATGAAAAATAATAATAAATAAATTCATTTATTAAGGTCAAGGGAGAGATAAAGGTGTTACAAATTTCAGATGGGTTTTTGTGGAAATTGTAGTAATTTCAATGGTTAAGATCATGAGTCAGTTGAAGCTAGACCACCATGGAAAACCTGGAAGCACTGGACGGGCGTTTCGTCCTATTGTAGGACTCCTCAGCAGTGCGCATCCACGACCTCGCCCCCTGTTAGATCCAGACACAAAAATTTGGATTTTTGGCTCAAATTCCTATAGCTTCTGCTATGTATCAGAGACGAGATCGAACCCTATAAGAAAAACTAATAGAAATATGATAAATAACTTTAAATGACTTATTTCTGTCTACTACATGACCATTATCGATCAAGTGTGATAGAATGGAGTTACGTATTGTCTTGACGATACCTTTTGCTAACCACAAACAGAGGTGTTCACTAACTCTGGCTTAGTCGTCTGCCAGTGCGCCGAATACAGTCTTCTCCACAGGAGTAGCTGAATTCGTACATACACATAGAAGTGGTATAACCAGGTAAATTATCCTATTTCCCATTATGAAACACTGACTCATGCCTTCATTATTCTTATTACAACTAGTACACCTATCATCATACTACCAATTTATACTTTTCACTGATTTATATAATCTACTCCACTGTTATCATTGACTCATAAACTGCCTTGATTGGTTTAATAATTTCATATATGCATATGAATATTACTGTATATTAGCGTAAAGCATGATGAATATCTAATCGAAAACAGTATTATTCGCTTATATATGTTATATATGGATAAACTTAAGTTTTAGCTGGGATATCTTATGGTTCTGAAAACGATCTATCATAGATCGTGTCACCATTAAAATCGTTTAATGTTTATTAGTTCGTAATATTTCTCCAGTTATTGCCATTTCATAATGGTATATTTAAAACGGAGATAAAATATAACTTGCGCAATTTAGTTTTCGTGGCTATTACGTTGATGAGTAAGATTCCCGGCAAGGTTATTAGTGTGGACTGATGATGAGTCTCATACTTGTATGAAACAATTGAAGATGCCACAAGTATTTGACAATGCCTTAATCAGTAACAAGTTCTATAATCAAAACGTACCAACCCAGTGAAATCAGAAGTTAGAAGCGAAGAGTTTCGAAGATATATTTGATAGGCTATCAATATATCGAGAAGTGACTGATCTAAACTGTATAGCGGTTGTAAGAGAAGTTGATCCCAGCGTACCCATATGTGATCTGGTTCGGATGTGTGACCGAACGCCTTCAACTAGGTTAGTCCATTAAAGCTAATGTGGTTGGTATCAAATATCGAAGACCGATAGAGCTATTAATCTTGGGGATTTATTTACCGCTGCACAACTGTTCAATACTTTCTGGTTGATAATGACACCGCAATAGAGATTAATCTGTGATGAATACAATCTTTGCTAGTTGTTAGAAATATCGTCTTATAAAAGTAAAGTTAATTAACAAAATAATTGAGTAACTGAAGTAATGAAAATGATGGTTTATACATGATTTTCCAACACAGTACCATCAGTCATCTGACTAAATAAAACAATTGAAATATGATTCACTAGATTATAAATGAATGATAAATAAAGAATACCAAGTTAACTAAAAAGGAATATAACGGCTCGATAGGAAATCGACATTAATGTCTGACTATTTAAATTCACTGAACAAACTACCATCTGAAAGCATCCGATCAACCTACAGTGTATAGGAACTCAGGTTGGGGATGCCAATTTACTGTTTTCGTCAAGTAAGAGAACCATACAATTTAATACATTATTTCCATATCTTCAGTTGTCCTTTATATGCTTCATAATTCCTTCAATTCTGTTGTTATTACAATTGTTCCTTGTTTCTTCTCCCCTGTTTTCTTCAATTTGATCTTCTCAGTTTTATGATGGTAGGCATCCCATGTCTGATTGGAAATACACACTACTTATATGTTTCACCATATGTAGCATGCATCAGTGACGAAACATTTGCATCGGATCGTGTTTCAGTATATAGTGGAACGATACTCTTTCGATAAAAACGAAATCTCAATTCTACAAATCATTTCAGGGGGAATTTTATCATGGTTGTCTATGGTACATAATTTACGCTCTATTTTAAAAGAATACTAAACAAAAGTACTACTGTTTCTCTTAAGGCATCTGAGAAATGTTATCTATGGAAATTATTCAACAATCCTTATAAATATGTATGCTCTTGTGGAATTAGTGACGTAACTGTCCATTCCTTTATATTCTTGAACAGACTATTCCGTAAATGATTATTCTAATCCAGGATCGTGGATCATAGCTTTTAGCATCCCATTAAACTTGGTATTTCATCAATATTGAAAGTCATTAGAATAAATACATTGCTTTTTTCAAATCTCACCGTCATACGTATAATGTATTATCGATAACTAGAAAGGGTGTATTAGTGTTTACTCTAAGTTTCGTTCTGATATAAACTCATATTTCGTAAGGAGCTGGAATGAAAGAACTTGGAAGAGTTCGAGTCTCCACATAGTTTTATTAATTCACTGTACTAACTTATGTTGTTTATTTATTATCTCTACTGAACAGGTTTTGAAGTGAATCTAGAAATCATGATGTCATTATATCAGGAAAAGATAAGTTTATGGTAATCTATAAGATGATTGCTGTTGCATAATATTATCCAGTGTGATGAATGATATATATATATATATATATATAGTAGCATCTCTTCCATATATATCGTTTTCTGTCTTGTTCACACCCAATGTGTTTCGCTTATTCCAAACACTGCGAGTTTGTATATTCTAATTTCTTAAATTACTTTAATGATCATCAAGGTCTCACACATCCTACTGACATTTCATGCAGCAATGGTAAGTACTACTCTGGTTGTCATAATAACAATCGGCCTCGTGGTTTTCTAAGAATCTTGTCTTTCATCGTAAGGTGTCGTAACTCATTTAAAAGACGACCCTTCATCCACCATTTCGGAGTTTAAATGAATTGGATAATTTTTCCGGTAGGCACTTTTTAGGAAGAATCTGTCTTGTGAATAGAAAACATTATACATGAATATCGACTTTAAGGGTGACATAGCTACATATTTCTTAAACGGGAGAATTTCTGATTCTTTAAAAAGGACGTTCTTCGAAACAACGTTGCGAATATTATTATTATTATTCAGCCGGTCATTGTTCATCAATAATCTTAAGGATAAATTATCTCATCTGACCAACTCAATGTGCATTTGCCAATTTACCTGCTCATGTGGAGCCAGGTATATAGGTCGTTCTATGTCTACTTTATCCAAATGAATTCAAGAACATTGCCCGGCGTGGCTTGGAAGAGGAGAAAACGGCTCAATAGGAAGTTCTATAACTGAACACCTTGTGAACACAGGTCACCTAATCAAGACGGACTTGTGTTCAAAGTTATCTAAAAGGTAAGCAGAAGTCTTTTAAAGGCATCTCCTCGGGACTGCCGAAGGAATAGCCAAACATCTGGAAAAACCAGAATTGTGTGTCAAAAAGACATTGGTACAACCTCTTCTGCTACTATGGTCTTAATGTCTTATAACTTTTTTTTATTTCTTCATACTCTTCTTCCTTCATAACCATCTGATCCCCCTTCCATCTTCTCCTTAAACCTTCTACCCTCCAACTGGTTTACTTCTGTTTCTATGGTCCTCCTGATTACATTTAATCTCAATTTTTACATTTTGTCTTATCATGCTGATCGATCCTTTCCTAGTAACAATTTCCCCATCTATCTTTTGATGAATATTTAAGTTATCAATACCTTTGTTCATTCAACCTCACTGTCACCACGTCTAACATAAGTTTATTATCATGATTATTGTAATTATTACAAACTTTTGGCGTTATGTTCTATGAGTTAGGTAGTTTTTATTACGCAGATTTCATTGTCATTCAGTACAACACTATCTGCTCTTACTTTATATAGAATCCATAGCTTAGCTAAAAACTGTGATGTAAGAGTTTGCTGTTTGGTAACAACTTCAAGCTGAAGTCAACAGATTAAAAACCCTTACTCCAAACTCAATTTTAGTTATCATATCAACAATCTATAGAACATTTTCGCTTCTTTACAGATCAGGAACCATAAAGACCCTTTTACTGAACTACTGAAGGGTGTTAAATGAAAGGAATTTCAGTTTCTGGGTAAACTTGAATGTTGTCAAGCTTCAAGATATACCAATCAGAAGGAAATGTTAACAAGAATAAGAATTTCTGGCGATGGAAATTTTAGCTAAATTCACTTCATATTATTTCGTGTTACTCCATTATTTTCATTTCGTTGGTCCATCGACTAATGTGCAACACTATTTGCATGTTTAAACCTTGTTATTTCAATCGCTTTTCAAACCAGTTTTAGTTCTTCTCTCCCCCTCGTCAAAAGTTAACTCTGTCGTTAAGGTTATGTAGGCGATGACCTTGACCTGATTCATTAGTCACTGGTGAATAATATATTCAATTCATCCGTCAGTCGTTTTGATAGATAATGTGTTCTGTTTGTGCGGAAATCTATTTGTTTACCGATTGATTAATTTATTTTTTGGTTATGTTCTTGTTTCAAGGTCAGACAGTCTGTTGTCTTATTAGAACAAAGAGTACAATTTCTCAGTTTTCCTATTCTTTATTTTGTTATTTATAGATGATTTGTGTACTATATCTAACATTTTGTATCATTGTATATTATTGGTTGGAGAGTTACTCATCTCACGATCACAAGTTTGAAGAATTGAAAATAAAATCCTAGAATCTAAACATACTGTATTCGAGTTACAGTGTGAATAGCAACTTTGGGATGCAGATACATTGAGCTGACAAGTTCGTAAGAGAAAGAAACACCCATTCTGGATTCCACTATTAGCCACATACCAAATATAATAATCATAGTATATTTAGAACGGTAATTGAATGTAAACCAAATAAGTCTTGAAAGTTAGAACTGATTTATCCAAATTCAAGACAAACTTGAAACGATAACATGACTGTTGTTCGTTTCTCAACTAAAATCCAAGAGTGACTGATTAAAACATGAGAGCGTTTCACGATATATGGTAAAATAGCATTGCAAAGAGAGCCAAACGTATTTAACGAGGTAACTAATGATGAATAATTGGAAAGTGAAAGAACCACTACCACTACTATTACTAGTACTGTCGTGAACGAACATCCAAGTGGGGAACACCAATTTATTTCTCAATACAGTATTACAGAGTCCTTTACTCTATTTCTGATTGGTGTTACATACTACCTATATCTGTCGAAATCAGTAGTATACACCACACTACTACTATGATTTAAGATGTAGCATAGCATTTTTTTAGTGTTTGTGCTACACTTCATTGGAGATAATCTTAATGGAATTATGATCATAATGTTTTTCTGTATTCAAAACTATAAAAAAATTCAGTTGATATACTTTAATTAGTAAGGGATTCAACTTTAAACTTCCCATTGCGATAATGAGAACGCAATAACCAATTATATTAATTTGTTGTTTAACAAGATTAATTACATTACTATTTTCACAGATTGAAATCATGAGTCAATTGAAGCTAGACCACCATGGAGAGCCTGGAAGCGCTGGACGACCGTTTCGTCCTAGTGTGGAACTCCTTAGCAGTGCGCATCCACGACCCCGCGGGGTTCGAATCCAGAACCTACTGGTTTCGCGCGCGAGCTCTTAACCATTAGACCACTGGGCCGGCATCAAACGGTGTTAATGTCTAACTTCAACCAATCCACGAAGTTGCACCACCATATACCATCGTCTTCAGTGAGCTGATATTTCACAACAGACCTGGTTGAACTCCACTGGTAACGACTTCTCACTAGAACTCAGGAATATCTCTTGAAGTCAGTCACTAGTGAGCAGATGATTATTATAAGGGGTTTGTGGAGATTTTAGAAATTTTCACAGATTGAAATCATGAGTCAGTTGAAGCTAGACCACCATGGAAAGATGAATGGATGCTGGGTTAATGTCATCGACTTTCTAAAAAAAGTCTACTTAGCATTTAGAGATTTGTACGAACATTCCATGTACCTAAATCAATGGTTTCTCTGGTTGTCAGAAGAGGTATCAGCCTCGTGACTTCCGAAAGAACTCGGTTTTCATCATGAGACGTCATAACTCTTCTACATGAAGACCTTCCAACCCCATAGTAGTTTAAATGGCTTGAATTACTTTTTCTGGCTAGTTTTTTGACGAGTTAGTTTTCTACGGGGTAGGGTCGCTAATCCCATGCCTAATCCTCCTCCGTTATCCGGTCTTGAAACCGACGGTAGCCCCAGGGGGGTTCCGGGCGAAGGGATTACTATCACTTAAAAAACTTCCCTAGAAATGTTCCCAAACTGATATATACTGAAACTGTTTATTTTAAAGGAATCCTAACCCGAGTATAAATTTTAACATTTGCAGAAAATCCACACATCCAAATTATTACATCGATTTCAAGCTCTGCCTATTCATTCAGCACCAAAACTTCTCTTGTTCTAAACCGGTTTAAAAGAGCCATCAAAATAATTGCCTCAGAAGAAGATAAGCTAGAAGAACAAAACAAAATAAACATCTAGCTAGACTTAATAATTTTCTTATGAATATTATTGGAAAACGCTCTAGCTTTGAATAACAATCCGAATTAAATATCATGGACTGGTAATATGGTTTTGCCTTCCCGTAGTAGTACGACAGACCAATTGCAACCTATCTTGAAGGTACACAGAATAAAAGCTTTCTATAAAGCACGCAACACCTTCGGAAATGTGTTAGTTCGGATAGAGAAAAAGATCCATTTTATATACTTTATTTTAGTTTTTGTCGTTCGTGATACTTTCTGTGTTGAAATATCTTCTTGTGTGATATCAACTTGTGTCAATAAACATTTAAGTTACATAAAATGGCTTAATATTCGCTGTAGAACTGGGAAATTTACAAACCAAACAGATGCTATTTTCTGACAATCACCGATTACAATATTAAAAATATCAAAATGATTAAGAAGCATTTTTTCAACTATAAACAATCGGAAGTAGTGGTAGTGGTTCAGTTAATCTTAAATCCCTCTATCAACAATAGAAAGAAAAGTATAATTATTTATTTAACTTAAATCGTTTATCCAAACAACTTCACTTCTAAACTACTTAAACTTGTGTTAATTTATTTATTTACTCTCTGAAGAAATCACGAAATGTCGAAAGTTCTAATTTCTATTCATCAGTAGATCACAACTATACCATTATTTCTATTATTAACATTCCATCTAATATTCAGTATTTTTTCTTTGAAATCATACCGTACAAATAGCCTTTACCCTTTTTGTTTTTTTCCTGATATATAACTGATAATTTATTCTTTACTCCTAACTTTTATTCATCTATGTATACTGATTAGATTAATAAGAAACAATGAATATTCTTCTATATTACATTCAAAGGTATAAATTTTAAGTTTATTTTACTGACTAGAGGAGTTTTTTGGTGAAACTATAATTTTTGGACGACTTTTGAACGAAGCTGAAGTGAACTTGAGAATGAACATCTACTGATTAGGACTAAATGAGGGTTATAAAGCAGTTAGAATTTTCATTGACAGTTGATGGTCAGGGTCGAAAATTAGATTTAGCGTTTTCATCACGAACTTATATTAGCTATAATGCCAATGCTCTATTTAACCACGTGGATAAGTGAATTTCCAATCAAAATACGTGACTCTTTATCTTATAATCTGATTGGCTCGTCCATAAATTACATTCTCTCGGATTTTTTTTGGGAAGGAGGTGTATCTATATTGTTGAAATGATATAGCATTAAAGACCTAACCAGAATTGAGAAAACAACTTTCGAGTTTTTGTATAAAATTCAAAAATGAATAACTTATATGTTTCATTACAGAAAGTGAGCAATAAAAGTATGTATGTAAAATTGATTAGAATATTCGAAGACTTTTGAGGAACGGTACTTTTTTGTCATGATAGAGTAAAAATGACGATGTCAAATGTGTTACGTGGTCATTTTTTCACGTATAGGCATTACACAACATGTAAATAAATCAATGTGATTTTAATACTTGAGATCATGAGTCGATTGAAGTGAAACCACCATGGAAAACCTGGAACCACTAGACAGTCATCTCGTCCTATCGTGCGACTGCTCAGGAGTGCGCATCCACGATCCTGCCTCAGTTTGAATATCGCGATGCGGAATTGTGAATACGCACTCTTGAGAAGTCCCACGATAGGACGAAACGGCCATAATACAATGACGTAATCATCACAACTCAACATATTGAATAAAACCCAACCAATTGTATAGAGTAAATATGAATGAAACTAAAATTATTCTAGTATATTTCATTTATTATTTTATGTTTGTAGTAAATGTAGACAACTAAATTTTAAAATATATTACTATTTATTATTCATCAGAAGACAAAAATCAATAATAGTTTTTTTTTCTCGTAGAGAATAAGAAAAACGGAGGAAATAACACAGTAACAATCGGCGCGAAGAGATGTGAGACAATGAGAACGCGGTAAGAAAAACTGTTTATTTATTCTTCTTTACATATATGTGTAAAACAAAAGATGAAGCGTACAGCTCAATAGGATCAACGGTAAAAGTCACTTGGAATTCAATTCGTATTCATATATATATATATCAACGTAAATATTTTATTCACTACACATTCTGTATTCGTTGAAAAGAAGAAACAGGGGGAATGGAATTCCAATGTATGGATTCAGACTAAATAACATGTGAAATAGGGCAAGTGTACGTAAATGAACATGAAACAACACCGTACACCCACATACACTAATGGTCATGAAACGAGAAACAAGTGTGTAAAAGAAAGAAAACACATGAACAAGATGACCGGGGATCATAAATTACCTGAGCAAGAGAATGGTATGGCAATGATAATATAATTGCTATGGAAGTATATTTATGAGTATAAATGTGTGTAAAACGGAGTGAAGAAAAGGAATATATAACCTTGAAAAGATATACTTACACATACATGTTCCGTTTTATTGAACTCAGATTGTGATACAATAGAAGTACAAATGGAAAAAAGTGTGTATACAACTACCTGACTGATTAATAACTATGATTGGAGCATTCAAAGTAGAATTGATAATAATAATAAATAATAAAAAAAAGGAGAACAAAATCAAATATCATTAAAATTTCATTTTTTTTTTGAATTTATGAAGAAGAAAAAGAAATTATAATCAGGCACAAAATGGTTAAACTGTATGTACGTCTAGTATCGTGTATACAAGTATGTCTATTTATTACCTGTTTGTAATTGTAACATAATTATATCAGAACAATATATGCACACACGCACACACACACACATATATATGTACGTACAACAAAAGAGACAAGAAATTCGTGAATAAGAGAGAGAGAGAGAAAGGGGGAGGGAGGGGGGAGAGAGGGTAAAATAAAGAACAAAACATATTCATTCAATAAATAAATCGATCAATATGTAGTTGAAATAGACAACTTGCAAGTAAATAATGATATTTTAATAAATAAATAAAACAATTAAAAATAAAAGAAAAGGCGCTATATAAATTGACCAATTCTACTATTTATAATAATTACAATTATAAAATATACGATTATTAACAATAATAAATAGTATAGTGAATAAAATGAAGGGAAAAATAGTTTACATGAAGCTGTTTTAAAGCAAATATATAAAGGAAGATTTTATTTGACAACATACTTCACGGATGATAAATTGAAGGGATTCTATATTAGAAGAAAGAAAAATAAGAGAAACTAATCAAGTTTCTTTTCTTTTTTTCTTATTTTAATTTATCTTTCTACTGTTTATTAGACCCCCCCCAAAAAAAGCATAATCATTCAATTATACACACAGATAGGAACATGCATTGGAATAAAATATCAGCATATTTTATTAATACTTAAAAAGAAAAAAAAAGAATTTTAAAAAATGGCGCATTTAGTAAAATTACATTAGACACTTAAATTTGTTTCATTCATATGGCGCACATCTTTATGTATGTAGCGAGACAGATTGGCGCTTTAATAAAGATTAAGCTAAAATAAATACACCCTGACTCAGAAAATTATGATATTCATCATAGAAAAAGAGAATAATGACAATGAAATTGATGTCGTGAACTAGAAATCAATAAATAAGACGAAAGGTTGTTGAAATACCATTAAAAAAAGAATGAAAAAGCCACCAAAGATGTTGTATACATTGCCTGTTTGTTCGATTACAACTTTTGAATCAGTGACGTGCATTTTAGTGTGTGTGTATGTGGGCCTGTTTTGAATTCCAGTTCCAATGTTGTTTGATTGACAATGTTAATAATTTGTGATAATGACAAAATGAGGTAGCCAGTTAGTGCCTGGGTCTTTTTTAATAAAAATAAGAAAGGAATACAACATTATTTGCAATTCCCTGCCGTGTAAATGAATGAAGGAACATGTGTATGCATATATGTACATGTGTTGTATTCGAAAGTAAAATTAAACCCAAAAATCATTGTAGTAATAACCAGTGAAAGAATAGTGTAACACGGGAGAAATAAATAGGCTAAAATAACACTAATAACAAAAACCGTGTAGAAATTACCTGGTATAATAAATAACAATGAACAGTATATGGTACGAGTGTACACACAGTAAACACCAAGACTAACAATATGACTGTTTTAGTTTCCACATTTGAGATGACTGATCTCCTTTAATGAGGTGAAGAAAAAGGTCTAGCAGTAAGAACACATAATCAGATATTCGACAAAATGAAGTTATGTATGTCTATAAGCACATGTTTGTACCGAGATGTGATAAACAAATCGTCTGAACACACAGACAAACCTGGGTACTTGAATCAGGACGTCAACACTGGTTACCATGATATAGATAGTGAGTAGAGTAAGAAAAAAAGCAAAGCAAAACGTGTCTGTATTTAGGGTGCGCGTATACATACATATGTAAAAATAGAAGACAAAATCCAAAAAATGGTATGTGGGTTTGTGCATTGCACTCACACGAATCCAAGTCTGTTTTATAAAAGTCATATAAAGGAATATATTCGAAGTGAAGAGACACACGGGGAGTAGGTAAAAAAAGCAACTCAAAAGTGGTAAAGAACAAAAAATTTTCAATATGGAAATTTATAAAAGCATATGCTGATGAAAAAAAACACATCATAATAACCATTTACAGACTCCATAAAACAGAGTTTTCAGGTATCATCGGTCGGAATTAAGTCATTGTACTATAAAAAAAGGGTACGAGTAGTGTGTGTGTGTGTATTTATATATAAATGTGTAAAAGTGGCACGGTAAATTGTTCTACATAGAACAAGATTGTAACAAGTATATGCAGATAGATAAATACATGTACGTATCCCTGCGTATACAATATTAAGTGTGGATAAAAAGGGGGAAAATGGAATCGAGGTAATGCAGATGGAAAGCAAACGTACAAAATGTTCCATGAGATAGACAGATAGATCAAACAGTAATAATAATAATAATAATATACATTGACTTGTAAGTAGTATTACTGGTAATAACAAATTTGATATTATTAGCCATAGTAAAAGTTCATTATTCCCTGAGATGGTGATAATAATAACAATAATAATAATGAAATTACACATTAGTGATACTGAAAAATAAAAGGGAACATATTTACTAAAATATGGATTGACAAATGTACAACACCACACACACACACTGGGTACATGCTGAAATTAAATAATATAGCATGCAGTATACAAAATGAAATATTGAATAAAGATGAAGATAAAAGAATGAGAAAAGACAAAAAGAAGCTTGAAACTTTAAGAAAACCCCTGATTAATAAACAGAAATCATTTTAAATGAAATTGAGTAAGATAGAATGGAAACAATGAATAAAACGTATACACCACATTGTAACCATAATATCAAAACGAATAATATCAATATCAATAATCATTCCAATAAATATATATAAATCAACCAAAACACAATGATACTATACTAATAGCAAAATTCATTATTCTTCTTCTTCATTGTTGTGGTTGTTGTTTTTTCTTCTCTCCTAGTACCTGCATACACATACATAGACACACACACATACACATAGACATAAAATGTCATTTACAATGTAAATTTTAGAGGCGTTGTAAAAGAGATATAAAATATAAATCCCTTTCATTAAATTAAATTAATTTAATAAATAAATAAACCGAAAATATAACCTGAGTTACACCACCATAAAGAAATACAATAAATTATTGATTACCGGAGATTTTGCGTGTGTGTATATGTATATATATCTATATCTATATATCAGTTAGATTTCTTCCATTTTAATTGTTTTACAGAAAGGTTCATTGCAATGTATGTGTGTCATATTACAAACAAAAAAATAAGCGCACAACAAAAAAATCAATAATACACAATCATTGAAGTACAGCACACACACAATGATGATAATGTTTAAGGTTGAGAAAAAAAAGAAATTCGATTTGGAAAAGAAAAAAATAATGAAAGTATAAGCTAAAAAAACAATTCACATAAATACAAAACAGGAAAAATCCAGGAGATAGTCTCATAAAAACTAAATTAATCAATATGTAATTGTGTAGTGTGTTGCCTTATAATCATCATCATCATCTTTATTTTGAGGGCAAAAGAAGAAAAAAATCGATGGACGAATAGATTTGGAAAAATGTAAAGATATATTCCATAGATTTAAAAGATAACCATTAAGAATGTAAGACACACAGGATCAATTTAGTGTGACTGGGTATTTTATATTTGTATAAGAGTACAAAGAGATGGATAGAGAGAGGCAAGTTAATATCAAGAAGATGGATGATGTAATTGATTGGGAAACATAAAAGAAGAAGGTGAAGTGATAAAAGCAATAGTATTATTGGTATTCGTAGGAAAAACAGGAATAGTAGATGTTGTATTATCCGATTGATTTGCATCATTTTTAGCTCGTTTCTGACACGAACTAAGACTAACATTGGTTGACAATAATGGTGATGAACCGACAACAATTGAATTGGAGAACTGAGGAAATGCACATGTTGAAGACAATTGAGAATTAGGTTGTAGTAATAATTGATTATTATTATTTTGACATATAGAAGTTTGTTCAGTTAATGCAACAACTGCTGCAGCTGCCGCTGCCGCTGCTGCTGGAACAGTTAAAGCAAGTCGACCTGCATCCCATCGATCAACGGAAAGAATAAAATCACTATTATTTACTGACGAATCAGATGATTTATTTATATTTAAATTAGATTGATTATTATTCAAAGAAGTTGATGCTAACTGAGAATTTTGAAAAGATCCTAATGAGGATTGTAGAACACCAGAACAGGCTAGTGTTACAGCTTGAGCAGAAGCGGAAAATAGCGCTGATGCACTATCAGCTAATTGAAACATTTCCACATATAGTTCAGGGAACCGAAGATCAGACCTGAGAACCTATATGCATATATATATATATGAAGGACGAAAATACACATCAAATATTGAGTCTCAAATTTCAGAAACAATATACATATGAATGATAATATTCCTACAACATGATATGTACAATACAAATGTTAGAATGTGAGCTCTATCTCTTTTTAACAGGTGTGTTTGATTTGTAACCATATTGTATCTGAAAATATCTTACTGTTTATTTGTACTCCGTTTGGTGCATTGAAAATAATATCCACATAGTTTATAATTGATTGTCTAGTGTTGATCGAATTCTATCAGTCAAGTTGCAATATGACTACTAGTTTCAGTTGAAAATGTACATTATTTACAAAATTATGAACTAGAATGAAACAACTGTTTGATGACAAACTTAATTTTCAACAATACTTCAACTCATATGCATGCATAATGAAAATTCCATCTTTAAATTAATCATCAACAGATGATTGGTTCCTTATCCTCATAAAAAAATTACACCTTTGAAATAATGCATCATACTAGTTTATTTGCACAAATTTAATGCTTAGAAATCCATGAAATAGGTTATATTTCTTAATTCATATGTTAGGATCCACATAGGATGCACAAACGAAAAGAGACTGATCAACTGTTGTCTATAACATCAATGGAAAGCTTCAAACTAATGTTAGGATGTTTACAGAAATTAATTATCATATGAGCATGTGAATTGACGCGGATCTTAAGAACTAATATGTGTGCACTATAGCGTAAATATCAAGTTGTGATTTATAATCATAACCTTAGAATAAGATAACAACCGTATCAAGTTAGTAGAATTTTTATAAGAGGAAGATGAAGTCATATGAATGAATAACAAATGTCCAAACGACCAGGGAACAAATGATATACAAAGTTTTATGAAAGAGGAAAGCAACTAGTTGCTTTAGACATAACACAACATATAAACATGATAATCAAATTTCATTCTGAGGTATATTTTCTAGCTTAACTGAAGAAGAAGAAAAAGAAAGTGTACGATTTCAAGAATATATTAATTAAGTAGAACTGATATTTTGATATCTACAACATGATCAATTGACACCTGTGTGATTTATACACTTGGTGATAAAACCTTCGCTTATTTATAGTTGGAATTAATAGAAGTGAACTCGGATCAATTCATAGAGCAGTCACTTATAGTGGTATCGAAGATAGCTTGAGGTAGTCGACGGGAAACGCTGACCATAGATTTCGTACTAGTTGACACTCATAAGTAAGACATATTTGTAGTTTTCAAGAGACCAATGCAAACTATAGAATGCAAACCGGAATCAACCTGCTTCAGTTTCAGAAATTGTCACTGAGCTGTTTGGGTGGCAATTGATCTTAGGTAAGACTGAGGCTTAAAATTGACTGATCACTAAACAATCATCAATGTTATGTTTGCTAAGTCGTTTAATCTTGATCGAATTCTAACAACCAGGTTGCAATGTGGCCACTAATCTGAATAACTCGAAATCACCAATTAACATGAAATCTCTGTAGAGAGTGTTCTGATGACTATATTCAACTAACTGAAGTCTCATTATAGCGCAAGTAGTGTTGAGTTACTCAGAGTAATGGCTGCATTACAAATCGGTCTTTAAGATTTGATCACCATTAAGCCCCCAAATGTCCAGGGGTATGGCCGAGAGTGGGGTGGGCCCGCCCAAGCTCTCGAAATACTCTCACACGGCCACGCGTATACAGCCTCTTCCAGGAAAGTCCTACTCACTGCGGGGTGTGGTTTACGAAAATGAGAGGACGAATCAAGGATGAGTTTTACCACCAGTTATCTGTTCTTCTCCAGAAAGTGCGCTCGACAGATATTGTAGTACTAGCCGGAGACTTGAATGCTCAGGTCGGGCGTCTAGGCACAGAAGAGAGTCGTTTAGGTGGCCGATGGGGACTCGTTGGTCGCAGGTCAGATAACGGGAACCGTCTACTGCAACTCTGCACAGACCACAACCTGTTTCTGGCTAGCACTAACTTTCGGCACACTTATCGCCGATGTGCCACCTGGTGTCCTCCCTCTGCATCCCAAGCCTGGATTCAGATTGATCACATCGCGATTAGCTACCGCTGGCGTGGTTGTGTAAAAGACTGCCGCTCCTTTTGGAGTACCTATCTGGACTCTGACCATGCCTTGGTCTGCGCCAATCTTACCTTACTTTTCAGTGGACAACGAAGTGACCGCCATCAACGGATTGATATCAGCAAGCTGGTTGCAACTTCTGTTGCTAGTAAGTATCAAACCGAGCTAGCCTCTAGGCTAGCTACCACTCCACCGAAAAGTATAGATGAGCATTGGTTGCAATTGCATGACGCCATGAAAATGGCGGGAACAGTCAGTTGTGGGTTTGCGAAACGTCCCGCTTTTAAGCACTGGGTTTCTTCTGGTTCCTTACAACTCATTGAAGCCCGTCGGTCTACTCCGGGTGACCGTGAGTTTGACCATAAACGATGGATGTTACGTAAGGAAATTGGGCAAAGCTTGCGTAAGGACCGAGAAGCCTGGTGGTCGGAGCGTGCTAATGAGCTGGAAGCAGCAGCTGCATCTGGTAACTACCGGAAGCTCTTCCAGCTCATCCGAGCCACTGGCAGCAAGAAGTCTGGTGTGAGTGAAACAATCTGCGAGGATGATGGGATGCCAATCACTAACATCCATCGACGTCTTGGACGATGGGCAGAAGTTTTCGAAGGGCAGTTCAACTGGCCTGCTGCTCCGGCAACATCGGTCAGACTGTCCTGCCCTCCATGGCCGGTGACGACTGATCCACCAAACGAGGAGGAAGTCCGCAAGGAACTCCAACTCTTGAAGCGTTACAAATCACCTGGCCCAGATGACTTACCTCCGGCTCTTTTTAAAGATGGTGGTGACTTTTTGACTAAGGAATTGACGACGTTGTTCACAAAGGTTTGGGAACTAGAGAGTGTACCAACGCCATGGAACGAGTCGATAGTTGTCCCTATCTTTAAAAAGGGTTCACGTTGTTCCTGTAACAACTATCGGGGGATAAGTCTACTTCCGATTGCTATTGGCTTCCGTCATACTTCGTAGGTTGTTCAAAACCCGAGAAAGATTGACTCGCGAGGAGCAGGCTGGGTTTCGTTCTGGTCGAGGATGTATTGATCATATCTTCACCCTCCGCCAAATGTTAGAACACCGCCATACTTATCAGAGGCCAACAATCGTAGTGTTTCTTGACATCAGGGCTGCCTTCGATTCGTTGGACAGGACTGTTCTCTGGGATTGTCTGTTGAAGAAGGGTGTGCCTGAGAAGTTTATTAACATCTTAAAGGCCCTATATACAAACACCTCAGGCAGAGTGAGGACATACAACCACCTTTCTTCATTGTTCTATTCGAGCAGTGAGGTTAGGCAGGGTTGCCCAATCTCACCATTCCTCATCAACTTTGCCATCGATGAAATTCTGGATACAACCCTGATGGATGTAAGTAATGGCGGTGTGGATCTGTTGCCTGGAGAAAAACTTCTCGATCTTAAGTATGAGGATGATATTGTCTCACTGTGTGATAATGCCCAAGCCATGCAATCCACACTTAATCAGTTGGCAATCAATGTACGTAGGTACGGTATGTGCTTTGAAACTTCGAAGTGCAAAGTACTTCTACAAGACTGGCACGATTCTAATCCTGTACTCGCTCTGGATGGTGAGCAGATAGACGTAGTCGAGAAGTTCGTGTATCTAGGTAGCTACATAAGTGCTGATCGTAGCGTGAGTGTTGAGATCAGTGCACGTATAGTGAAAGCCAGAGCGGCTTATACCAATCTGGGCCATCTTTGGCGCATTCGTGATGTTAGTCTGGCTGTAAAAGGTCGGATCTACAACGCGTCGGTGAGAGTAGTTTTTCTTTATGCTTATGAAACCTGGCCTCTCCCAGTTGCGGGTGTTAGATAGCTCTCTATGTTTGATCATCGTTGTATCCGAAGGATTGCTGACATCTAGTGGCAACACCATGTTAGTAGTGCAGAGGTTCGGTATCGTGTGTTCCGGCGCAGAGACGATAATCCAATTGGTGGTACCATCTTGAAACATCGACTTCGGTGGCTTGGATATGTTCTATGAATGTTGTCCCAGAGAATTCCACGTCGTGTATTATTTGCCGACTCTGGGACTGGTTGGAAAAAGCGGAGAGGTAGTCAATGTATGAAAGAAAGCTGCAAAGGCTGGCTTCTGTTGGTCCTTCACGACTCCCTGGCTGGGGTCCGAGAGATGGTGCAACACAGTGGTTTAAGACGTTATTATACATGGCTCAGAATAGAAGCCAGTAGCGATCCTGCCGTAACCTTCTTTTACTTTCTTCATAAAATGTGGTTGTATCTTCCTTAACTGAGAGATTTCTTCTGGTTGTACCTTTCCATTTCCCCCATTATTAATCTGGTCGTTATTGTTCTTCCTTTTTCTTTTACGTTCCTTACCTTCTTTTTTCTCTCTTCCCATTCTCATTGCTTTGTGTGGCGCATATATATTTGGTGCCCTCTTGTATCAATATTTATGTGTTCAAATAAATAAAATAATAACCATTAAGCAGGACTGGATAAGCAAGATATCATTCATTATCCAGAGATTAGTCAGTTATAGTGCTATCTTATATCAATGTCTTGAGTTCAAAAAACTAAAGCTAGGACACTAAGCATATCTCTTTAGAGCAACTTCTGAAGGGTTAGATATTTACTGGCAGTGAATGTCTAAAATGTAATCGTTTTCTACTTTAAAAAATGTAATGAAAATTGGTTGAATTAATTCGCTAAGTAGTTTATTTTAATAGTTTTCTCAGTTTGAATAAATTTGATAACTAATGAAAATGTTCGAGACATAATAAAGCCTGTTTAGAGTTGGTCATCGCCTTATCTGCTTAATACAGATAAGACATATACCTCTCTGCTATAGAGTATGTATTCTCTCTTCTGTACCTCACTTTGGATTAACTTTAAACGTGTGAAATATAGTCTGAAATGTACAAGCACTAAGTAGAGAGAACGAACAGTTAATCATAAGAATCTATGAAGCATCTCTCGTACATGGTTCGTCCAACAAGTGAGGAAAATGTTGATATCTAAGTGTCGCTCAATATATATAAATGTGACATAGTTAGTGTTAACATTAGAAAATCTGTCGATTGTATGAAAGTAGTGAGTGTTTTATGCGATTGCAAAATAATAAATAAGAACTTTCGTCTAAATTTAAACGAATAGTTTCACAATATTTGGGCGCCGAGTTCATTCGCTGAGATTTTACAAATATATTCTTCTTTTTAATGTCTCAAATGAACTCGGCGCCCAAATATTGTGAAACCATTCGTTTAAATTTAGACGAAAGTTCTTATTTATTATTTTGCAATCGCATAAAGTTATCGAAGAAAATGTACTAGTGAGTGTTTTGTTACGCTCTAATGATGTGATTGTGGTTCGTTTTGTTTGGTGGAAGTTAGACACTAACACTGTTCGGTGCCGGCTCAGTAGTCTAGAGGTTAAGTGTTCGTGCGCGAGACCGAAGGTCCTGGGTTAGAATCCGGCAAACGGGATCGTGGATGGGCACTGCTGAGGAGTCCCATACTAGGACGAAACGGTCGTCCAGTGCTTACAGGTTTAGGTTTAATCAATTCATGATACTGAAAACTTTATCATTGAATGAGAAAATATCCAATCAATCTCTTCTAACAAAGAAATAAACTAGATAGCCATTGAAAACTAGGAAGGACTGGAAAGAAGTTTCATCCTAGTATGGGACTCCTTAGCAGTGCGCATTCATAACCTATTGAAAAGGAACACGATGAAATGTATACAAAGCGATAACGGTATTTTTTATGAAAGGTTATTTGTGTGATTTTGTGATAATAGTAATGTTTTGAAGGTTTCCACTTACCAACTTTTAGAAAAATTCCTTAGTACATTTAATTTGTTTACAAAGTGAAGTGTTGTACGGGGTTACAAAATTACGAACGGATTACATATCACGTGCTTTTGTTTTCTAATCTCTCTTTTTCTTACTACTAACAATCTACCCATCTGACTACACATCAGTCTACCAACTCGTCTATCAATTATTCTATATACCTATCCATCCATTTACCTAATAATTTATCCATCTATTCTATGGCATAACAACGTTATGGGGATAAATTTTTGATTTATAGATTTTATGATCAGTAAAGTATAATTTTTATAGTGACTAACAAAAATAACAGTGGTAATAAAAATAGTAATAAAATCGATGATTTTTTTCACATCCGGAAGGAATTTATAGAAAAACGATCGAGAAAAAGATGGATAGTTTAAAGTTACACAGTGAACTCTTTTATTAGATGAAATGATGCATACATATAAACAAATAAAAAATAATTAATAATAGTAGTAACAGTAACAGTAGGCTGACAAAATGCTACTGACTGATGGTTGCCTACCTCAACGAGTAATGTCAGCTGGAAGAAAGTTGATGGTGACCACACTAAGACGTGACATAAATTCATGAAATTATCAACTATTGATCCAAGACGCGTAGATAGATGCATACTATCAATCAAGATCAGTAGTTGGGTGACGTGGTTCATAGTCAGTCGCAATGGCATTCATCTTGTATTTTCCTCTAAAAATCGAGTTACATATCCTTTTATACATAACTTCTCATCCTGTCTTCTTTTAACCATATTCTCAATGTTTATTCTTCCTCATTATCATTGTTACTACAATGATTTCGACTCGTTAACTTTTCACATTGTTAAATTCATTTCATAGCACTGTGTTATGGGAATTTAAGTCAATACATATCTGTCAGACTCTCTACGTTATGATTGACTGATCATCGAAAATCAAGTAGTACTGAACAATTATTACAACCCATTTCAAAATTTCCCGACAGTCCGTACATTTATAAGGACAAATAATAACAGATGTTTACACCTAGAAGATGCTTGTATTTAAGTGAGAACATGGTACTTTTACGAATTTGAATATGTGGTGACTTTCTACTGTTAAGTACTGATACTGATGAGTCAGTAATATATTATGCAAATAATTAAATATGATGTTTGTGACACCATTATTAAATAACAAACTAACAGATAATTAACGCATTTCCAATCATCAGATGAAATAAGTTAACTCATACAATAAAATAACATCTTGTCAATCAGGAACAGTTAAACATTTATAACTCATTGATACGTTAATGACTAAACCAGAGTTAGAATCCAGTGGTTACACACTTTAAATTTGAAATCAATTCATGCAATACTTGTTTAGTAGTTGTGCTACTGTTTTAATTTTCACCGAAAATTATTTTCAAAGTTTACTGAAATCTCTACAAATAATATTCATAATGATGGCAATTGTAGTATGGCATTTTTTATTGGCTGGATTGTCATATTGATCGATTCATTGGCATCTAACATCCTAACATATATATAATTTCAGCATATGGAAGATAACTCATTAGTATTTTCAATCATAACGTAGAGAGTCTGACAGATATGTATTGACTTAAATTCCCATAACACAGTGCTATGAAATGAATTTAACAATGTGAAAAGTTAACGAGTCGAAATCATTGTAGTAACAATGATAATGAGGAAGAATAAACATTGAGAATATGGTTAAAAGAAGACAGGATGAGAAGTTATGTATAAAAGGATATGTAACTCGATTTTTAGAGGAAAATAAAAGATGAATGAGTATATGACATTGTGAGCTATATAACCCGATGTCTATTACTACTAATCGGCGTTATCATCACGAGGATGGTTTCAATGGCTTTGCAGTTGCGATAGTAGAGTAGGCAGTTCATCATGGATATCAATTAAAATAATATAATCTTAATTAATATGATTAATTGTGATCCATTCAATAACAGTAGCGATATTAATCATATAAATAAAAATTCTAAACATTACCCTTAAATCTGCTAAAATTTCATGATGTTCCTTGTCCATTACTCGTATCATTTTCCTAAGAGCGAATAACTGGGTCCGTCTTTGTTGTGTTGATGCAACAGTTGGAACAGATTGCTCTTGAAAATTAAACAGAAAGCCAACAACAATGAAATAAACAGAAAATACTAGATGTGCAGTGGAGAATGTACAGTAGAATAATAATAATAATCAGCCAAGATGATATACAGGGACTACTCATTGGGATTAATATATCTTTATTAAAAATAATTTTGATAAAAATATTTGTACAGAATAAGATAATTTAAACATAATAATTACGGAGGCATGTTCGAAACCAAGATACAGAGGTGATTCATAAAATAACTGACTGTTCCTCTGAGCTGTATAGACAAGTGTAAACTTCATGGTTAAGGCCTATGTAACAAATGGAATCTATGGACACGGTTTGAAATCGTTCATGATGGAGCAGTTGAGTTCAATCTTTCTTTAAATCTTAAATAGTGTTTCTTGTGAACTTTACTCTCTATATTCTACCTCCTATGTGGCCCGTTTTGTTAATTTCCTTTTTTATTGTACTTATTTTAAAAGTGACAATTCGAACCGATAAAACAAGTGTACCAAACTTAGTTAATCTGTGTTTGAATGACTGACTGGACCAAGTACAGCTTAGTACTACGTAGTTTGTTTGACTTTGGAATGCATACTTCAGGTGTGAAACCTAGCGATACTATCTGACTGTCAGAACTGAAGTTCAGGTAGAGTGTAAATATATATCCTGATGATTGGATGTTGACTGTTTGAAATACTATTAAGCCATTACTCAAAGTATAGTACAGAAAAATGTTTTTAATTCATCATCATTTTGCAGAGGTCATAAAACATCAAATGAACAAGTGAAAATTATACAGTGAGCTACAATATAAAACGATTGTAAATAAAATCATTCTGCCAATGAAACTATACAATCAAACTTCTTGCATAATAATGGAAGCGAATAATAGTTGAAAAATTATTCGAGGTTAGATACATATATATGGACCATTTTTAAACTATCTCGTAAGCGTTGTATATTATTCCTTCAGAAATTTTACCACTACCAATCGATTATTGTGCAACTGATCCTATAAATCTGTTTTGTTTCTAAGATTGGTATTTTCTTAGATACCTTACATTTTTAGTTACAATAGCCACGGTTATGGTGGGGATGAATGAGGACAATATCCTATGACTGTAGGCCATATAAAAATATCTCTGTTTACAATTAGCTTGCTTTTTTACATTTGATTATCAAATTAGTCACAATATACATGAATGAGTATAGATCAAAGGACAAACATAAGTAATTTAACCAGTCAGATCTTATGGTTTTAGAAAAGAAAATACAAATAGCACTTTGAGACATTGACAATTTAGTCAAAATAATTCAAAACTGATCAACAACCGATAATTGTTTAGAATATTTGATTGAGTATCGATTGATCGTGACACAGTGGTGCTATTGTAAACATTCAAAATTAATGATAAAAGGTAGTGGATGGAATTTAATTAGTCCGTCTTATACTTTTTGATACTTGATAGGTCGATGAAGTACATAAACCATACTCTTGGAATATCTCACTGAATGTCAAACACAGTATATATTAGTACCGATATCTTGCTGACAGTTACTAGCTTATAAAATCACAATAAAAGTCAATGATACTAGGCTAGAGTTTTAATGGAAGTGCCAACACTGAAATGCAAATGTCTACAGTTGATAAATCTCAAATAAAACGAAACATGATTTATAAATTCTGCAAGTGACCATCATTAAAGAATAAGAAAGGCATATGATTTCAGGGAATAACTAGATATCTATTAAAAGAGATCACTAAATATTGATAGAGATTAATTTCTAACATTATCAATATACGAACAATGAAGCTGACATCTTATATGGTGTGTGCTACTGATGATGATAGATATAAGTAGTATGTATCAGCAATATAAAGTGAAATGCCTAGAGCCAGAAGGTTAAGAAGATCAAAGAAAGGAGAACAAAAACCAATAATGATTGGTGTGAAATCGAACGAACAATGAAGTTTGAGATGATTGTTTGATATTTTGCAAATGAAGTATTTACTGTATGGATCTCAGATTTTACTAAGATGTTCTGTAGTCTTGTATTCAAATATATTCGATTGTCCCCATTTGTGTTCTCATTCACTAAGCTGACGCGGCTTAGATAAATAATCAGTGATTTCATACAAAACAACAAAATATTAATCACTAGTGAAAGAAATAATTACTAAAAATTAAGTATTTTATTAACTATTTGAATACTGACTTTAAGCACTAATTAAGGAGACTGTTCATATGACACACTGATAATAGTTGAAGAACTTTAAACACTAGAAGGCATTAGATATATTTGTTAACAAGAATAACATCGGCCGATACATACTGAACTGAAATGAGAATCTTCTGATATCAAGATGAGCATGATGCATCATTTCGAATGAATTCGGTTCAAAACTTGATTTGTGTATCATAGATTTAGTCAGCCGAGTATTAGTAGATCGTTAGATGTTTCGAGCGAAGAATAGTTAAAAATGAGTACATAAATATGTATTCAGTAGGTGAGTTATATTAATTATAACTTTAATTTTCAATGTATTCTTTTACCAGAAAATAAACTGTAATGAAAGTAAACTTGCTAATATAAAAACACTTAAAATTACTTCACTTAATGAGAAAGATCAACAAGCATATGAATGTGTGTCAACTCATCATTAGCAACACTGACCAAAACACACCTAAGTAAACGTAAAATAATAATTTTAAACAATCACAATAGACTAATATACATACAGAAACACATATATGTACTAAAGTTTTATTGCAAAGATTCTACTTATTTTCTTTTCTAAACTAGTTGATAGTATTTCATAAATATTTAACCATCTATTAAGAAAGCAATGGAAACAATAATAAAATATTAAATTGATATTAGTAATTCTAGTAGTAGTAGTGGTCGACGTTGTAGTGACAGTCAGTTACTTATTGATTCATCATGTTAACCATATGTGTGATGAAAACGAATGTGTGCTGTTAAATAAACCACACTGACATCAAGAAAAGTAAATGATGAATAAAACTGTAAAGAAAGGTGTAGTGTTTGTACTTGTGTGCTGATTTGTGAGAGATAGAAAGATGCCAGTTATATACAGAAGAAATATACAGTGAACTTTTTATATAAAATGAACCAAGCGATTTACTATACAATTGGTCAGACAGGCAGTTAACCAATCAACCGACTACATATACATACACAAATGAACGAACAAATTTAATCAGCACACAACAGTAGAGGTAATAATAAAAGTAGGAAAATTTATAACAGTTTAGTTTGTTCATGTATTGTATTGTTTTTTAGCGTAATACAATATATCCAAGATTTAGGACGTTTTCCTTTATGTTATTTTGTAATCACGGCGGTGCCTGGCTATCTACCTACCGTGTGTATCGTCGACAAACACATACGCAAACATACATCCACACACTTACAAACGTACAGAAGCACTCAGCACTAGATGCATAGAACTGAAAAGTGTGACGATATAGCAATGAAGATACAGATAAATATAGTCCATTCATTTATACAGATGAAGGTTGTGTGTCATGCAGAGAGAGAAGAATGCCATAAAGCGAGAGAGCAACATCAATTCCAATATTTATAAAATTAAATATGATTTATTACTTTTGCCTAATGAGGAAAGATTAAAAAATTGGAAATGCTAAGACTGTCAAACGGATTTGAATCAGGTGGTCCAGAGTACATGTAATTATCACGCATGCTCTTGCCGCATTCCGAGTTCCAATACTGTCCTATACTCTGTATTTCATGATAATGTTCGTTTTAAATCCTACTACTATAATGTCTAGTACCATGTTAAGTCCAAATGGGTTATTCTAGCTTACGGACAGACCAGTTTATTCATTCTTCTTCAGTCACATTTTGATCTTATCAATTATTCGTCTACTGATCTTGACTGTTTCTGTATGAGCGTATATGTTTATCGCTTATCCTAGTCACCACATGTCTCCAGCTTATTTTTGTATAGCCAAAATATTGAGTCACGCTTTATCAAAATGAGTTGGCCCATTTGCTTTCTTTGCTTCTTATCCTAAATGTCTGTCGGGATATACGAGTGCTTGAAATAATTTTATCCAATGCAACTCGTATTTGGCTTTTTATTACCGCCACCATACAAATAAGGTTAACCTAGGTAATATATGGAGTTAAATGGAGGATTTATTTATATACATTCGTTCTTTGAAATTGGAGTCAGACCAATAGAGTACTAAAGTGCTGAGCCCAATGTGACGAATAGGGTAAGCAATACACATGTACGCTCATATAAAAACAAATAAGGTCAATAAACGAATAATTGATAAGATCAAAGTGTGACTGAAGAAGAATGAATAAACTGGTCAGCCTGTAAGCTAGAATAACCAATTTGGACTTGATATGGTACTAAACAATACACTAAGCCAAATACCATATTATTATTATTACTATTGTACAATCAACTCGTTTTGCTGATAAAGTGTTGTATATTTAATTGATGCATCTTCCATTTCATTTATGACGGACTGTTTGAATTATTAGGCAAAGAAGTGTTGAGTCTTATGTTTGTAAACTGGAAGTAAACATTACCAGACAGATTCTGTTTGAGAATTATATAATCCTTGTTGGGATTCAACTTATGAACATTACGGTACAACGAATTCGCTGAAGTCTACTGTACTGTGTTGTCATAATGGCCAACAAGTCTACCAATGAAAAAATAGAGGCACCTGACAAACAACTTTTGTGTTGATAGATTGGCTAGATTACAGATTTTATGCAATATAGAGCTCGAAATCTGTTGTAGTACGTACACAAATATACTTACTCCCCAATTTTCTATGAATATCAATGTAAATAAAACTCTGTACTTCATTATACCTTGGTTAGACTTATTTTGAACTTAACGACCCTTATTGACTATCGTCATTTAGGTTCCCCTTAATTTTCTTCTGTTTGTGCTGACATATACTATGGTTATTTGAACCAATGTATATCCATTCCACCATTCTATGCTGTGTAAAACTTCCTAACTAACATTGACTGCTATGTCAATGTTTTGAAATGCCACCATATCAGCAAGGTTTTGTTCTCTGAGCTGGATGGTTTGGTCGTGGAGCTTTCATCGTTCTTCTGAACGACGTCATCTGAAGTTTGTGCTGATGATGTCGTTCAGAAGAACGATGAAAGCTCCACGACCAAATCATCCAGCTCAGAGAACAAAATCCATCAAAATCATCCACCTGAGCTACAAATCTTCTCCACCATCTCAATATCAGCAAGGTTGATAATAAACCAGTAAGACTAGGCCAGAGAAAGAGAAAGTAGGTATATGACTTTAACTCATGCTATGGGTGTGAGGTTTAGCCGCATGTTCAAACGGAACTACGTGAGGTGAGCATTTAAGCTGAGACACACAGCGGTTAAAACATTAAGCTAGAGATATAAACCTGCTTATCGAAAACAATAAGTTCCAGTGGAAAGAATTTTAATCCGAATCAAGTTTACGGGTGGATTTTACAATCGCTTTTTTTTCTAATAAAAATTTAAATATCTGAACTGCAGCCTCGAATAACAGCATCAAAATAATAATAATAATATATATGCATATACACACGGATATAATGCCAAAAAATACTTTCACCTACGTAATTACTTACTTGCCATGCAATTTAACAAACTATGATGTGCTAATACAAATAATTCAGCTGTACTTTTTGCGGTAGGCTCTTCAAGTATGCAATAATCTGTTGAAGGAAATAGAGAAAGTGTACAAAGTGAGAATTTGTTTTCTGTTATAAAAGAAAGTAAAAAATGCTCGTATCTATATTAAAACACTTCGAAGAAATTAGATTTAATAAATATTCCAAGTGGCTTATAAACTGGGATGAGGTACATAGATAAACAGACAGTAATTCATTTCAGTGTGTTATTTAATTACTTTTAAACAAGAAAACGATTTAAGTATAAATATCCTCCGAATTATCAAAAGTGACAATTATGATCTTTAGAAAACAATCAATTCAGGCAGGATCCATTGGTTCGGACCCATCAACAACCCTATGAAATTGAGAAAAAATCAATAATCATAGATATTTTAGGCAAATAGTACAGCAGAACCGACTGGCTTATTGATTTTCAATGATGATAAACACTTGATTTATAATCGTAATGATGCATACCTTCTTTGCAAAAATACTATCTACAGAATAAATTACTGATTTCGTATAAGAAAAAAATAACGATAATAACAACTCAGAGCTATTATGTCATAATAAGCAACGGGTTATTATTTTAATTTGTAATTTGTGAAAAAATGGTTCCCATTACATGATAATAAAATATATCCTAATTTGCATGTTACTTAACGATTTAACACATTTGCACAAGTCTATCTTTTCTTCAAGACGCTATGCCGATGCAAATAATCCTTAAACCACTGATGATCAAAGTTATCATTTTGTGTCAGGTAGTTGGAAGTAGTCAACAAGAAACCCTGGGCCTCGGTTTTGTACTAGCTAGCACTCATCAATAAGGTGTAATCTGTAATCCTGAGAAAGTTTATGCTCCATGCGAGATTTAAACTCGCGTATCCCAGTTTTACGATCTCAGACATTTAGCTGTTGAGGATAAGAATGATTTATTATACGACCATTGGTTTACAATACCATGATCAAAAATGTGAACAGTGAAGAAAAATCTAATATTCGAATAAAAATATAACTAGGTGAAAGAGGAATTTATTGTGTGGAGAGTAAAAAAAAATTAGTGAATTGTTTACTTCGCAATATTTCTGCAGCACATGATAACGACAATTCCGGTAGACTCAAATTTAAATGATGCATTATTCGTCCGGAAACACGTAAATGCTCTGTAATACGTTTAAATGTCGGGAAATGTCGCATGATCACTTCACGTTCTTTTGCTGGAAAATCAAAATAATTATATTCATCAGTTTCTGGACAATAATCACGACTAAGAAGCAGCAATAGGACTGAGTACATAGCTTCGCGAACTAGATTGCTTCTAGCTGTTATGCCTAATTGATTGAAACCTGTGCATAGAAGGACAGAATAAGAGATAAAAAGGCAATCAATAAAAATTTTTAGCGATGAAATTGGATGGGACTAAACACTGAGTTTACAGAAAAATAACAAGTGCAAAATTTAGCCTACTTAAACAACAGTCAGAGCAGTACCCTGGTAAGTTAATCACAAACAAACTTCTGTCTTTATCAACGTCTATTTTGATACCAAAATGTTGAAATGTTAAAATCTGACTGCATCTTATTATTATTTAGTGAAATTCACTGTCTATTGCTTTAAACTATGACGAGGTATTTGAGGGACAATCTATGGTAATGGTATATCATCATGAATGTTAATTCTGTACATTATTGATTTACTCTCGATAATCAGGATATGAAGTATATCAGATTAAATTGATGATCAGTGAGCTTAAGTCCCTCTGATGTAGTCATTGTTGTTAGCGTTTCTTTATTTGAATAAACTGAAGAATATATGATAACTTAATTATAAGCGAAGGTATGTGAGTGTTTTTATTGGAATGCTTTTGACTGACATAATTCACCACTTTCAGTAAATCATCAATATTACACATATGATTATACAATGAGACGATTCCAACTGATTAACATTTGTAAATTAAAAATTAAGGATCAAAGAAAAGTGAATAGTACTATGAGTTAGTACGAAAATTTGATTTGTTCGTTGATGTGTGTGTGATGCAGTAGACTATGTATCCGGTTTGATTGCATGAAATACAAAACAAAAGAAGAATGAGTATTGACCAGTTCAATAAACTGATATTTGAGAGATCAGTATATTGAAAACAACAAAAAAGATTAGTGTAAAGAAAAGCACTAATCTAGCCAGTACTCTTCATTAAATAAACACTTTATAAGCAATCAAAACTCAAAAAGGTATTTGAGAACAGAAGGAAGGTCAATGATTTTGAATAACAGTACCATATATGATCAAGTTAACACCTTATTGTGATACACATCGGGAGCTAGGATTTACATAGACGGTAACAAAATCACTGGAAGTTATAAAACGAAGATAAACTATTCATTCATAGAGTTAATGGTTATCAAAGTGAATGATATCAGAAGATCGCATTCTAATGTTCTCCTGACCGAACCTCTGGGACACTATTTTTCAAAACGTGATTTTATTCCCATAAATTTTTCAAATATACATTTATAGTAACTAAATGTATCTGTTAACAGCAGTGCTTATCCCCCGTTTCATCCCACAAATCTGTATAATTTGCACCAACAATTCTTTGATGTCATCAAAAATATGATATGGAGTAAAACGATTATTATTATTATTATTATCACTATGTAGACGACTTCCTAGTTGATGATATCAATGAGATAATCTCTATCCGTGGTGGTTGTGTTGATAGTGCTCAAAATCAATAAATACATATTTATTCATTGCCTTCGCCGAGATTTTCACCTTGAATATTATTTCTTCCTTTTTATGCCATGAGTTAACGTGTTCCCTTTCAAACCATATTCTTTATCATTGATACTACAGTGAATATCCTGATTTTTTGGTTTTCATCTTGTTACTTTCCGAGGAGCAGTTATGAGGTGTTCAACGTTCAGCTACTAAATAGAAAATCCTAGTGTCACTTCGTCTACTTTTAGTTTGGCAGAAGGATAGTACCACTAACCGTCACACATAAAGTTTGTCTCAAAGTTGAATATACAAATTTATGAATAGTAAATAAGTTACATCATCAAATTTTATATCCACCGTGCTAGATATACACAAAGCATAACATTTTCAAGGATAATTAATGTTTAGAAAAAGAAAGGATTTTAAAGAGCAAAAGCGAATCATTTTACCGAACGAAAATATTACATAATATAACTGTTTCCCCTCCATACTTCGAAATAAATGAATTTTCAATGGGTTTTTCTTAAAATTTGTCCACAACAGTTGAAATATCTCAGCTTTATTACGGTTACCTAACTTCATTGTTTATAATAACTTATGATCAAGTTGTTAGCTGATGCATGACATAACTAATAATCACAATATGATTGATATAATGACAATAACTAAAAATGAACACTGGTTAATGTATGACTATTATTATAGCTGGACAGTTTAAAAAACTAGGCAGTAAGTGCCGCATCAACAAAGAGAAGGCACACCACATCACATCATAAAACAGAGAAAATGAGAAAACAGAGAGTAATTTCGTCGTTGTACTCGTATCAATCTGCATGTATATGTATTGATTAATTGATTAAAGTTTGCTTTAATCTATCTGTTGGACAAATATCCAGACAGGGTAGTAGAAATTAGAATCAATATGAAATAAACAACTAACAAACAAACAAACAACAATAAGAGATTTACATTCACACAATAGGTATGTTATTGTATACTCTATCAAGAAACTTTTATTGATCACGTATGCCTGACCTTTTCATCCTACCAACCAACCAATCATTAATACTAGTTAAGTGTCTTACTCTCCTAAGTCCTAGGATATGGTGGATATATATGATACCAAAGTATTCAATTATTTGGATTGATAGAGAAGATTGCCGCTTAAACGAATCCTTTTTGTGTTGTGTTCCCCGAGCTAGGCCAAACAACACGACACTACCGGTATCTTGACACTGAACTAGGACCATATTGCACATCTACTTATACTATATGTGGACAAGTCGTAAGGAATGAGAAACGAGCGGTCTGGCGCGATAATCGAATTATGAACCATAAAATCGGGTACCATTATTGCTGGGTGTTATAGGTGAAAGCCATCTATCAGCACCACAAAACCTTTGTAGTGCATGACGTACCCAACATCACCGTTTATGACGAGTAATCCAGAAATGATCGGTTGATTTAATTCCCAAGTCTAAAAATCATCACATATCTAATACAATCATTTTACAATCACTGAGCCTATCATCTAGGAACAGTACTTGGTTTATAGATTACCCACAGTCTCGGTTTTTTCTACGTTTTTACAATACAGTAGAACAGCACGCAATTTTAACTAAATAAAAGAATGTGATCCCACGCTGACGCAATTATACTGGTCTCTATGTTATACCGACATTGAAATACTGACTAGAAGTGGCGGCTTAGTGGTTAAGCCGCTTGGTTTTTAACCAATAGGTTGTACATTTAGGGTAACCGGGCGGATATGGAGGATCGAGCTAGGGGAGTTGGAAAACTGATTCCATATCGATGTTGCACACACAGGCTCCAGGATCCTGAAGGAACAAATGGAGTACGATGGGACTGCATCTACTAACGTTGCTCCACTGCCTTGTGGATTAAAATTCTGGGTCGAAGGCTCGGTTACGGCGACCGGAGAGCATTCCAGCCCTCACACAAACCGAATGGTGAAGTGTGTCGCGTATATATTTGTTGCCTCCTTGTACTAATGTTTATGTGTTTTTATAATGGAACTTTAATCCGCATACAAACAATGTCAGTACAGTCGGGCACAAATCTTTACTTGATAAAATGAGTCACACTAATTTAGTTAATGATGTTTGCTAAAGTAAAGTAATATGATTATTACCTATTCATTACTATTGAGCTCAATTTTTCACTTACTTCTCTTTAGTGAGAAAGGAATCAAGAACAACGGAAAAAGCGTATTAAAAGCAAATAAACAACAGGGCACACATCATTACAAAATGTTAATTGGGTATTACCAACTCTTACCGGGTACAAGTTTAGCGAATTGTACAACCTGTTGAGCGTGCATATGAAAATGATTCATCATATGACCCCATACTTGATTAATATTATCTTGATGCTCTAGTGGTATCGATGTCATACGGAAACGTGTTTTAAAGTACTTGAATTTGAATGTTTTTAGAGGAAAACAGAAATATAAACAAACAAAAAAGAAATGAACGGATAGAAAATGTATTCTAATCATAAATATCAACCGTTTATAATTTATTAAAAATTGAAAAAAAATTTCACTGATATTAACGATAGTACTATTACTCAATCAGTCAGTCAGCTACAACGTAGAAACAGACACAAATATGCATCGATACAAGTCCCTACACTTCATTAGCACAACAAGACAAACACCAAATTAATAAAAATAGTCACTTCAATGGTAATAATGTATCAAAGAAAGATTGTGTATAAGGGTATAATACAGGAAGAAAGAATTAGTTCGTAGAAAGAAAGGTATAAAGCAGTTTTAATCTCATAGTTAAAGGGAAGACAATGAGTGTATACACCTACGCCTCTGTGATGGATTCTAAGCCATGTCACCAAGAGTCTCCAACCATTGTTTACGATAGTCAAGTGCACCCCAACCAAGTAGTCTGCATCTACCACATGGCTCAGACTAGAAGTTAGTGAGTTCAAGGACTGATGCCACGTTTTGGTTTGGCCGCTCCTAACTTTCTTCCAATCATCCCCAACACTAGTCAGTATTGCGCGTTGTGGTAATCGGTGTGCAAGCATACGTAACACGTGGCACAACCATCTCAGTTAATGAAGATTCACAACCTCATCAAATGATTTACCATCACTCCCTAATGCCCTGCATCTAACCTCACTATTACTTACTCTGATATATACTCCTTAGGAATCTGAGTATAGCAAGAAAACATGTACCCAATGTTGTAGTTTTTTGGTTTTCGATAGTTCTCCACTTAATTTCAGTTCATGATATAGATAAAAAGTAATATAAAATATAACGTTGAAGGCTCTAATGAGTAGTTTGGAAAGAAGTTTCAGTAGACCTAAGATAGCATTTCGCGCACTAGAATCGTTGACTATGGTGATACTTGAGAGGGAAGTCTAAAGAGGAAGTTTAGAGTTGAAAGTTGAGGTAGGAGGAATATTAGGAATTAAAGGTAATTGATTATGAATACAGTGATCTTGAGTGCTGTTAGAGGTATGATGGTGGTAATCACTTTCCAGTTGCTCACACAGTGGAAGGGTTCTTCTAGAGGTATGTGAAAACGAAATTGGGTTAGAGGTGTTTTTAGTAACTGAGAGCGTGCCCAAGGGACAACTGTTTGAGGTCGGTCACACAACCTTTTTGTGAGTAATTTCCGTGTTAGCTCCGTACTTGTTGAGACCTTACAACGGGAGACGGAAATTTGTGGGATAAGACGAGGTGTGCAATTTTAGGGTTGGTCATTAATAACGCTGTCCTTCTTAGTGGGAAGGCAGCATCGCTGTTATGCTGATCGTCTGAAGGAAACACCTTACTGCCGTCACACCTATGTACATTCAACAGTACGACTTCGCCCTCGGACCTTGGGTTTGTTGTAGCTAACACAGTTAAATCTACTTACAAATAGTCTGTATGTCGTCAGCCTTCAAAGAGTTGTTTTGTGAGCATTGCGGTTACGATCACAGGTCGTAAAACTACTCTTAATCCAGTTTTACCTCAAATGCCTTAAGAAAAATTAAACTTGCAAGGTGGGGGAATCTAAAAGTGATCACCACTCTCACATCTAAAACTTTCGACAATTGCATTTATTTTCTATCACTATTTAAATCGCCGAGATTCAAGAACAATGGAACAGGTTGGTTGAAAACTTTGAAGAACTCTCAAACAGACCAACCCCATTGAACCTAACGGATATCGGAAGAGCACACACAAACCTTCCACCAACGATCGAAGAAATCAGCAAAACACTAAACACCAGTTGAAGCTTTGAAATCAAACATGGAAGTAATTGCAAACACGCTCCACGTTCTCTTCAGGAAGATTTGGGAGGAAGAACAGGTGTCGGCAGACTGGAGATGAGGTGAAATTTGAGTGAGTGTGAGAACTACAGAGGCATCATACTACTATTAGTACCACGAACAGTTTTCAACAGATTGTTGATTAACCGGATGAGAGATTCAGTAGATGCTCAGCTATGAGATCAACAGACTGGATTCCTTAAGGATCGGTCGTGCACAAAATAAATTGCGACACTACGGGTTGTCGTCGAACAGTCAGTTGAGCGGAAGTCATCATTATACATCAACTTCCTTGACTATGAGAAGGCGTTTGACAGTATGGACAAGCGAATCTTATAGAAACTTCTTTGACACTATGGTATACCTGAGAAGATCGTCAAAATCACACGGAATTCATACAACGGACTACACTGTAAAGTCGTGCATAGAGGACAGCCGACAGATCCATTTCAAGTGCGAACCGGAGTCGAACAAGGCTGCCTACTCTCTCCCTTCCTTTTTCTTTTGAAGGTTGACTGGATTATGAATACCTCCACATTTGAGGGAAAGCATGGAGTTCTAATGAGAAGTTGTGACCGTCGGAGCTAATCGACATCTGGCGTGAGGTAGTTTCCCACGGGAAACAATGGGAGATGGTCATAAAACGTAATGGATCGATTGGGGTTGGACATTAACACCGATGAGTGCCAATTGAGTGGTCTGGAGGTTAAGCGTTAGCGCCTGAAACAGACGGTTCTGGGTTTGAGTCCTGAGTGCGGAATCGTAGATGCGCACTGCCGAAGAAACCTATGCTAGGACGAAAAAGCCATCTGCTGCTTCTTGGTTTCTAATGGTGGTCTAACTTGGATCGGTTAATGATTTTAATTAAGTTTAATATCATTTTTCTTTATAAGGTGTGGTAAGTTGGAACGACATCCATCCTTGTCAAGCCCTCCATTGATGATGACTGAGACAGTGAATGAAGTTATCATTTCACAGAGGAAAACGCATTGGTCACCGTGACTTTAAATGATATTCTAGTATTCTTGTAATAGGAATAAGTTCAATAACGAAGCATGTTACTATCTAGTTTAGAAATCAGGTCAAAAGTCTGAAAACTAGACACAAAATACACAATACGATTATTTTTCAGCTGTTAGTGCGCGTATATGATGCAAACGTAAAGAAAGTTTATGTGAAACTAATAAATATCTGTCGATACGTACACAGCTACTTTGTTAACAATGAATCATAGATTCAATAATCTTAAGTCACTATATTAGTTAGTTTCACTGTATGAATGTAACACAGTTATCACGTACGATCAGCTATTATGTACTTGGTTGATGACACTAATATTCGGACGCTCAAATTTTAAGTGAATAGAACAAATTTTATGGAAAGACTTAAGTAAGAATATTTAGTCTGAATAAACAAATAATGTTGAATAGTACGGGTAAAGGTTTGTGTATAAAAATACGTCAGGTTAGATCATTACTGTATGTCTACGGTCAGTTCGTGATGTATATTATGAAACTCAACAATCTTCACAAATTCTTCATATGAATAATAATAACTAGTAATTAATAATTAATAATAGGTACTAGTGACTAATGTCGAGAAGCGGTTCTTGGAGTTCAGTTATGTCAGGTGTAACTTACTTAACAATGGCAATGGAAGATGGTTTCACAATATCGTAAATTGACTTAAGTTTAAAATGTAACCCATCGGATCCTGACTCAAGAGTCTAAAGGTTGAGTGTCTGTCGTGAGACATGAATATCCTATTTCTGATCCCCGGTGGGGTCATGAACTTGCACTATTGAGGGGTTCATCATTACGACGAAGTGACTGTCTAATGCTTTCCAGTTTTAAATGGTTGTATAATTAAGGCCAGTTTGTGATTTAAACCACAAAACTTTCCATCATTAGATGATCTAAAGGTATAGTCCTCACTGTAAAAATTAAAAGGTCTTAATACCTATTGTGTCTAGGAAATCAGGTGTTGGTGAATCCCAATGGATTCCAAACAAAAATGAAACAGTTAACCAATGTTTTCTAGATTGGAATGGCTTCTCATTTGACACTACTTCGTACTGAAGATATTCCATCTGTTTTAACTGGAAATAAAAGATGGTTGTAGGAACTGAACACGCAGATAGAACAGGGTTCGCTGTTGTAATTCGACGATCAGAAGTTGAAACGATTCAATCAGTAAAGAAGTACACTTCTGATTGGCAATTCGAAACGTACACACACAAGGTCATTATTCACAAAGTTATGAGATACAACCTGTTTTGTAAATGTTATTATCGACGCTACCATAAAATGATCGTTGAATTTATGAACCGAATGATTAAGCGGTATATATTCTAAAATTATTGGTTTACTCTACACAAAGTTCAGTTACCATGAGTGGTATAACGGACAGATGTAAAGGATCATTGATTGATTTGTGACTTTCATTTAAATAGTGATTAGTTATTTATACCATAGATTGGCTGTTTTATACATGGGAAACTTTTAATATCCTAATATTATCTATCCAGCAGGTAGCGTTAGTGGTTCTTATCTTTAGAATTCATTCATTTTACACTTTGTGACTGGGTTCTTGGATGAATTACCACTTCAGGAAACAAAATTAACAAATAGAAACATGTTATGTTACGTAAGTCATTTACCGAATATAGAGATTTATCTAATTAGCATTCAGCTACTTCATTTGTATAAGGCCTGATGACCCCGTTCATCTGTTCAAATTGAAGTGGACTAAGAAGCACGTTTAGAATTGAAACTTACGGATTGGAAGTTGAATACTTTAACTACTATATCATAGCCTGAGTATGTGCAATAATTTACAATGTATGTAACTGCCATAGAATAGCATTATTCTCTTTAAAAAAACTTACTGCATTTGGTAATCGTAGAAATTCAGTAGCTGTACGCATGCCATCAGTGAATTGTGAAACAGCTTCAGAAGTTACATTGATTGATGGTAAAGTATCTTCTACGTCTTCCCAAAATGACGGATCATCGAAACTTATGAAATTGTGACGATTAGCAGTTGTATTATTTGCCACTGTTGTGTTTGATGATATATTTGTATTAACGGTTGTCAGTGTAGGAGTAGTAGTAGTACTATTACATGCAGTAGTATTGATAGTTGAGTTTGAAAAGCTGGAGGTAGATAATTTCACCTTATTAACACGCTCATTATCTGAATTCAGTATAGTGGATGTACATGTTTGAACCTGAGACAGATTTGAAGAGATTAGTGAAAAAGGTGAAGAGGAACGTTGAGAAGAACACAAGGAAGTAGTAGTAGGAGTAGGAGAGGTAGATGACAGAGAACAATGGATACTGGATTGAGATGATAATGATTGTAATTGATGTTCCTGAGAATAAAATGATAATAATTTTTTATTATTAAGCAAACGAGATGCACAAAATGTAGCCGATGATGGTTCTGAAATAGGTGATTGATGCAGCGGAATAGATTTGACTGTTTTATAACCTGAGTTTTGATCAATACTACCTTCATTACCGTTATTGGAACTACTGCATATGGGGTGTGAGTCATTTCGATCATCATTAAATGTGATAGATTCACCGGTACGATCCAAAGCATGTCGTTCTAAAGCGTCATATACGCTAGATGATCCATTGGAATAATGACGAACCAATTGGGAAGAATCGTTAAGTGGCGATGATCGCTGAAAGGTAATAATAGATAATACCGAATTCCATATTATACAAGACTGGATGTTATTCGATTGACATATTTCTTAAAGAAACAAAAGCAATTGTTCTACATGCAGCTTACTTTAAGGATTGGTTGGTTAGAACACCATTGAATATAAGAAAGCATTCGATAGCTGTATCGTCCTAGCGTGAGACTTATCAGCAGCGAGTATTCATAATATTGAGAGAATGAGCTCAGAAACTTCAGTGGTTCGCATATTGAGCTTCAGTGAACTCAGGATAACAATCTTCAGAAACCTTTCTTCCATGCTAATTATTGTATATAACAAGAACTTTTAAAACTAGATGTTATGATTGAGACGTCAATCAGAATCTCGGTTATAACTTCTCTATCTCGTGTATAATATTTTGTTCATAACCTAGAGTCGTAAACCTTGAACAATCATAGGCTTCTACTATCAAGGTTAATCTTAAGTTGGGGTGGGATAATCTTAGCTCTGGTTGTCCTATCGATATAAACGTCTTCGTTCGCCAGTCTTAATTGCAAATAAGAGAACACATACTAGGCAAGCTTCTAGCACTATATGCGCTTATATACAAGTATATAGGATAAAATCACAGCGTAAAGAAAAAAACAGAGCTTATATATAAACAAGAGAAAATTACCAGTGAACAAGGTAAATTATAAATAATTGATTAGTAGTATAACAATGGTTAGCAAGTTCAACATAAACTTACAAAAAAGTGGAATGTAAAATCACAATAGTTCAACCATTTAATAATCAGATAGTAAAAATGCAAATAACAACAACAATCTGTAAAATATCCACGAAGTTGCAAGTTTCTTAAACACTTGCTTATTTATAACATTAAATGATTTAATTTCGGGTTCATTCATGTACTATTTCAAACTGAAATATGCATTGACAGGTGTTGTATCGAAGACATAATATGTAATCTCTTAATTTATCATGACTTTAACTATCCTTCCAGTTGAATAGGTGGGTATGGAAATCTGAATACTGTTTTACTATTATTATTATTGTTAGTTTAAAGTAAAACTTGGTCAAATTATTGTTTATTCAACGTTATACTTTTAAAAAATAAACATCAAGCTTTACATAATTTATTGTTTAGTTTGTAATAATAACCGCGAGACAGATAAAACCATATTGTTTGTTAAAATAGATAGATTGTGGCTAAAAGTGAAATTTGTAAGCACACTTCGTCCTACTTGGGATTTATCAGCAGTATTCTCGTCCACATAGGAACTCGAATCCAGTTTATTTCACTTCAAACACCGAATTATCCACAGAGTCCATGCAAACATTGACTAGTTAATTGGATACGGTGTTTACATCATTACTAGCGAGACTTTGAATGATCCCGCTGTTGATATTCCGGACTGAATTTCAATCAACTTTTGTTGGCATACATGTATTCTGTGTGGAATGTCTCGATATAACCAATTTATGTTTTTAAAAAAAATAATAAATTGTGGCTAGAAGTTGAATAAAAAGTTAGCCATTCTACTTGAAAAAGCATTGGTCGTATTGCATCGATTCTGTTGACTTAAAGTAATGAAGTAATGATATAAGTCATGTCAAGAGATCACAACCAATTGGTATCCAGGTTGGCATGATAATTATTATGTCTCACTAACTACTACAAATTGTTCTCGTCAGAGACTGTAATCAACCTGAAGATTATTGAAATGCAGATTGGCAAAAACTGGAAATTATCCTGTCCATATAAGTCTAATCTGTTTATCAGTTGCCGATAAAAAGTGTCAATTTAATACAATATTCAGCTGTTAGGTGTAAACAAACATGAAAGCAAGAAAATGTTTGTGAAGACAATAGATCATTTACACAGAGTTATCTAGATGAACTGATTTGGTAAAGTTACAAAAAATCGAAGTTGTTCATTTTTATTTGATCTAGTGCACCACTGATAATCTCGTCCAAAACGAGAATGAAAACGAACCTATTTTGAATTACTTTACTAAGACAAGACAACAGCTTCAAATGTTCCCCATAATAGAGTTGAAAATATTTCAATTAGCTCAAAAGTAATCAATTCGTTGCTTGATCCGTAAAAAATTAAATAAAATGTACTCATATCATAAAACTAAGGAAACATTAAATTGGTCAGATGCAAACATGGAACCACCCATCGATTATAGATTATTTTCCTAGATTTAATGAACCTACTGCTAATACTACCACATACATATACAACAGTAGGGTCATTTAACAACTAACCATATGCATATGTTTATACATTTGCAATTTCAAATTAGTCGATAGAGAAGATGTATCAGATTCTAGATTGTAATCAGATTTAATTGATTGCATTTCATCATCATCATCAATATCATCATCATCGCCGTCATTATCATCATTATCAACATCATCCTGTTCAACACTATCATGATTATTTGAATAACAAGCAGACGATAATTGCGCACACTTTGAATCATTTAATGTTGTTAGTTGATGATGATTTGACATGGAATTCGGCGGTAAGAAGAATAATAAAGATAAGGGTGGTTGTGTTGGCTTACAATCATTCGAAATTAATAAATTGTCTTGTTTCAATGAAGAATTTATCGGATTTATTGCAGTTGAACTGTAATTAGGACTCATCTTATCACAATTATTATCATTATCACTTCGACTTATATGTCGATAATGATTTATGGACGAAGTTAATGCATCACTACTACCACTCCTAATTCCACCGACTCCACTAAGATTATATTGACTATATGGAGGACAACCTGTGGAACTTTGACTTGGTGATAATCCACCGGTTGAACTGGATGAATTACCACGAATAGCCTGTAGTTGTTTAATTTCAATGGCACAATGAAATTTGACTGCATTCGGTTGACGACCAATTCGGCTACCTAGAATTTAATAAATAATAACGGTAACAAATTATATATATTCAATAAAAATAGTACCAGATGTAATGATAATTTAGTTGTTTATACATTTTTAATAATGTAATTGAAGTATGGAATAATTTCACAAATGTCAATCACTTAATTACAAGTATGCGGGCAAGACAGATACAGTAATATCAAGTAGTAAATATGAATAATGATATTCTAGATTTCATTTTCTATAATCACATGTTAGAATACCGTGCTCTACCTACCTTGATTTGAGCAGATAGATAGTACCGTTGACTTTCATGCAACAAATGTGGTTAGTATTACTGAGGCAACAAGATATGTTAATCGCCAGGTGAGATGATGTTTATTTGAAGTGAAAAACAGGATCATTATTGGCTTCAATTACGAGATGCTTAATATGGTTGGACATCACTTCCCTTGTGAAATGTCTAGGACCTTATAACAGAAAGTAGTGCTGAGCTGAGAGATGATTATCCAATACAACTAACTACTGTGATTGATTTTGAAACACGTCACCTAAAGTATACAACTACTGATCATGATTATAATACAAATTTACAACTAAGTAGTTTATACCTGACAACATACTCAGACTTATGGTCAATGACTTTATGGACTGGTGCTACACATCTTAGCTTAATCATCCTCAACTGTATTTTTATTCCAGCCTGTATTATGAATTGAAGCAGACAGTGCTTAGATATATGGAAAATACCTCTCAGTCGATGAAAATTCATAGTCCCATTAATTGTGTCGTCCTTTTTAACCTTGTAGCCTCAGCATTGTCCACTCAATGTTTCTACAACAAGTCATGCTTTAAAAGTATCTGTGATCAAATAATACAAATACATTCTACCTTCAAAGGTTGCATTTTAAACACACAAAGTGAAGTGAACTGCTGTCCTAGATACTCCATCTTTGATAAACAAACAGATATCCTTCACGCACTACAGGTAGTGAAATTCGGTACAAACGAAACGAACTTTTAGAGTGTGCTGATATTTTGTCGACAATCAAATCATCAGAACTTATGAGACTTGCAAGATAAGTAAGGTGGCTAACACAATCATCTACATTGTATGTAGGTGCATAGTACAATCAAAAGAGAGGGATGTACATAGTGTTTATCATTACTAAGTAAAACAGAGGAAAAAATACACATACAGAACACAGAAAAAAACCGAAAGACAACAATTTCGGTAAGCATAATCGATAATCAAAACAACACACATCTGCACACACAAAATTCAAATATCATAACATACAATATAGGGAGTACAGAATTTGTTCATGTTCCTCAGTATAGATGTTTAAGTACAAACAAAGACAACATACAAAATATAAATGATCGTAGTGGGTCAAGGTTGATCGTCGAATTTATGAAGAATTCAATGATGAATATAATACATGAGGTATAGACTATATGATGCTAGACAAATATTTACAAACGCTTAAGTGGATGAGATTCAAGGTTGTTATTTACTAATTTGTCGGAGAAAACAAACAACAAAATTGAGATTTCAATCACAAAACATATATCTAAATAAATCTTATAGTTGAAAAATAACTGTTTGAATAAGATGACATTGAGAAAAATGTGTACCTAGTTCGTGTGATAAATCACGGAAATCGTAGGTTTTACAAACCACTGAAGCATATAATTACTATTTGTCTTGAGAAAAAAACATCGAACAAGCAAATTGATTAAATCTGTATTAATTTTGTTCAATAAAAACAGGGTGTGAATCCATGACGTGATGTTCAAACTTCTGGAACATTATTTTTTTAAAAGTGATTTTATTCCCAATATAAATTTATTTTGAATAACTAATTACATCTGCTAACAGCATGCATCTAACCTCACCCTTTTCATAAAATGTTAGCAACATATCTAGAACTCAAGATATACAATCATCGAGTAACAGAAGTTCATAGAATTCATACATCATATATATTCCAGGATTAAAAAATCTATGTCACAGGAGCAGAACTGATGGTCGTAAACGTTCATGGATAAAAATGAATGACAGATAATCACTCCTTAAGATGTGAATCTTATTTAAAAAATTTGAATATGTTTATAAAACAGCAATTTTGTATTATCTATGCTGACAATTCTTCAATGTGATCAAACATATGGAATAAAAGGATTATTATCATTATTAATATGTAGATGACTTCCTATTTGGTGATGTCCATGAGATAATCTATAATTGCAGATGGTTAGGATGATAGTGCTCAAAATAAGTAGTGACAGTTCCAGTTCAATACACTGTAGGGTTATAAGTGCACACAACTGAAGTGTTGTCTCCATATACAAAAAGATATGGAACAACTGTCTAGTAAGTAATTTACGTTTGCCAATAGATCGCTTGTTCGTTTAACTATGAGGCGTTAAATGTTTTACTTTTCATTCTGTACAGCTTAAAAAAACTGACAAGTGAATTAGTGAAATGAAGACTAAAAAGGATAGGAATTTAATTATATAGTATAAAAATCTCTCAAACTATATTTTTCCACTCATTAATATATTTCATAAGTGAACATACAATCAAGTATACTGAAAATAAAAGTGAATCAATTCAACAAGATCTCCTACCTTTTTTAGACATTCCTGCTGCTAAACATCGACGAAAACGACAACTTTTACAAGCATTTCTACTTCGAGGTGTTATAGTGCAAGCATTTTGACCACCTACACAAACTAATGAATTAGATGATCCTTCCGTACGACGAAAGAAACCCTAGAATAAACGAAGACAAAATATTTTGATAAATTGAAGAAAATATTCAACAGTATTTACTTTTGATACAGGATAATTATAAATGGAGAAGGTAACAGTGACATCATTCATACATTGTCTTATATAGAAACAGCAATCTCTTCACAATGGATTCTAATGAATAAAACACCTAATGTCGCAGAATCAATCCCTCTTCTTATTTTTTATCAATTAAGAAATAACTAATGGATAATATGAAAAGGCAAAGTTTTAGCAGGAATAGCAGAAACATTATATGTGCCAGACTACCAACCATTGTTCTACCATACAGTAGTCTTTCTGATTTTTTTAATTGTTGACTTATTAAGTAGTTGTGGATACTTAATAAGTAAACATGAACTTACCGTTTGATGTTAGTTGGCACTCATCAGGGAGGTATTCAAGGTTTCCTATCGACTTCCACCTAGAACTACTTACTTACGCCTGTTACTCCCCTCGTGGAGGAGCATAGGCTGCTCTCACCAGCATTCTCCATCTAACCCTGTCCTGGGCAATCCTTTTCAGCTCCTTTCAGTTGTTATTCATCCTTTTCATATCTACTTCTATTGCCCGACGTAATGTGTTCTTTAGCCTTCCTCTTTTACGCTTCCTTTTAAGATTCCAATTTACGGCTTGCCTCGTGATTCGGTTTGGTGATTTCTGTGATTTATGTCCTATCCACTTCCAATGTCTTCAGTTTTTCTCTTCAGTTGGAAGCTGGTCTGTCTTCTCCCCCAGTAGGCTATTGCTGATGATATTCGGTAAACGGATATTGAGTACCTTTCGCAGACAACTGTTTATAAATACTTATACCTTCTTGATGATGGTTATAATAGTTCTCCACGTTTCAGCTCCGTACAGTAGGACTGTCTTGGTGTTCGTACTGAAGATTCTGACTTTTGTGTCGGCTGACAATTGTTTTGAGTCCCACATGTTCCCCAGTTGTAGGAATGCTATCCTTGATTCGCCAATTCTCGTCTTTGCATATGCGTTTCATCCTCCTTGTTCACCGATGCTGCTGATCAGCCAAGTACGTGAATGTTTGCACCTGTTCCGCAGTTTCTTCATCAAGTGTGATTGTGTTGGTGTTCTATGTGTTGTATTTAAAGATCTTGCTTTTTCTTTGTGTATGTTGAGGCCTATTGATGCAGAGATTGCTGCTACACTAGTTGTCTACATCTGCATTTGTTCGTATGTATGACATAGGAGGGATAGGTCATCTGCGAAGTCCAAATCGTCTAATTGATTCTGAGCTGTCCATTGCATTCCGTGCTTTTCCTTAGATGTCGAGATCTTCATAATCCAGTCAACCACCGGAAGAAAAAGGAAGAGGGAGATTAGACAGCCTTTTCTGACTCCGGTCCAAAGTATAGAGTGACTTAGACTAATTGCCATATTATTTGATTCATAGAATTCAATCATAACCAAACAGGACTAAACAAATATTAACCACGTCACGACGTAGTGATCAATCAATTGTTTAATAACTTTGTATGGTTTAACGATGTTTTTACATAAACCATCTTTTTAACTTTTATAAATTAACTAAATAGACATGTGATCAATTCGACATTCAGATCATTGATCGATCCCGATGAAATAAGTAAAATATTATTAATAGTTGGAAAAAAAGTGTAATGTAATCAATGTCTCTTTTCTCCTTCTTTCTCTCTCTCCCTCTCTTTACCTCTCTATCTATCTCGTTCTTTCTGCAATGAATTTATTTACATTTTCAGACAAAAATGTTGTGTTATAAGTCAGTGAAATAAGAAAAATATATAATAGACTAATGACTGTGTTGTTTATTCTCCACTTATTTGCATGTTTGTGTGTGTGTGCAGGTGTGTAAAAGTGTATAAGTTACTATGAAAAACATTGCCCCAACTTTTGGAACATAATAATATTGTATAAAAAAATCAATTTATCAATTGAAATCAATTCCTTTTCTTTTTCTGACGACCAACAACAAAAAATACCAAAAAAAGAAAATCTTGAAGAATTAAAAAAGAAAAAAAATTCAACTGAAAGTTAATCACAAATTACAATAAGTGTGTATTGGTGCCAAGATGATTAGAATGAAGTTCCATCTATGCATATATATAGTACAATGGACGATGACAATGATGATGAAGTTGGTATGTGGATCAAGAAAGAAAAAAACAACTTCAATATTCCATAATTTCCATAATTATAGACAGTTGATCATTTGTGTGTGGGCTGTGATACTGCCCGGGTGCCCAAACCAAAGCAGATGGTTTTCGTAGGGGGCCACACCCTGAGCCTTCGACCTGAATGTCTGATCCACAAGGTAGTGGGGCATCGTAGGGAGATGCAGTCCCATGGTAGCCGGTGACCAACATTTGGTTCATACGCCATTTGTTCCCTCAGGATACTTGAGCCCATGTGCACCATTGATTTGGTTTGGGATCCGGTTAAAGCGCCGGACATTCGCTTTTCGTCCTCTCAGTTTCGTAAACAACACCCCTGCCACGAGAAAGCAGTGAGTAGGACTTCAATATTCGCATCACTAGATCTGGTTTGATTTGTTAATTGGGTTGAATAAACAACATAATAATAGTACAGATCAGAAATGATCATCATATGCGATATGGGATAAAACAATAGTTAATTATACTAAACCAAAGTTGAATGTTTCATATTTTGTTGGATATTATTATTAACAAATACATTACGAAAAAAATGTCTTCATCCCATGAATGAAAAGTATTCATCTGATTATGATAACATATATACCAAGATTAGTCATTATTAGTTGAATAAGTCAAAAAAAGCAAAAGCTCCCCTTAATATAACTTTGTTTACAGTTATACACAAAGCCTTGAATTATATTAGTAAGGTGTGATAATATACGATTGTTTGAATAATTCATTTATGCTAATAAATGAATATGATTAATTATGAAAAAAATTGTTTTTACGATCGATCATAGATTGAATAGAACAATGAATGCTGTTTCCAAACATCGTGTACACTACTCCTTCAGGTTTTACTATGTTACACAAGCAGATTGGAAAACAGGTAAGACTAAAAGCAGAAAACTAAGGTCCGATGGAGAAGTTGTACAGTTAACAGTAAAGGGGTATATGATGGGGGAGTTTTAAAAAATCTCCATGGAACTGGTGCTACCTATGAAATTTGAGACCATACCATTCAGTGTTACAGTTAAAACGTGATTATGGACACAATTGAATAGAGTCTAACTTCCTTCAGGAATAGTCACTTGTTCACTTTCTAATACTGATTGAATTCTTTTAATTTGAGTACTAAGCTGAAAGCAACGAGCTATAAGATTAAAAATGACAAATAAATAAACTTCCTGAAAAACAAATAAGTGAACAAACGAAAGCTTACTTTACATCCTTCACATGTTAATGCACCAAAATGAAATCCAGACGATCTACCGCCACACACTCGACAAGGAATATTAGAAATATCGATTTCTGATTGAGTTTCTGGATCTGAATATCATTAAAATATATGAATGAATAATAGTAAGTATTTTTTAACATATGAAAAATAGTTAACAGAATTCATCCAAATCAAAACAAATTATTTTTTGTGAAATTATGTTGAATCAAATGTGCCTACAGTAAAATAAAGTTTGTTTTAAGTATTTGTATTTGTACTACTCAGTGATTTTCCAACCATCTAGTTAATGAGATTACAAAACTATCTGTGCAATAATTTAGGTTCCGAAACATTTAACTCACACTAATAAGCATGATATATATATATATATATATATATATATATATATACAATTATCTACTTATCTCACTAAGATTCCGTAACTGGAAGACTTCGTATAGAATCCTATTGATTGTTGACATATAGGAACTAGCGATACTACTTAAATTAGTTATGATAAAATAGTAGATGAAATAAATTTTATTACTACCATTAAAAATTGAAATTTTAGTAGCTTAAATGAGTTTATCACCGATTAATTCATTTCGCTAATAATAATAATAATAATAATAGTGTAGGTTACATGCGAACACTGACTCTATCTCAGATGTAATTTAAAGTGGAAGACAAAGAGAAAACATAGCAGCAACTACTACGCTATTGAGATTAAAACTGTAAATGTATGATAAACACAAAAAGAAATTAATATTCAAGTTATAACTGGTGAACAGGTCAGAATTACAAGTCTAGAACATAGATACATGTATGTGTATTCAAATAAGTAAACAAATAAATAAATAGAAACATGTATACTACTAATATAATCAGACTAATTAATAATTGTGTTGATTTTCACGACAACAATATGTATCTACAATTCAGTATATGTATATATCTGACAGATACATGTTTAGTGAAAAATGATCTCGTCAAATATATATAAAGTAAATAAGGGTTTACTGAATTTGTCATCAATGTCTAAAGCATTTTTGTATTTAACATAGAATATCTGCAGTAGTATTGGTAGTGGTAATTAGAAAATAAAATAGATGATGCAGCGGTCAAACTTACTAAACAGAAAATATTTACTCATGAAAAATGATACACAAAGACAAGGGGGTCAAGAATGATTAAACGTAGTTTCGTTTTGAAAAGAGTAAAACATCAGTTACATATTATGCAGATGTAACTCAACAAAAGATGTTGTTGTACAGCGCGAAATTGGTGATGCGATGAAGTAAATGTATTTGTTCTGTAACTTTTATTCCTTTGCTTCGTCTTTCTAAACAGTTTTCTTCACATTGAGGTCTGTTTTTTTAGAAAATATCTTCATGAACATACCTTTATGTTTTATTATTCATCTGGTTGTGTTAAAGTACTCTGTGAAAACAAATTGAGTTAGATACAGACTTGTCCTAGACGCTACATTATTTATAACTAACTATTGACAGGTTGGTCCTTATCTAATTGATAATAAACAATTAACCGTTAAATCAATGCAAATAGTTGAGTATACATGTAACTGATTGATGTAAATAAACATCGTAGGATCAGATATTTTAAAGACTAAACTAATTAACTGTGATTCACTAATTTAGGGTTAGAGAATATATAAATCACAATGATAAGTAAACAGGTCAATTAAAATTAAATTAGAGTGTTAAGTACAAAAAGGGTTTAGAAGTAAGACAACAGGTTGACTTTTTCGACTGCATAGAACACAGTTTCTCGTTAAAGAAATTTCAATAAATTCGTCTTGAAGTCAGTTAGAACTGAGTATGCGATTATTATTATTATTGTTTGTTCAGTACGAAGAGCTTTTTATTACAGGATGGAAGCAGATAAAGAATTACTGAAAACCACAAAAGCGACAGCCCCCTAATGCCATGGTACGGTCGAGAGTGGTGAGGGTCCGCTCTCTCTCTCTCTCGAAATGCTCTCAAATGGCCACGCGTATATAGGCTCTGCCAGGGAAGTCCTACTTACTGCCTTCTCGTGGCAGGGGTGTTGTTTACGGAAACGAGAGGAAGAAAAGCGAATGTCCGGCGCTTGAACCGGATCCCAAACCAAATCAATGATGCATATGGGCTTCGGTATCTTGATTTTTATTTATTTGAACACATGAATATTGGTACAAGAGAGCGCCAATATATATGCGCCACACAAAACAATGAGAATTCGAAGATAGAAAAAAAAACTAAGGAGCGCAAAAGAAAAAGAGAACAATAACGAAGAGATTGGTGTAAGGTAGTGTGGTAGTAACGAGGGAACGGAAAGGTACAATCAAAAGAAATCTTTCAGGTAAGGGAGACACAACCACTTTTTATGAAGAAAGTAAAAGAAGGTTACAGCAGGATCGCCACTGGCTTCTATTCTGAGCCATATATGATAACGTCTTAAACCACTGTGTTGCACCATCTCTCAGACCCCAGCCAGGGAGTCGTGAAGGACCGACAGAAGCCAGTCCTTTGCAGCTTTCTTTCATACCCCGACACCATGTCATGCACCGACCACCTCTCCGCCTTTTCCAACCAGTCCCAGAGTCGGCAAATAATACACGACGTGGAATTCTCTGGGACAACATTCATAGAACATATCCAAGCCACCGAAGTCGATGTTTCAAGATGGTACCACCAATTGGATTATCGTCTCTGCGCCGGAACACACGATACCGAACCTCTGCACTACTAACATGGTGTTGCCACTAGATGTCAGCAATCCTTCGGATACAACGATGATCAAACATAGAGAGCTATCTAACACCCGCAACTGGGAGAGGCCAGGTTTCATAAGCATAAAGAAAAACTACTCTCACCGACGCGTTGTAGATCCGACCTTTTACAGCCAGACTAACATCACGAATGCGCCAAAGATGGCCCAGATTGGTATAAGCCGCTCTGGCTTTCACTATACGTGCACTGATCTCAACACTCACGCTACGATCAGCACTTATGTAGCTACCTAGATACACGAACTTCTCGACTACGTCTATCTGCTCACCATCCAGAGCGAGTACAGGATTAGAATCGTGCCAGTCTTGTAGAAGTACTTTGCACTTCGAAATTTCAAAGCACATACCGTACCTACGTACATTGATTGCCAACTGATTAAGTGTGGATTGCATGGCTTGGGCATTATCACACAGTGAGACAATATCATCCTCATACTTAAGATCGAGAAGTTTTTCTCCAGGCAACAGATCCACACCGCCATTACTTACATCCATCAGGGTTGTATCCAGAATTTCATCGATGGCAAAGTTGATGAGGAATGGTGAGATTGGGCAACCCTGCCTAACCTCACTGCTCGAATAGAACAATGAAGAAAGGTGGTTGTATGTCCTCACTCTGCCTGAGGTGTTTGTATATAGGGCCTTTAAGATGTTAATAAACTTCTCAGGCACACCCTTCTTCAACAGAGAATCCCAGAGAACAGTCCTGTCCAACGAATCGAAGGCAGCCCTGATGTCAAGAAACACTACGATTGTTGGCCTCTGATAAGTATGGCGGTGTTCTAACATTTGGCGGAGGGTGAAGATATGATCAATACATCCTCGACCAGAACGAAACCCAGCCTGCTCCTCGCGAGTCAATCTTTCTCGGGTTTTGAACAACCTACGAAGTATGACGGAAGCCAATAGCAATCGGAAGTAGACTTATCCCCCGATAGTTGTTACAGGAACAACGTGAACCCTTTTTAAAGATAGGGACAACTATCGACTCGTTCCATGACGTTGGTACACTCTCTAGTTCCCAAACCTTTGTGAACAACGTCGTCAATTCCTTAGTCAAAAAGTCACCACCATCTTTAAAAAGAGCCGGAGGTAAGTCATCTGGGCCAGGTGATTTGTAACGCTTCAAGAGTTGGAGTTCCTTGCGGACTTCCTCCTCGTTTGGTGGATCAGTCGTCACCGGCCATGGAGGGCAGGACAGTCTGACCGATGTTGCCGGAGCAGCAGGCCAGTTGAACTGCCCTTCGAAAACTTCTGCCCATCGTCCAAGACGTCGATGGATGTTAGTGATTGGCATCCCATCATCCTCGCAGATTGTTTCACTCACACCAGACTTCTTGCTGCCAGTGGCTCGGATGAGCTGGAAGAGCTTCCGGTAGTTACCAGATGCAGCTGCTGCTTCCAGCTCATTAGCACGCTCCGACCACCAGGCTTCTCGGTCCTTACGCAAGCTTTGCCCAATTTCCTTACGTAACATCCATCGTTTATGGTCAAACTCACGGTCACCCGGAGTAGACCGACGGGCTTCAATGAGTTGTAAGGAACCAGAAGAAACCCAGTGCTTAAAAGCGGGACGTTTCGCAAACCCACAACTGACTGTTCCCGCCATTTTCATGGCGTCATGCAATTGCAACCAATGCTCATCTATACTTTTCGGTGGAGTGGTAGCTAGCCTAGAGGCTAGCTCGGTTTGATACTTACTAGCAACAGAAGTTGCAACCAGCTTGCTGATATCAATCCGTTGATGGCGGTCACTTCGTTGTCCACTGAAAAGTAAGGTAAGATTGGCGCAGACCAAGGCATGGTCAGAGTCCAGATAGGTACTCCAAAAGGAGCGGCAGTCTTTTACACAACCACGCCAGCGGTAGCTAATCGCGATGTGATCAATCTGAATCCAGGCTTGGGATGCAGAGGGAGGACACCAGGTGGCACATCGGCGATAAGTGTGCCGAAAGTTAGTGCTAGCCAGAAACAGGTTGTGGTCTGTGCAGAGTTGCAGTAGACGGTTCCCGTTATCTGACCTGCGACCAACGAGTCCCCATCGGCCACCTAAACGACTCTCTTCTGTGCCTAGACGCCCGACCTGAGCATTCAAGTCTCCGGCTAGTACTACAATATCTGTCGAGCGCACTTTCTGGAGAAGAACAGATAACTGGTGGTAAAACTCATCCTTGATTGCGTCCGGGCTGCAATCTGTCGGGGCATAGGCAGAGATGACGAAAAGACATCGTTTCTCACACCGATTTCTTCTCACTTGGATGGAACTTTCTAATCTAACAGCACATAGCCGACTGTTAATGGGGATCCAATCGACTAGTGCTGCCTCAGCTCTAGCGCATAGTGCGACACCAACGTCAGTAAGACCAAACGAAGATGCCACAGGGTCCCCGGATAAGCGCACGTAAAACAAGCTTTTCGAAGCGACAGATGGAGATCGAATTTGTAGTACTTCGCCAGAGTCTTGAATACGGGTCTCGGATAGACAACAAACATCAATATTATGACTTTCCAAAGACATAGCCAGCCCTATCTGTTGTCCGACCTGTACTAGTGTGCGAACGTTGAAGGCAGCCAGTTTGAATGGTGCACGTAGTTTCAGAAAAACTGCTTCAGTTCTCGTAATCGGTGGTAACATACAATTTTCAACCGGACAGTGACTCGAGAACGTTTAGATACAGTCGAATTTCCACCAAAGACGAGCCGCTGTATAAGTATAAAAGAGGGTGAACAATGTGGAAAATAATAATAATAATAATAATAATAATAATAACAATAATAATGACAATAATGGTAATAATAATAGTATTAATAATGACAATAATAGTAATAATTATTTGAATCGATTGATTGTTTATCGGAGCGAGAAAATTAGTTGCCATAGTCATAGAGTTCATCAATTGTGTGTGGGCTGTGATACTGCCCGGGTGCCCAAACCGAAGCAGGTGGGGGCCACACCCCGAGCCTTTGACCTAATGGTCTAACCCACAAGGCAGTGGAGCATCGTAAGGAGATGCAATCCCATGGTAGCCGGTGACCAACGATTGGTTCATACGCCATTTGTTCCCGCAGGATACTGGAGCCCATGTGCACCATTGGTTTGTGATCCGGTTAAAGCGCCGGACATTCGCTTTTCGTCCTCTCATTTTCGTGAAAAACACCCCCGCCACGAGAAGGCAATGAGTAGGACTTCCCTGACAGAGGCTGTATACGCGCGGCCGTGTGAGAGTATTTCGAGAGGGAGAGCGAACTCTCCCCACTCTCGGCCGTACCAGGGCATTCGGGGGCCCAGTATCCTGAGGGAACAATTGGCGTATGAACCAATTGTTGGTCACCGGCTACCATGGGATTGCATCACCTTACGATGCTCCACTGCCTTGTGGATCAGACCTTCAGGTCAAAGGCTCGGGGAGTGGCCCCTTAAGTAAACCACCTGCTTCGATTTGGGCACCCGGGCAGTATCACAGCCCTCACACATATCGAATGAGATTTGTGTGGCGCATATGTATTTGGCGCCTCCTTGTACCAATATCTATGTGTTAAAATAAATAAATAATAATAACAGGAGTGACGAAATACTTAGAGGATCGAGCACCTACTAATGTCAGGTCTTACGGTGGACATAATGTCATTCCAGTTACATTGCCAAGTATTTTTTCAGCAAAAAACGTAGATGATCAACATTTAAACATAAAGACAATTATGGACAGAGATAAAGATGAGACAGCTATGGAGAGAAAACATGCACAGAATATGCGTTTTTTGGAAGGGGATTCGGCCATACACATAAATAAATGAGCAGCATTATTAGTAATCGTGTGCCAAAGAAATGTCGAGATAAGAATAGTGTTTCACTTTTTTCATTACAAACATAGATTTTAATTGCATTTTGGATTATTAATATTTCACTACAAGATGTAGTTCATACAGATAAGCTTTATGCCTTGACTGTGCGTGTGTGCAATTGCAATCCCCATTAGTTATTTTGTTCTTGAGAAAAAAATTCTATTTCTTTTATTTTTATGAGCCTAATTATACCGATCTAGAATATTTTTGAGTTAAACAAACGACCAACAAGTTGATGATAATTATGGGAAATAAAAAGAAATTTCCACTTATTTATTAAATATCGGGTCTCTTTTAGTACATTTGTGGAAAAAAACTCTAACAGTATTTATTAATGTTATATCAATGAGAAGTATGTGTAAATATTAGTAGAGATGTTAGACCTATTCAGGTGGGTTTCTGAAACGTGTACAACCTTTAGTTGCACAAGTTACAAAAAGCACAATCAGAGATATCGTGGTTGTTGGCAATATGCAGCAAAAAGAATGTAGATTATTTAGATATCAAGTGACTGGACTGCTAACTTCTAACAGGCGATCGCTCAATGTTTATCGTCAAGATCGACCAAGAAGTAAGAAACGGAAACTTGTTGAAATACTTTGTGCTGAGAATTCTATATTGTACCAAAAATATAACACTGAATAAGGCTAATAATAATGTCATTACGAACCTTTGGACTTAGATTTCATACTAAATATCATTCGCGGACAGGACGTATCTACAGTTCCCATGTGATTCGAACCAGCATTATCTTGTATCACAAGTTAAAGACGTTATTGACTCATCCGATTCGTACAAGTTTTTAGAAAAAATACCTGGAGGACGTGTTGTTATATCTAGAGCTTAGATTGTTAATATACCGCGTATAACTTGAGCACTCGAACGCTAGAACCCTCCGAGTCGCAAATAAGAAGACAGAAGAAAACTGAAGAAAGTGCTTGTTGGGCAAGAATAAGCACGTGTTTGAAATGAAGTCAAACGAATATCCAAGGAGGGAAATATGTAGATTTGCATGGGATATGAAAGACAAGAACTACGTCTGATAATCTGGTACATTTAGTGACTGAGCGACCGGCAAAACTCATATCCTCCAACCAATCATGTTATTGAATAACATTAGTTTATTTATATGTATCGATATTATTTTACTAGAGAAAAAGAAACTATTATCCAGTTGTGTTATCTGATGACACCAAATTAGTCCGATACTTATGCCAGTGTATCCGTTTGGTGAGCAGCTATCAATAGATTAAAACATGTTATATTGCATCGTACATCATCGTCTATCGACAAAGAATTGTCTTTAGACATTTTAACGATAAAACTATGTGGGTCCATAAGATACACAAAACTACACTCCGTAACAGCATGAATATGGTGTCGGAAGTAGAGGAGATACAATGAATTAGAAATGACGATAACAATGGTAGTTATAACACATAGACGGTCTTCTCCAAATCCAATAATGACTAACTATTGTTTGGCTTGAATTTTTCCGTGGAGAATTTCTATCTATATGTCTATCACAAAATCCTATTATACCCACACACACACTGTAATAAATCAATTAAATAAATAACTAATAAAGCTTATGGATGGAGCAGATAGGAATATTAATAAACACTACAATTAGTTTACAGAGAGAAAAATGTGATTATGCCGAATAAGATGGCTTGATGTGATGTAAGACAAGAATGGAAATAAAGCCATTCTCGGTAGATAACTCTAGTGTTAAATTGTCACACATATCGTAATCGAATATACGATGAGTGGAAAAAATCGGGTACAATATATTTAATTGTAAACAACAAACGATTAAGTAGTTATAGATAGGAATTCGGGAAAGGATCGAACTATATGATTGATTATAACGGTTCTCAAGGGTTAGGGTTTGAATTTTCATGTTGTTGATATTCAAGATTGAAATTGAACATTATAATATGTACATCTCCTAGGAAGAATGCCACAATAATGGCTCATTACAGGAGGAACTCTATACTAAAACGAAACAGCTGTCTAAAACTCCCCATATTTTAATATGTCTGATAATAATCAACTTCATGTACTGTGTAGTTCTTTGTATAGAAACAGAAATCATGGTGTTAATCGATTCCTGCGTTCATTTCATATCAATGTAATAATCCAATAAGTCAATAGACGATCAAAATTGTTCATAGCATAAGTATTTGTCTTCGGTACCCAACTTTGGCTAAACAATTTATTAGAAATCAAGGAGAAATAGCCGATTATCTCGTTTTAGTGCAGGAATCATTGAGAGTGTACAACCCATATCTATGCAGACTTATGCATCAATGCGAGAGTATTATCTTCAGACTACCTAGTTGGAATCTAACAATTCACACATATACCTTATAAATTAAAAATATCCAGGTGTCTAATGAATTTCAGTAAAACAAATTAGATCGAATGAAAGACATAGGACCGTATAAGTAGAGTAATCCTATACAGAACCACCATTGTATAGTGACTGGTAACAGTAACACAGCTGAAAGAAGTTGAGAGTAACTGAATGAGTCAGTTTGTATGTGTATGTAAGTATCTGCTCAGAAAGAACAAAATTAGTTACGAAAACTACATGAACAACAATCGATAGATATATAACGTGTATGCGTCACATTTACGTGTATGTATATACAAACTAAACGTACACAAACAAACTGTAACTGCCAACCTAAGATATTCAAAAATCAATGTCGAATTTGGCATTCACACTGACTAAAACAATTATTGATTTGAAAACAATAACAATCATAATGAGTACTATTAATATGCACAAAAAACACAACACTAACCCATCAATCAAGGTAAAACGAATCGGACAATAATGATAATAAGGAAGACGCTGAGTGATGTTGGTCACATTTAAAGTAGTGTGTGAGAGAGACAAAATGAAACATCAATTGATTTGAATCATTTATAAATTGTAATACGTAAATGTTGAGCAGTTTTATAAATAAACTATTCAGGATTACAGCCTCTACTACACCCTAAAGCAGACAAAAAATACAGAGAATTTTTTTAAATAGAAAAATACATATAAGAACGAATTTCCTATGGGTATTACAAAATAAAACTCCGCCTGTAGCTCTTCCAGAGTTACTGCCGGTCCTAAGCCCGGGTAAAAGAGGAGGGTTGGGCACGGGGCTAGCGACCCCATCCCGTAGAAAACTAAATCGCTGAAAAAACACTAACCAGAAAAAATAATTCAAACCATTTAAACTCTGCCCTGGGAGTTAGGTCTTCATTTAGAAGAACTATGACACCTCATTGTGAAAGCTGAGTTCCTTCAAAAGCCACGAGTCCGATGCCCCTTCTAACAACCAGAGAAACAATTTTTATAGGTACATGGAACGTCCGAACAATGTGGGAGACCGGGAAGACCAGTCAAATAGCAACGGAAATGAGGAGATACAACTTGGCAGTACTGGGAATCAGCGAAACCCATTGGACCCAAGCTGGACAACAAGGGCTAAACACGGGAGAGATGCTGCTATACTCCGGCCACGAATGGGAAAATGTTCCACACACTCAGGGAGTTGCTCTAATGCTGTCAAAAGCAGCACGAAATGCGCTTGTAGGATGGGAATCTCACGGATCCAGAATCATCAAAGCATCATTCAAAACAAAGAAGGGGGGATCACAATGAGTAACCAATATTATGTTGTCTACGGTACTCAGTGCTGATCGAATTCCGACATTATTCGAAATGCGATTAGGAGTGGCAAAATTAGATTTAAACTAACTGCGATGATTTGATGACAATTTTCGCCATGAACAGATAACAACTATGAAGAAAAATTTCCTGAAAACAACTATCTAATGATGTGTACTTCTAACCTCTAAAGAGATTTTTACACAACTGTTAGGTTTGACATTTGCTCAACCTGACTATTAACTAACTGTATAAACATGTTGATGATTCAAAGTAAATATCACAAACCCGAAAACCATTTGATTTTCAGCTACGAACTTAAAAAGATTTATTTTTTAAATCCTGTCACTGATAGGTGAATATTTAAAGGAGTTGATTAATTTGAAAATAAATAAACCTCATAATATATTTGCTTTGTTTCTATAATGAACATACCAGTTAGCATTTTTTTAAAAATATGGTTGAGTCTTACTAATAATTAATGCAAATCACTTACTAAGTACAAAATCATTGTAGTACGCTTTCAGTCATCTTGTGTGTACTATAATCTGGTCGCCTAAACCGAAGCGGCTACAATGGGACTTGGACCTGATACCTAGTGGCTGATTCGTTGGACAGGACAGTTCTCTGGGATTGTCTATTGAAGAAGGGTGTGCCTGAGAAGTTTATTAACATCTTAAAGGCCCTATATACAAACACCTCAGGCAGAGTGAGGACATACAACCACCTTTCTTCATTGTTCTATTCGAGCAGTGAGGTTAGGCAGGGTTGCCCAATCTCACCATTCCTCATTAACTTTGCCATCGATGAAATTCTGGATACAACCCTGATGGATGTAAGTAATGGCGGTGTGGATCTGTTGCCTGGAGAAAAACTTCTCGATCTTAAGTATGAGGATGATATTGTCTCACTGTGTGATAATGCCCAAGCCATGCAATCCACACTTAATCAGTTGGCAATCAATGTACGTAGGTACGGTATGTGCTTTGAAATTTCGAAGTGCAAAGTACTTCTACAAGACTGGCACGATTCTAATCCTGTACTCACCCTGGATAGTGAGCAGATAGACGTAGTCGAGAAGTTCGTGTATCTAGGTAGCTACATAAGTTTTTGATTGAGATCATAAACCGAGTGATGTTAGACCATCACAATTGGAAACCTGGAAGCACTGGACGGCCGTTTCATCCTATTGTGGGACTCCTCAGCAGTGTGCATCCACGATCCCGCTCGCGGGATTCGAACTCGGGGCCTTCGGCCTCGCGCGCGAACGCTTAACCAACTGGATCACTGAGCCGGCATCCAATGGCAATAGTCCAGTGCTTCAAGGTTTTCAATTGTGATGGTCTAACATCAATCGGTTCATGATCTCAATCAAAAACTTAATAATCTCCACAACCCCTATACTAGTAAGCTACACAAGTGCTGATGGTGGCGTGAGTGATGAGATCAATGCACGTATAGTGAAAGCCAGAGCGGCTTATGCCAATCTGGGCCACCTTTGGCGCTTTCGCGATGTTAGTCTGGCTGTAAAAGGTCGAATCTACAACGCGTCGGTGAGAACAGTTTTGCTCTATGCTTGTGAAACCTGGTCTTTCCGAGTTGAGGATGTTAGACGACTCTCTATGTTCGATCATCGTTGTCTCCGAAGGATTGCTGACATTCAGTGGCAACACCATGTCAGTAATGCAGAGGTTCGGCATCGTGTGTTTGGGCACAGTGATGATAATTCAATTGGTGTCGCCATCTTGAAACACCGACTTCGGTGGCTTGGACATGTTCTACAAATGTCGTCCCAGAGAATTCCACGTCGTGCATTATTTGCCGACGCCGGAACCAGTTGGAAAAGGCGGAGAGGTGGTCGGTGCATGACATGGTGTCGGGGTAAGAAAGAAAGCTGCGAAGGCTGGCTTCTGTTGGTCCTTCACGACTCCCTGGCTGGGGTCCGAGAGATGGTGCAACACAGTGGTTTAAGACGTTATCATATATGGCTCAGAATAGAAGCCAGTGGCGATCCTGCTGTAACCTTCTTTTACTTTCTTCATAAAAAGCGGTTGTATCTTCCTTAACTGAAAGATTTCTTCTGGTTGTACCTTTCCGTTTCGCCCATTATTATTATTATTATTATTATCATTACTACACTACCTTACACTAATCTGGTCGTTATTGTTCTTCTTTTTTCTTTCACGTTCCTTACCTTCTTTTTTTTCTCTTCCCATTCTCATTGCTTTGTGTGGCGCATATATATTTGGTGCCCTCTTGTACCAATATTTATGTGTTCAAAAGAATAAATAAATAGCGGCCGATTGTTGAACGCCTTAGTCAGTAAGCCAGAGCTTTAATAAAACGCCGGGTAATTAACATTTTATAGTGACGGTTAGCAAGACAATTAGTGAATCGTAATAAATGTAGGACCTACCATAAATGTGAATCAGTGCAATTTGCTATATTAGATTAGCACAGCAAAACGATACTAACGTGAGAATGAGTACATGAATTGAAATAATACAGAAATAAACTTGGAGAACATGGGGTACGAATAAAAAGAAATTACTTAAATGAAAACATAAAATATTATTTAAACTCATTGCCTAACAAATGAAGACGTCTATGGCACAGTGACTAGTTAGGAACCATATTATATGATGTGTTATCATCACAGGCACGTTCATTGAATCAACTGAGTTAGTAAAATAAACTATAAATTACAATGATTTAGTCAGCTTCATTATTCACTTCGTCAAGTTGATGTGATGCGGTGACTTAGGCTAACATACACATCCTTGATGCCAGGCTCTAATTTGATTAAGACTGACTGATTCAGTCAACTTTTATAACTAAGTAGAGTTTGAAGAAAAACATCCGGAATGTGCCTGAACAAAGGCAGTTATGATTAGCACAATTTAAAGAATGACATTAATTTATAAAATTCTTATTTATTTCTCTCTCTCTACATAGAAAACCCACCTTTCATTTTCATCCCAACAAGTAAACATTTACGATAACGACAAATTTGACATTTCCCACGACTACCTTTAGCCACTATACAGTTGCCACCAGTTGGACAGACATTTGTCGGTTTTGTATCAGCCATCGAATGACGCATGAAAAATTTCTACGGGATTAAAGAAAAAGGTAAAGCAAACAAAAGATTACCGAATTGCTATAGTTAATTGATGAGTTAAGCAAATAATGATAACGGCTTTCTACAGAAAATGAATTACCACAAGAAATATTTACTGATGATGAAGTACATGTCTATTTAAAACTGAGAGATTGTTTTTAATTTTAACCACCAACCAACCAATGACCAAGTGTCATAGTTTTGAAACATTTCAAGTTTGGCAACAGAATATTCATATTTATAACCTGATGGAGGAGATAGAATTTTTGCTTTGGTGGAAAAAATCTATCTCTCCACTGGCATACTCATCTTAGACTTAAGCATGAAGTTAGGGGAAGTAATGTTAATCAAAAATTAGACTGATAATGAAGTGGTGTAAAGAGAAAAGCCTCCACAGAATCGAAGTGGTTAGATAGTACAAGGTAAGCTGAATGAAGAATGAGAATAAAAGAACTGGAAGTCACACTTTTACAAGAGATAAGTACGTTGGTGAAATTAAATATGGTGAAAATGTTTTTAAATATGGTTGATGATATGCGCGGTTTCTAAATTCGGTCATGTTTCAATTGATATAGATCAAGTGGAAGGTGACTGATTAATCTGAATAATTCTGTGATGCAACCTTGGAGAAATAATAAAAAAAATCGGAAGGTAAGTTGATAACAAGAGAGCATTGTTAAATGAAGAGAGATTAAGAAAAAATCAAGCAGGAAGTAGTGGTAAGAAACGTAAAAAAACTAAAAATAGAAAAGTATGCTTGGATAAAATTATACAGACATTAAAACCCTATTCACTAGTATATCTCAAAGTAAATTAAAAATTATGATTTATTAGCTTAAAATCAAACAGAAAAGAACATTAATGAATTTTAGTGTATTTTTACAACAGATAAAAAACAGCTATCACTGTAGATATCCAGCTTACAAGTGAAGATTTTTTATTAATTCAATTATTAGGTACAGATTAGCATATTTCGCTTAAAATCATAAGCATGAGGTCTAGTAATACTATTACTGAATTGCTTAGACTGATTAAACTACGCGTCTCACTTATTGGACCCAATTCTACTTTTGCTACTACCTACTCCGATGATACAATACAACTCCCTACTGTAAATTAGTAACTGAGTGAATAGCCTGGTGGATTTGGCCTAGAATTACATATTTTATGCATAAAAATGTCAGTTTTACTACTTGTTAGAACATATTATAACCCAATGGTTGTCTAAGGACAATTCATGACGTAAGTTATGGAACTTAACAACACTCACAAATCCCTCATACGAAGAACAATCAAGTAGTTACTGGTAACAAATTTTGAGAGGTGCTTCCCGGAGTTTCAGCGACGACTGATGGCCAGTACAGTTCGGCTATATCGAGTGTGGCTCAGTTACTTACGAATGGGTAATAGATGTAAGCCGTTGGATCCTAATTCGGTGGCTTAAAAGTTAACCACTCATCGAAATATGAATGCTTAGAGTCCGATCCCGGGTGGGGTTGTGGATGTGCACTCCCTGTGGAGGCCCGTATCAGAACGAAACAGCTACCTAATGCTCCCAGGTGCCCAACAGTCATCGAACTAAGGTTAGTTTATGATGTAAACTATGAAAGTTAAGCATAAAACCGCCATTTTATGCCAATCTGAAAGGCTATCATTATTACACTTAATTGCTTAAATTAAGACAAATAAGTAGTAGGATGAAATTGAGGCAGTGATTAATTATTTGATTGTGTCCGTAGAAATAAAATCATAAAAAATATGAGTTTTTCGAAGAATGATCACTAGAAAAATATGACTCGACATTAATTATTTTGTCTAGTAGTGAAGATAAGCTAAACTTGAACAGAAAACAAGAGTTTTCAAAGGTAGCGAGACGTAACATGAGTTTTCTGGCGTATGTATTTTACTTTGCCACTTTATTTACCTATAAGCACAAAATAAATAATTTCAGACCAATTAGCGATACAGACAAATTTGTAGAGATAACAGCAATTATTGAATAAGTTGTAATTAGTAAACGAGATAAAATCTTTCACACTTGGTGGAGGGAGGTTATAAGTACTTTTAATGAAAAAAATGATATGAAAAAACCAAAACGGTGCACAGAAACGAAGTAAATTCGGATTAATCCGTAAAGAGACTAAACGACACATTTCTAGGGCGGTTATGAAATAATTAAATTAATGATCATATTTAAAGAACAATTTAATCACGGATGAATAGTCAGAAAGAATATAAAAACCAAAGGAGACGAGCTAAAACACAAGTACAACAGAGCCCAAACGGATATAAGCTTCCAAAACTAGATAGTTTTAAAAAAACGACAGAAACTATTGTACGTACTTAAGAATGAATAGAGACCGTGGTATACACTTGGAATTTCAACGATAACAGCAGTAGACGAACGACTAACACGCCACATAACGTGTGTGATCAGAAGGTACGGTAGTAAAATAGGAGTACACAGATTAAAAATGATACAAAAATTAATCATCTCAACAATAATTTTAAAAAGGCAATTAAACAGGAGTGTTGATTGATTAGTAGGGCATGTGAACTTTAGTAGATGAGGCATCGAAAAGTACGCCACATAATGTGATTATATTTTGTGAAGAAACAAACACAGGAAGGAACTGTTAAAAAAGTGTTCAAATCAACTCACTCACCAAGTACCTGGATATGAGTCACACTCCATATGAGGGGTAGTAATAATACCCGACTGCCTAAACTGAAGTAGGTGGAGCGACGTTCGAAATTAGGAATATCTTAACCACCAAACCACAGCTCCATCCAACTGGGAAGTCATACACTCCAAAAATAAATGAACAATAATATTATTTTCTGAAAGACACGGTTTCAGTAAAAGTACAGCCAACATAGACTCATTTCAGTCACTTCATGAAGATTGTGATAAAAAACTACCGAAGGATAATACCCCATGCTTCTAGCCTCACTCATGTTAAAAAATGTTTCAAGCCACTGAGAAGGGAAAGCTCAACGACTTCAATCGAGGAGTAGTGATGGAACTACAAATATCAGCCTATGTATATATCATTCATACCACAATGCTATGTTATAAATTGACCACTTCTCTGAGTTTTCTACCAAGTCCCAGCATTGAACAAACTGAGCAATGTGGAAGACAATGGACTGACATTAGAACAATAAATCTAAGTACCAGAATCGGGGTTTCGAGATGATGACGCCAATCGAACTATCGTCACTGAGTCCAAACATAAATTATCTGATTTCGGCATTATTTGAACGATTTGGCATTGAATGTGAGTAGTCTTTCGGAGACGATGATTGAACACAAAAAAATACCCTGATCCACTAGCTGCATATATGAAGTGGACGTTAGCTTATCTAGCTGGATAGTTCAATATTAGTAAGTGGAACATTACTTTGTGTCTATGACACAAAGCTTAGATAACTAAGTGATAAATTAACAGATCTGTTTTCTTTTCCCATGTTACTATTGCATATTTCACGTGTCATATATATATATATATATATATATATATATATATATATATATATATATATATATATATATATATATAACGTAGGACCAGGCACATATATGCATCGTTCCAAGTTGCCATACCTCATTAACACAACAAGATGGACACCGGATTCATAAAAGTAGTTAATTCAGAGGTGGTAATATATAAAAGAAAGATTGCAATAAAGATATAGTGCAGGAAGAAAGAATTAGCTCGTAGAAAGAAAGATATGAAGGGATTTTGATCGCTTAGTTTAAGGGAAGACAGAGGGTTTATACACCGACGCCATTGTAATCGATTCTAAGCCATGTCATCAAGAGTCTCCAACCATTAGTTACGATATTCACGCGGACCCCAACCAAGTAGTCTGCATCTACCAGCATGGCTCAGACTAGAAGTTAGTGAGTTCAAGGACTAATGCCACGTTTTGGTGTGGCCGCCCCTAATTCTCTTCCAACAATCTCCAACACCGGTTAGCATTGCACGTCGTGGTAATAAAATTATGAGAATAATTTCAAAAGATAACTTTAGACATTGATTTGGTTAAAATTTGAGAAGCGACTCCGTTTGTAAAATTAACAATCTGACGAAATTTTCCTGTTTTATTTCTTCACAGTGTTATCTTTTTTATTTATGCGACCCATGGTAGTTTTTGGTGTCCATAATTTATGGGTATTGAATAAAAAAGAATACAACCTGTTGTATATTCCGGTTTTTTATCTTAGATGCACGTGTTGCGTACTACTGAACATGACAGTAATACACTGAGGTGATACTTATCAGAAATACATAGAGGTTACTTAAACGAATAAAAAGTGAAAAAGAATTTAACAGAAATAGACTGGTAATGAGTGGTACTTGAATTTCAACTACTTCCAGGTAATGTGCTGTTGTTAGTGCTGCCAGGTAATATAACAAGCAACTGTTGTACTTAGATTTATGTACCAGGCTTTGAATCACATATATGATTAGCTTAGTTCAATATCAGTTTGCTAGTTCGAAAAAGTAATTAACAGATATCAATGCATAGACAATACATATCTTTGGCTCAAAGAGATGACAGTTGGAATTTCGGTTTCGATACCGATAGTTATTATTTCCTAACTGTACAGAATGAAGTTGAAACGTTCATTTAAATTTAACAAAAATTATACAGGAAATCAAGATAATGGTTAATAAACAGTAATGCACAAATTTAACTATAGTACATTTATTAGACAATGGGATATTCCCAAACTGTAAATACGAAATATAAAATGAATCGGTCAGTACTAGAGAAAAACAATGTAACATCTTACTGTAATAAATACAGAGATAAAAGATTATCTGATTCCCTAATTCATTTAAATTCAGTAATAATTAAATCGAGTAATTTCTGTTACTAACGATCCACATGAATACATTGGGCGACTAAAACTATCAACTTTCTCATCAGAAAATTAGACTTTAAATAATCATTTTGGTGAGATTCACAGTCAGTCAGTAACAACGTAGAACTTCGTACGTACGTACATCAGTTCGAGTTGCCACACCACCTTAACACAGAGATGCAGTTGTCGATCCAAATCCCGTAGTGGTAGAGGTAGCAAGAGTGTAAGCAGTGATCGGGAAGATTAGGGTTTGGAGATGTTATTTAAAGAGTATAATTCAGTGAAATAAATTTGGAAAGAGGAAAAAAGGGACATGAAGAATTCAGAAGATTAGAATTTGGGAGAACACAGAGTGGATGCACCTGCGCCATTGCAAACGATTTTGAGCCATGTCATTCAGGGTCTCTAACCATCGGTTGCTATCATCTCGCGGTCCCCAACCAGGTAGTCTATACCTATCAACATGACTCAGACCACTTGTCAGTGACTTCATGGACTTGTGCCATGTTTTGGTCTGGCCGCCCCTAGCTTTCTTCCAATCTACTCCTATACCACTGAACATCGCACGTCGAGGCAGTCGGTCGTTGGGCATACGTAACACGTGTCCCAGCCATCTCAACTGATGAAGTTTCACTACTTCATCAATTGATTTGCCATCCTTACCTAGTACCCGTTTCCTAACAACTGTGAGATTCACACTAACATTTGTATGCTATTGTGCATCATGAAATAATATTTTGGGTATATTCACCAACCGTTTACCATTGAAATGGATTGAAAAGTACTCAAGATGTTAGAATATTGGCTTAATAGTCTAGGCATAAAGTTTCCAACCGATATCAATCGTAGATTTTAACCCCGCTTAACTTGTGCAGACAGGAAGTACAATCAACCTTCACACAAATATATGGCTCAAAGTTATGTACAAAAATCTGAGCTTTGCAAATAAACTAAATTTATTCGTTTGAAAGGGAAGTCTTTAGTTACTATTAAAAGTTCTAGTTACAACAATAAAAAACATCCTCATCAATTTGAAATATTCACCGGAAAATGTAAAAAGTGATACGTTGAAAATACGAAAATTAGGGAAAACATTGGCAGAACTACAATTTACGGACGAACCAACGAAATTAAGTCTTTCACTTTAGCATGTCGTCGCTCAAAGGTCGTCCATAAATTACAGTCATACGATAAATTGTCAATGATGTAAGAATAACTTAAATTAGTCAAGTATTCTTACTTTATAAAGAAAAAGCTTTTTCTAAGAAGCAAATACAACAAAAATAGCTAATATTTTTCTAACAAAATGGTATAGGTGTTAAGATAAGTGTAGCTTTATACACTTACATGAATGTAAACAATTAGAAATTGTACTACAATTCGACAGTTATGATGTCAATGAAGAAAAATCCTATTTACGAATATAAACTGTCTAGTAATTAATAGCTCATTATTGGATCAAGAAAATCACCTATCTAGACAATATCAAATCATTTACAGTGAAAAGAATAAATTATATCAATTTATTGATGTATAATCTTCGTTGCAGCTCAAAACATTAACACAATAAGGCAAAAAAAGTTATAGTAAAAATGTTCATTTTTAATAGCTCATTAATTTGTACTGCTTCTGGTAATTGAGAAGAAGATGAAGAAAGCTCAAACATTTTCTTTTAGTTCCAACTAATGATACAAAGTGCATATTCACAGATTTCTATACATTCTCAAAAAATCGGTCACAATTTATCCGAGCTTTAAGGTGTCAGATTTAAAACAATGATCGAAAAGAAATCTATTTACTAGGTTATTATTTGAATAAAAAAAACTCGTACCGTACACAATTGTATAAAACAAAATGGATTGATGTGTGATATACTCAGTTGTTAACTAGCTTTCAGATATCCTACTAGTATTTCATACATAAATACTTCAGTTTTAACATCTGGGTGTATCAATATCCCCCACAATTAGTGTGGCTTATATGCAAGTACCTAGTGAACAGGTTACTTTAAATTTTATCTTTCAGGTTAGGTATTTTATATGGTGTGTGTCAGCAAATACTGGCTTAAATTGTTACGTGAACAGTTGACTTTTAACTATCTAGTCACCTGTTTAAATCACTGTTCACAACTGCTTAGTATAATATCCTTCAGTATGGGTAGACAATTAGGCAACAGTGGTAAATTAGATGGAGTTATAGATTGTCGTCACCAAAATTGGTTGTAATATATGTTAAGTATCCTCTATGGATATTGTACTTTGACGTATAATGATGGCTAGTGTATGAAGGGCGGAAATTTTCAAATCGAAAATTCAACCCATGAAGTCAGTGACTGTTGAATTGATTAGTATCGGGAATTTAAGTTTCTCCGTAAAGGTCTGGGTGATAGCCGTAATATACAGTTGGAAATCTTAACTGAAACGAATTAAATCCTATTCTGGGTGGATTCATCCATCATCTACCCTAGATTACGAGTTTTAATATTGTTTCATACTTATATACCTTGATTTTATTAGTTGTTTTTTAACTTAATTGTCTACTAATGAGCGTTTGTGATTGTCCGTTATCAATATTCACAACTACAATTGATCAGTCTCTGTTGTATATGTACTCTGAACGGATTGGTTAAATATAGCATTGCCACATACTTTGGGATATCTAGTATGGGCTGGTAGTGGAATCCGGGACATATGCTTCGTCCTATCTGAATGGTTTAGTGAACAATGAGTTAGGCACATGAGGCGAAAGGTACCAAGTTTGAGTTCCATTGTGGGCAACAATACTGGGATGTAGGTACATCTAGCTGATGAGCGCCAAACGAGACAAAACGTGAATTCTACCGCGAACTACGTACCAAACATGCGTAAAATATATTGTCTATGTTTAGTTTCTTTTGCTATCATTGATAATACTATTATTTCGATTCATTTGATCTTTTGTTGTCGTGCCGAACTGAAATGTACTGGATCTGTTACAACTTATAGGTCATTATCCTGGAAGACAAGTGAACCTAAACAGCATATATCTATATGTATATACATATGTAGGGGTTAAGACCAATACTATATCTTACCACTACACAATATAAATTATAGGTGAATAAAAAGAGAACGTTTTTAATTTGTATTCAACCCGGTAGTTTCTTCGGATTTATGACAATAAACTGGGTAGTGTTGACAAGAAGTCAAAACAAAGTTGTAAATCTCATCAGCCAAGTATGTAGTTCCCTTTTAGCTGCACTTGTTAGTGGTACCAGTGGAAATTGGGATGTGAATTCTTACTACGTGAATCTCACACCATTCCTAGTGTGTATGTTTTATATTACAACTGGAGTCTAGAATCCAGTGGTTTAAACGCCGGTCATCAAGTGTTATTATAGCTTGAAACGTTTTGTGTCGATGGTGTCAAGATTAAACTGATCAGTCTTTGTAAATATGTATAGTCTTCACTGATGCCTAAACACCATTTTACTGCTAACACAAGTAAAAATATATGCTCGACTCATTGGAAAAATGCCATGATTCTATTGAATAAGATTGCAGTTTATGTGGAAAGAACTGCCAAATATAAGTTACGCAGAGAACTAAAAAATATTATTTACCATATAATTTAAAACAAAACATTCCAAATAACTTCGATAACCAGATAACCTATAAATGATGTTAGATAACCAAAATATCGAACATTTATCAGAAAGATATTTTATTATTTACTTATTTGTATTCTGTCTGAGTGGTGTTTTGGTTAAATAACAGAACCACTGGTTCGAACCACCTACTACTATTACTTCTGTTTAGACAACCAAGTAATACTTCTAGTCACCAAAGGTTCACAAGCAAACCTGTTCTTAGTTGTTAGGATGCAGTTTTCTATAAACTACAGTAGAATGTTTATTTGGTTTATAACATGGAAGGTTTAGTACATAGTAGGAGGGCATCATGCGTTTCATATATTTATGGAAGATACACAAAAACAAGGAACATTACAAAGCACTAACAAGGAAGGAGAATAATAAAATACACAAATGAAAAGACAATAGCGAAAAGACAAATAGAGTAATAATATAGAATATTCAAAATCTAATATACGTTATGATACATGTGATAGTTATTCATTGAAACTTTTTAAGAGTTATATACAGAATCTTTCCCCATTAATTGGGCATTGACACTTTAGATATTCAATAATCGACCATAAGATCATGAAGTTCAAAGCTATTACATTGTAAATGTGTATACAATTAATCCATAGATAAAATATATTGATTTTTAAAAAGGATTTCTTTAACTGACACTAAATTACGAATAACATCGAAGAAATATCAATTACAATGAATACGGACTTACTTTGCAAGCTTCACATACATATGCTCCATGATGGAAGCCGGCTGCCAACTCACCACATACTTGACATCTTTGCCCCTCCATTTTATTTTGATATTGATAAAAAGCTGATTCAGGACTACTGAATCCTGGTAATTGAACTTCGTTACAATTTACAAAACTCTTTTGATCAGAGTCAGTAATCAAGTTCACCGCTTCATCATTATTACAAGAAGTCATAGACGTTGTAACTGAACTAGATCCATTGTTACTACCAGTACGATCATATAATGTATTGTTTAGTATATTTTTAAGTCTATTCGGTGAAGAATTCGGTTGAGCTCTATCAACAGTGTTATTGTTATTTATATTTGAGTGTTCTTTGAAATCACTTTTCAGTGGTTCATATGCATCATATGGATAACATAAACGATGCGATTTCGATAGAGGACTGAGACCTATTAGAACCTTTGAATCGACCTGATTAGTTACAGAAAAACCAGCGCATGATGTATGGCCATTAGAAGTAAAACGTTTAGTCAGCGGATCACATAATGTATTAGGAAAGAAACAAGAAAAATCAGGTGTTCCTGTAAGCATACGTTCATTTGTATCAAATGTATTTATACATGTTGATGATGTATCAATGAAGGTAAGCGCATCAGCTGTAAAGTCTGATGAAGAGTTAACACTTGCGTTATCATTATCTAGTCGACCCTGAGATACAATACGAACGGGAGAATCGTTCAATATACGATTATTACATCCTGGATTAAGAATATTATCTGAATGAAAAGGATTACTTGAATTAGTCTGAGGTAGTGTAAGTTGATCCACTGATGAACATGATATATATCTTGTTGATTGAGATGAAATAGATTCATTTGTATCATTATTACTATTAGTTTTATTGCTTTGTGGATGAGCTCGTAAAGATCCACACGTTTCGACAAGTTTCCGATTTTCAATAAATTGATCATCAACTATTTCATGTTCCTCAAATGATTCAGTTTTCCCTGAGAAAGATTCTAACGTAGAGTTAGTGGCGGTCGATTTACTGTTACACATCATCTCGTACGATGACTTAGAGATTGGCGCAGATTGTCCAGACAAATTCCCAATCGGTGAAAAACCACTATCAGCTTCACATTTAATTCTAAAACCACATAAATTTGTAGATGAATTATTTCCACCGGGTGATTCTTGTTTTTGCTGCTGGTGATGAGTAGAAATCTCACTTTCTACATCATTAGAAAATTGTGTTTGAATTGTAGGATGAGTAGAAGTATATGTAGGATAACAATTTCCATTTGAAGTTATACATGATAAAAGTCTACCAATATCATTAGTGCTAGATGAGATGACAGTGGAATTAGACTTATCAGTACAGTTGTTTAGATCATTATTAATTACATTAGAATATGCATGTTGTTGAATAGTAATTCCTAAACCGACTGAAGTGGGAATAGTTGGAGACGAAATAAGCGGATATTTGCCGTTATAACTGTTATTGTTGTTGTTGCTATCAGACATTTATAACATTTATTATTCATATAAGATGTATTGCAAATAAAAATTTAAGGCATTTGAAATAATTATTGTCCTAAAAGCTCATACGAAAAGTTGTTTAAATAAACGACAATGAGGAGATGCAAATTTTTTTTGTTAAAAACTGATATCTCATCATGGGAAATGTGTAAAATCGATAGTCAAACTGTCAGATGATTCCTTCTATGCGGATTAATTTAATACATGAATATATAAAAAGAGCACTGAAAACACCGGAAACCATTAGAAATAACGTGAATAATTAAACGTCACGTTACATGACAAATTATGAAACGCCCTGTGGAGATATTTTCTGCAAGGAAAAAACATAAATAAATACTTATAAGCCACATTTTTTTCGACCAACTGATATAAAAAAACTGATAAGTACTACCAAGATGTATATAATCTACAATAATTAGTAGACTGTTAGCCACATCTATTGTGTATTAATGCACTCAAACTAATAAAAACAAAGTTCTAAGTTGAAAAAAAATCAGCTGAAAGTTCAGTGTTTGGATTAATGAGTCGTAGTTTATAAACAAACTGGGAAATCTCACAGGAATGTAGTACAAATATTTTTTTACGTTTTGATGTCAATTGCCTGATTCCTTACGTTTCTACGTATTTCGTACTGCCCGTTGACTACAATGTATAATGACATCGAGTAAGACAAATGAATGCTTTAGCAGCAAAACATAAATGTTTGATCATTTGAATGGGTGTACACATTTAATCAGATAATTAAATAACATAGCAAGTGGTAATTACATATATTCCCCCCATACTGAATGTCGAAATTTTTAAGTTAGCTCTAGTATGTAACAAAACAGGTTATTTAGTAGACAAATTAGTTACTATAAGAAACTAACTCTTTAACCGGATATACTTCGGGAAGTAAAAAACAGAAAAACAGTGGGAATCTGTATGCCATCCTGATCATGATTCTTGAGGGTGCGAAGACTGTGGTAGTCTTAGATTAGAAAAGTCAGTTCAATGAAAAGCTATTTAAACATGCACACCACCAACGAGTAGGGTTGTTTAAGATAGCAGTGAGATGTAAGGAGACATTTTCAGCATTATTAAAAACCACTGAGATATTCTGGCCATGGCTGGCCTGGTAAACTGACATCGTGACCAACTCTACATTCGTTAAATGTACAGAGCCAAACAAACTACTGATCAAATCCTAGAGAGAATAACAATTTCCTTAAGATAAGTCATGCCTCAGTGATGAATGCAAGCTAACAAGAAACTTGGACCTAAGGTTTCCAGTCTACTACACCTAAAACACGAACATACTAGAAACATCTAAAACGCTGTGGAAAAGTCTGAGTGTCTAAGTGCTTGAATTAAAAATCTATTAATCTATCGATTCCGGTTCACACCGTTTAATTCCAGTTTCCACCGACAATTTAATTTGTGCTGCAATTTAGACGCGTTTAGCGACGTTGAACCTAGTTTTTAATCTTACTAGGTCCAACAGTTTCGTTGATGATCTAGCATAAGTGGGTCAGAGTATTTCCAGTCATTAAAGGAACGCTGCTTAGGTTGTTACTTTGGAATACACACCTAGCCACAGTTTCAATCCTGATAGCAATATCAACAAAAGACATTATTATTGCAGGAAAGTGTGACAAAACATGAGGATAATTAAAATCAAAACAACATACCACTTTACCAACAGGATCTTGTACCAAGCGCCTATAAACCCGAGGTCACAGTCAAATATGAGAGTGATGAAGTGTTGCATATTAACTAAAACCTTATGAATAGCTATTTTGAATTAGAAGGACAAAAGACACGTCGATTGATTTGTATTTGTTTTGGTTTTAACAGTTGAAGCCAGTTTGATAGCTCTTAACATAATTATATTCTCCTTTTATATTTTAATCTATAGTAAGGACGGTAGGCCTGCTAACTCGTGTTAATTATTGTGATATGCTTTTCTTAAGGAACGAGTGTCTGTTTGAAACGTTTCGTCAGCGGAACTTTTACCATTCATTTGGGTGGATTACCCCAGTTATTGACAAGGACATGATAATCAGTTCGCTTTATAAGGCGAGAAGCAGAGACTTAGTAACTATTGTCCTATTGATCTAACAATAGTAGTTGCCAAAACAGTGGAGGGTATCATATATTTAGCAATTTTAAACTTTACGAAGAAGCATAATCTTTCGTCCAGGGGACAGCAGCGCTTCTGTAAGTGCCTATCATGCTTGAGAGGTCTGCGTAGTGCAAGAGATTGGGCTATAGTGAAAGATACAAATATTCTTTTAGATGCAATATTCATAGATATAAGTAAGGTATTTGATCAGGTTTCTCATCTGGGTTTAAAATTAGTAATGCAAAGTTTTTATATCCATTATGAATTCATAGATAGGATAAATGACATTCTCACTGATAGTAGATAAAGAGTACAAGTAAATTAGGCTCTATCGATGTCAGAATTTGTAAAATATAGAGTTCCACCAACTGCGATTCTCGATCTTATCCTTCTTTACTTTACGCGACTCACTTATCAACCGTAGTAAAGCCATCTGTTCTACTCTTTGGAGGCATATACACAGTATGTCAGATAGAATAATATTACAGGATCAATTAAATTTGTAGTGACTCTAACCACACAACCATCAAAGCTGAATACGAGGTAGTCAGGGAAATAGATGTGCAACATTTAACGTGGAGAAAAACCCAACGATGAAGAGTGCGGGAAGAATGTGGAGATATGACTGTCAAGCTTATTTAGTAAATAGTTTTTTAATATTATTTGTATTTATCTTGTCAACCTTTCACTGTATGTATATTTATCATTAAATGAGGCTGCAATTAAACGCAACTCAATTTCGTAAATGTGCCCTTCCGCTTAGCAACCAATCAGAATGAGGCGGGAATTATTATATCCGCCATCTTTGTAAGCAATGGCTGTCTGCTTTCTTCGTTCTGTGCTTCTTTCAGCTATTTCTTTTGTGTAGCTATGTAATTTAATGTTTCAGTGTGCTAAAATGCCGCAGTTAGTGTAATGTTCTATATGTTGGTGTGAAATTTACTTGGAATCAGCATTGTTTTTTGGGTTTTTGCTGCTTCTACTCAAGTCAATGTATTTCTTCAGCCAAGCTGGCTAGTCTTATTTTTTTACATGGTAATCGGTTTTGTACTGACTTGTTTCCTACATACCCGAAGCCGAAGTTCGTTCTTTACCTAAAATAATTGTTGCTGCCGCCTGTGACTAACTGTCCGCATGTTCGTTTCTAACTGTGCTTTATGATGTTATCGGCAAAATGAAAGGAAATAATCTCTAGTTTGTAATTTTCTTCAGTATTATGGACAACACTATCCCGCCAACGAGTCAAACTAATACCGATTGCTCAGTAGTAGGGGATATCAGTATTGTTTTTGAAAGGACTCAGACCTCCGACAACCATAGAGGAAGTCACGGATACTACTAATTTATTGCACGGGGTTTGTTATAAAAAACGTCATATAGCAGTAATAGAGGGGTTGTACATATTACGTAGTGCGTTAAAGCAAGCTTAACATTGAAGAGCAGAAAATCTGCTATCAGTGTGTAGTGTATGTTTGCTGTTTTGACCATAAAAGGAAGCCAAAGGGTCATGATCAGAGAGTAAAAAGGTAATTAACAGTTGTTAAACTCACTTTCTTACAGATCATGTTTCACCACTCGCACATTTGTGTTTTTTACGGCATGACGTCAGCCGGTACCTAATTTGTTCACCCTTACGATTAAAAGTACCTGCAAATTTTCACCTTCATATTCGAATTATTTTTGGACAACTGTCTTCCAGTTTGAGTGTTTCGTACGCCCTGGGAGACTAAACTCCTACATTATTCGTAGTTTTAGTATAACTTTCTCACGCAGTAAGTTCAAGATAGACACTAGTCTTTCTAAATAAGCCTGTTAAACTAATATTCGTATTCTCTATTTCAGTTAATCGATGGAGACATGCACCACGTGCATCTGCTGTATATTGCCATTTTACTTCAATTCTAACTGTTATATCTTCTGAAAAATAAAATTGCTATATGCAACAAATACAGACATATTTGTTTTGATGAAGGTAGGAGGTTAATGGGATTTTTAGCAGGACTGTAGTAATATTCTCACTAAGTGAGTGCGTAGACCAATGTAAGGTACCATACAGGGTGCCTTTGAGTTACCCGTGTTCCATTGGTGTCGGTTGAGGCATTACTTGCTTATGACATTTGAATAAGAAGCTATGAGATTGGACGCAGAGACGGTTAGGATGTGTTATACGTGTCCATCCATCAGCTGACCTGACAACTCATGGTGGCTAGAATAAGTCGTGAGAGGACCCGAGCCTGTAGGTTTCCAAAGAAAATGACGAAGATATGCACCGAATCGCCTTATGAGGAGCGCCTCCAATCACTTTACCTCTACCCATTAGAGTATAGACGTCTTAAAGGTGACCTAATGGCTTACCACTCCTGAACATTCTCTCAAACACCTACTTAAGCTTAGTTCCAACACTAACCTAAGTAGTAACACCCAGAAACTGCAGACACAACATAGTGGAACGTTTTGTAGACGCAACTCCTACTCCTTAGGAGTTGTCAAATGCTGGAATTCGCTGACCGCCTAGCTAGTCCAAGCGACTTCCCAGGAGTCCTTTGAGAGGCAACTGGATCTATTCTTAGGGACATTATCGTACTATGATTTACCAATTTCTGTTTCCTCTTTTATTTTAACATACCTAGGTTCCTGCTTGGAGGTTTTGGTGATCCCCTGCTTCTAGTCACGGAAGCCTGAACACATGAATTAGGTGCTGAGAAGCTCGTGTATCGCAAGTTTCTTGAAACGATTAAGCAGATAAAACAGTAGCATTAGATTCAAAAATTTATTCAAGAACTTTCATTAAGAATCAAATATCAAACAAAGGTTTAAACCAAGTTCGCGTTTAAAAGTTGCATTGGTAATGTTGAGCTGCAGTTTTTGTTGTTTTTTTACAAACGAAAGGGTAAAAGAAGTAACTCAAAAAGTACTGGAAGTGTTTGTTAGATTAAAATGGACATCCAGCATCATTTTTATACTCTGCTGTTAGTTGGGTCTCCCATAAACAGTTCCATAGGGCCCTAGTTCTAAGTGCGAAACAGTTCTTAGGATCTGTGAATGCTCAGTCCCGTTGCATTCTAAATGAGAAAATAGTAATGAATTTATTCAGAAATATGGAATAGATAAATAACCAAATTACATGTTTTTAGTAAAGAATTTATGCAGTTGTGATTTACGTTGAAATCATGAATATTAGATCAGGTAAGCTATTACTTGTACAAAGCATAACATGGACTTAGTACTGTATCTCAATGCTTTTATTATTTTGCTCTTATTAAAGTATTACCATGCATCGTCATCTAGTTTAACAGGGAGATATATAGGCAGAGTTAGTGTCTGATGAACTAAAAGTTCCAGTTGTCAAAAAGATTCTTTACATTTGTCCACAGCCAGCTGCATTTAATTGAGACACAGAACACTCATCTTCTAAGACTGTATACTGTTCTTCTGCAGGCAAATAAAAGCTCACACACTTAGCTATCCTGCTACCGATGTTATTGCTGGGGAAACCGCATAATGACAGTGGTCTTGAAACATGAAGAGTGTTAGACGTACTGTCTACAAATAAACACCAAACGTACTTAAGCTATCTTATGATGTATGACAGCAACAGTACGAAAGGCATTTTTTTCCTATTTTTATTCAGACTGATTTGAATCAGTATACTCATTAGAAACAGGCAACTCTACTTACTAAACTGATCTGTTTCGTTACAGGCTTCAAGCACTATACTTTAGTATACCATAATTCTTTCAACTAAACTGAATTATACGACAACCAAGAATACTAAACTGAGCAAGTGTCATAGTTATTGTTTCATTTGCACAGACATGTTGCTTAAAGTAGTTAAATGGGCATAATTAAGACGACAAAACCAAAACACGAAATATAGGCCAATTGAATTTACCTAACAGAAGACAAAGGATATATATATATATATATATATATATATATATATATATATATATATATATATATATATATATATATATATATATATATATATATATTGCTTTCCGACTGAAGACAACAGGCAGTTGTTCATAAAAAATTTAGTTAACAGTACAACAAACCTTTCTTCAGTAAAATCATGCACTGAAGTCTATCTGGAAACAATCCACTATGTGAATAAACTCACTATGACTTGAGATATCATCCCAGCGTGCAATGGACATGCAGTGTAACGCAGTCGGACGTGGCGAATAAAAATATAAAAAAGATCAAAATTAGCTACATAATCTAGTTATTTAATTAAAAATAACATTATGAAATGACAAAATCTGTGGTTACTTAAACGCATAGATGTCCGTTATTACACTGAGCGATACATTAAGTTTACATGGTTGCATTGCGGATAAGTTCACCCTTAAATGACTGTAACTGTTGTTTAAGTAAATGACCTTGAACACAATTTTGCGTTGCGCAACCACATGGCGTGACATACTCTTGCTGCTTAACAAATACACTACTACTCACACATTCCTCGTTTTATCTTCGTTTGTGATTGAGTTAACTAAAGTCTAAATCAAATACTACCTACACTTATAGACTGTAATTGGAATATATCACATCCTACGTTGGATTATATCACTGGAGAGTTCGTCAACCCGATCAGAATCATAAAGCATTTACAATTGTGGATTTAGAATACCGGACCCAATCAGAACACGCAACATTTGGTCAATTTAAGTAACGTTCCAAATATCTGTTGTATTTGTATATATATATTAACATTTCTATTGATCTTTATTAACTTTGTTGATACTTTTTGCGTTTATATATCGTCTGGTCCACCACAAGAATGAATCGAATTAAGGGGAGTTGATCGTATGGCATGGCTCGGCCTTGCAGGCGTGGTATCTGTTGAATGTTACTTAAAATCTTCTACTCATATCAAATATATTGTTCTATATTTAACCTAAGCTTGTTCTCCATCATGTATTGATGATTGTTACAGTACGATAAGTCAGTGTTGACAATGATGTGACTTACACGTAAGATCTTATAGAGTAGTTATATCATGACAAATCTGTAGTGACTCACTTTTATCATGAGAACACGATTGGTTTATTGAAAACAATTAATATTATAACCAATTTTACCAGTGACTGTTTTAATGTGCTTTTGTTTAACTGTGCTAAAAAGCATCCATTATTCACACACTTTGATTGTGACTTCGCGCGAATTAGGTTACGTTCTGTAACCAAGCTTGTATCCTGGCACGATCTCGGTATTCTTTCGATACCACGAGATCACCAGTAAATATATCTCGACTTAGTCCATTAACTGCCTTCTGATATTTGGCTTCCGGGGGATTTTATGGAGTCATTTGGCACGAGTTTCTTGGTAGCGGTGTTCATAGTCAATCTCCACTCGACACCACGCTGCGAATCTACAATTTTAGGATTAGGTCTATTATTATTAAAGTAGTACTAATATCATAATAGACCATAATTCTACAAATTCACTGTTTGTATGGGTATGCAGCGGCAAATAAATCCGCAAAATAAACAATACAGTATGTCTTCATTAATATTAACCTCGTTAGTTTTAGTGGACTCACACATTTGAAGACGTTCAGTCATGCATCCACACCAGATCACGAATGGGTACGCTGTACTCAACTTCTCTACAACCGCTAACCAGTTTGGATCAGTCACTTCTTGATATATTGATGGCCTACCAAATATATCTTCGAACCTATTCGCTTCTGACTTCTAATTTCACTGGGTTGACACGTTTCGATTATAGGTGTTAGTCAAAATCAAAATACTTGTGTTATCTTCAGATGGATTTTTGGTCATTAGAAGTTAACTCTAACAAGAGTATGGTAGTTCAGATAAATAACTGCAACGATTCATATCACTACACAATATGTGGAGCTGCGTTATCCAACGTAACAAACTATAAATAATATGGAGTCATAATAAGCAGTGACCTCAAAACCACGAGTAACTGTAAGCTGGAACTGCCAAAACCATCAGGGTTTTTTGAGCTATTCCTTAGTTATTTCAGTACTTTGACGAAAAAATGTTTAGGGTTTTATACCGAACTTTTGTGAGGTGGTATGTGGAATATTGGATTTAAGCAGTGAGTCCTTGTTTCAAGAATGGGGCGGATGTGCTAGAATGAGTTCGACGATGAGATATTTAATTGGTAAAATGCTTCGCCGACCTATCTTATGAAAACGAACTGCGACGCTCTAGCCAATTTCCATTATCTTACCGCAGGTTATAAGGCTGTTTAAAATTTACCGAAGTATGATCTTGATATTAAAGCCTTATCTTTTCTTTCTGTCTAGGACTGTTCATCTGAGAGAAAACTCAAAAACCATGATCTAATCACTCACGTCCAAGGTTCTGCTTTTTACACCGAGTATTAAATAACTTGGATTCTCTGTCAAAATACAAATTGTTCTCACATTCGAGCGAGATTGAACCTCCGCAGTGTTACAAGTTACAGGGAATCATATGGGTCGATATACCTCTTATCCTTATTAATAAAAATTGAATAGGGATTCCAACGTGCAACTTTGAGCCTCTTGCTTCACTAAAGCTACTAATGGTACTAAGCTCGGATAAATAAGGAAGGTTGTGCGTGGGGTCCCGTAGAAAATGACCTTGCTAAAAAGTCGCCAACGAGAATAAACAAATTGTTCCGTATAGACTTTGCCCACCGATTTGAAGGAAGAATTATGATACCTTAAGGTGAAGGCCGATAATCATCAGAAGTCACGAGGCCGATGTCCTTTCTAACAACCAGAGCAACAAATAATACAATTAGTATAAGTAGCGAAGACTTAAATGCGTTAAGACACGAATCATCAGTTTTAATACGGTGTGTTAGTACTTGGTTGCCTCTCATTCTATTATAGGGGTGGAGAACGTATGTTATTCAGTTACCTATCAAAAAAGGCTTGGAAAGACTTTTTGCGAACATTGTATTCACATCTTAAACAACTTCAAGTGTAATAGTATCTTCCATAAGACGTGTAATAGCTTCATATGCGCTGCTGTAAGTAAGGTGTAAACGCCGCCTCGAGTCCCTCTGGGGGCTACTGCTGGTTCCAAGCCCAGAGAAAGGATAAGGGTTGGGCATGGAGTTAGCGACCCCATCCCGTGGAAAACTAACTCGCTAATGAAACGCCAACTAGAAAAATTATTCAAACCTTTTAAACTCTGCACTGGGAGTTGGAAAGTCTTCATTTAGAAGAGTTATGACGCCTCATGATGAAAGCCGAGTTCATTAGGAAGTCACAAGGCCGATGTCTTTTCTGACAACCAGAGCAACAATTTGTTTAGGTACATGGAATACTCGTACAATGTGGAAGACCGGGAGAGTTTTCCAAATTACTGCAGAAATGAGGAGATACAACCTAGAGGTGCTTGGGATCAGTGAAACACAAAGGACGAAAGTCGGACAACAACGGCTAGCTCCAAGGGAGCTTCTGTTATACTCCGGCTACGATGAAGAAAATGCTCAACATTCACAAGGACTTGCATTGATGCTGTTCAAACAAGCACAGAATGCACTTTTAGGATGGGAATCTCATGGACCAAAGCCTCCTTCAAAACAAAGAAAGAGGGCATTTCAGTGAACGTCATCCAATGTTATGCGCCTATCAACTACTACAATGAAGACGTTAAAGACCAATTCTATGATGGGCCGCAGTCAATCGTCGAGAAGTGCCCAACAAAGGACCTGACCATTCTGATGGGAGACCTAAATGCCAAGGTTTTAATGAACAACACCGGATATGAAGCCATCATGGGACGACATGGACTGGAAGATAGGAACAAAATTGGTGAGAGATTTGCAAACCTATGTGCCTTCAATAAACTGGTCATAGGCTACACTATATTCCCACATAAACGCATACACAAAACCACATGGACTTCACCGGATCACACTACGCAAAACCAAATCGACCATATTTGCATCAATAAAGAAATTCTGAAGCAAAATGGAGGATGTGAGAACCAAGAGAGGAGCTGATATAGCATCAGATCATCACTTGCTGGTCGCCAAGATAAAATTGAAACTCAAGAAGCACTGGACAATGGGGTGGACAATATCATAAAAGTTCAAAACGGCCTTTCTTCAGGATACTAACAAACTCAACAAATTCAAGATAGTCCTCAGCAATAAGTTCCAGGCCTTTCATGATCTACTCAATGGAGAAGGAACTACTATAGAGAGCAACTAGAAGGGGATCAAAGAGGCAATCACTTCAACATGTCATGAGGTCCTGAGCCACAAAAATCACCATCACAAGGAATGGATCCCTGTTGATACATTGGATGAGATCCACGAAAGGAGGAACAAGAAGGCAGCAATCAATACCAGCCGAACAAGAGCAGAAAAAGCCAAGGCACAAGCTGATTACACAGAAGTAAACAAACAAGTGAAGAGGAGTATCAGAACCGACAAACGTAAATATGTGGAAGATTTAGCGAAGACGGCGGAAAAGGCTGCAAGAGAAAGAAACATGAGAGAACTGTATGACACGACAAAGGAACTCTCTGGAAATCACCGTCAACCAGAACGATCAGTGAAAAGCAAGGAAGGCAAGGTAATCACCATCATCAAAGAACAACGAAACAGGTGGACAGAACATTTTGAAGAACTCTTGAATCGACCAGCTCCACTGAACCCACTCAACGTCGAAGCAGCACCCACGGACCTCCCAATCAATGTTGGTCCACCAACAATTGAAGAAATCAGCATGGCTATCAGACAAATCAAGAATGGCAAAGCAGCAAGACTAGACAACATTCCAGCAGAGGCACTAAAAACAGACGTAGCGGCAACTGCAAGGATACTCCACATTCTCTTCAATAAGATTTGGGATGAGGAACACGTACCAAAAGACTGGAAAGATGGACTCCTGATCAAAATACCGAAGAAAGGCGACCTCAGCAACTGTGATAACTACAGGGGCATCACTCTTCTCTCAATACCGGGAAAAGTCTTCAACAGAGTATTGTTAAACAGGATGAAGGACTGCGTAGACGCCCAACTTCGTGACCAACAGGCAGGATTCCGTAAGGATAGATCGTGTACAGACCATATCGCAACACTACGGATCATGGTGGAACAATCAATTGAATGGAATTCATCACTCTACATCAACTTCATTGACTACGAAAAAGCATTTGACAGCGTAGACAGGTCAACACTATGGAAGCTTCTTCGACACCACGGCGTGCCTCAGAAGATAGTTAATATCATACGGAATTCATATGATGGATTACACTGCAAAATTGTGCATGGAGGACGATTGACAAACTTGTTTGAGGTAAAGACCGGTATCAGGCAAGGTTGCTTACTCTCACCCTTTCTCTTTCTCCTGGTGATCGACTTGATCATGAAGACGTCAACATCTGTCGGGAAGCATGGGATACAGTGGACATCTAGAATGCAGCTGGACGATCTAGACTTAGCAGATGATCTGGTCCTCTTATCGCAATTGCGACAACAAATGCAGGAGAAAACGGCCAGTGTAGCAGTAGCCTCAGCAGCAATAGGTCTCAATATACACAAAAGAAGAAGCAAGATTCTCCGATACAACACAGCATTCACCAATCCAATCACAATTGACGGAGAAAATTTGGAAGATGCAACAAGCTTTACATTTCTGAACAGCACCGTTGATGTGCACGGTGGATCTGATGCAGATGTGAAGGCGGGAATGGGCAAAGCATGAGCAGAATATTTACAATCGAAGAACATCTAGAACTCAAAGCAACTGTCAACCAACATCAAGGTCAGAATTTTTAATACAAATGTCAACACAGTTCTACTGTATGGGGCGGGAATCTGGAGAAAAACGAAAGCCATCATCCGGAAGATAGAAGTGTTTATTAACAGTTGTCTACGCAAAATACTTCCGATCCGTTGGCTGGACGTTATTAGCAACAACGTACTGTGGGAGAGAACAAACCAGATCACAGCGGAGGAAGAAATCAGGAAGAAGCGCTTTAAGTGGATAGGACACACATTGAGGAAAGCAGCCAACTACGTCACAAGATAAGCCCTCACATGGAATTCTCAAGGCCAAAGGAAAAGAGGAAGACCAAAGAACACATTACGCCGGAAAATGGAAATAGACATGAGAAAAATGAACAAGAATTGTATAGAACTAGAAAAGAAGACACAGGATAGAGTGGGTTGTGGAATGCTGGTGGGAGTCTTTTCTCCATTGGGAGTAAAAGGCGAAAGTAAGTATGTAAGTAAGTAAGGTGTAAAGTTAAAAGAACACGAAATCACCGAATCGGGTTACCGTACAGTTCTTTCTTATAGAAAGAAGATTATGGGCATCATTACCAAGGTTTGACTTAATAATTTCGAATAAACTGAGCATGGCCTAGATTGTTATAAATATATTAATTAGTTTATACGGACTAGAATAGTAAGGCAGGAGTGACCGCTAAATCAGGCTCTACAGTCAACGAGTTTTTAATCAGCGATAGGTCAGAAACGCGGCACAAATATTTCAAATACATTATATAAAGAGACAGTAAGCTGACAAGTCAATAAGTAAACAAAATTTGTGAAATTTCATGTTTGGAATAGCAACCTTATAATCACATAGGTGCTGAATCTGTTTAAAGCACGTTTCAAGTTACTTTTTCGGTGGCTCTGTTCCAAATAACATCTGGGACGACACAAATTCGTGTATTTTATCTATTGGGACTAATTGCTTAGTAGTTTGCTAATCAAGCGATAAACTCCTTCCTTTGTCAAAAAGCTAATGTCGTGGTCTGGATCTCAGATTTCTGAATGTGAGATCAGTTGAAATTAATATTCTTAGAGCAAACTTTCCTGAAATAATCTTGTATACTTTCAGCTCGACCGCATTTGATTTGTTCATTATGTTCGAATCCTCATATAGCTTACATCAATATTATGTTCCACTTTTAATGTGCAAAAACAGTCTCTGAAAGACGTGAATAAAGTGAACTCGAGTCTAGCCGTTTCGTACGTATTGATATCTGACTTCCTTATCAACAAGCAGATTTCCTAAGGATCAATCGTGTACTGATTAAATCAAAAATCGGCAGACCATTATTGAGAAATAAGACAAGTGATTATACATAAGATTTCCTGACCACTAGAAGGCACTTGGGTGTTTGGATACGTGAACCATATGGAAGCTCATTGAACACCTTATGGGGAATTCAGAGAAGCATCCTAAGTTAAGATCAGTTTGAGGAAACTCTGATTACTCTTACCTTGTCAGCTTGATCTGGTGATGTTGGTCAGCCAGGCACGTGGATGTTTTCACCTGTTTCAGGATATCTCCATCAAGTGTGATTGGATTGATGTTCTCTATGTTGTATTTGAGGATATTGCTGTTTCCCTTGTGTTTGTTGAGGCCTACTGATACAGAGAATAATGCTACACTGACTGTCTCAATCTGCATTTGTTGGTGTGTATGAGATAGAAGAGCTAGGTCATCTGCAAAGTTCGAATAGTATAGTATATTACAGTATAGTTGCATTCAAACTGTCCACTCTATTCAGCGATTCTACTGAAATGTGGAGGTCTTCATAATCCAGTCGACTATAAGAAGAATGAAGAGGGGCGAGAGTAATCTTGTCTGACACCGGTCTTCACTTGGAATGAGTCTGTCAGCTGTCCTTCATACACGACTTTGCAGTCTTGTCAGGAGTATGAATTCCGCACGAACGCTCTAAAAAGTCCTCTTACTCAAACTATCAAACATGTTCTCATGACTAACGAAGTTCATGTATGGTGAAGAATCTCATTCAACTGATCGCTCGACAATGATCCACAGCGTCACGACCTCGTCTGTACATGACTGATCCTTGGGAAATCCAGTCTCTTGATCTCGGAGCTGAACGTCTTCTGAATCTTTCATCCGGTTCAGAAACATTCAGTTGAGAAATTTTCTTGGCGACGATATTAGTGTGATGAATTCGCAGTTGAGTTTTCACATTTGTTCAGATCTCCTTTCATTAGTATCTTGATGAGGAAAGCTTCTTTCCATTCCGGTGACACTTGTTTCTCCTCTAAAATCTTTCTGAATAGAAGGTGGACAGTCTTTGCATTTGCTTCGATGTCTGATTTCAGTACTTCAGCAGATACATTGTCAGGTCATTCTGCTTTCCCACTTGATCTGTTTGATTGTCATGCTGAGTTCTTCGATCGTTGGTGAAGCGACAGCTAAAGGAAGGTCTGTATGTGCTGTTCCGATGTACGTTAGGTTCAGAGGGGCTGATCCGTTTAAGAGTTCTTCAAAGTATCCAGCACACTTGTTCCACTGTTCTTGAATCTCAGTGATTGTCTTGCATTCTTTGTTTTTGGCTGGTCACCCTGGCGTACAATATTTCCTTGCTAGTTTCTTGGTTGTATCATATAGTTGTCTCTTATTTCTTTTTCCTACAGCCTTCTTCGCTTTCATCGCTAGATCTTTAGTGTATCTCTGTTTATCAGCTCTGGTGCTTCTCTTCATTTTCTTTTTTGCTTCTGTGTATTTGATCTGTGACTTGACTTTCTCAGTTCTCATCCAGCTGTTGTTAATTGTTATCTTCTTGTTCTCCCCGTTTGAATCGGGAACAGACCCGGTGGTCTGACGTTAACACTTTCTGTTGAGACTACTGAACATAGTGTTCAGTGTTACTTTCCCGTAAGTTGATTGGTTACCATGATGTATGTTAATAGCATGTCTTTTTAGAACTATTGGAGTTTTATAGAAAATATAGTACGACCTGTATAAACGAACAATGTTGTTTTCGATTAGATATAATCAAAAACAATATTGTTCGCTTATATATATTGTTTTAAATTTACAATATGGGAATTTTTCGAATTTTATAGAAAATAGTGAAGATGCCGCAGGCATTTGGTGTTTGACAACGCTTTAACCAGTAACACCTATTATGAACTGTACCCACCAAGTGAATTCAAAAGTCAAAAGCAGGGAGGTTCGAAGATATATTTGGCAGGCTACCAATATATCGTGAACCGACTGATCTAATCTGGCTAGCGATTGAAGGGGATGTTGAGCACGGCTTTCCCACTAGTGATCCGGTGTGGATGCATAATCGAGCTCCTTCACGTAAGCGAGTCCATGAAAACTAATGTAGTTAGCATCCAATGTGGAAGACTTACAGAGCTATTGATTTCGGGAATTTATTAACTGCTGCAATAGTCATATCAAGTCAATTTTAAATGACATTAGGACTTACGAAAGACAACAGTTCATATAATACCACAATAACTGTATATAAAGATACACCAATAATGAAGAATATATAACTGTAAATTAGATGGCTAGGATTTAAATCGTCCGCGAAAAAATTGGTGCATACATCAGAAAGGTAAATATTTACGGCATTAATTTCATATCATGAGGCGTAGAACTGAAGAAAGTTAGTTGAAGGATGATATTATCCTACGTACGTATTATGGCAATAGATATAAATTATTTATAAAATCTTGATTATTCAAATCAGCTGGAGCATGTCGACAACACAATGGGTGGTCTTATTAATCACTGGCTACAATATTTTTTTGTTTACTCTTGTTGGAATGTCGTTAATCGCTGTTTTCTTGTTCTTCCACTCCTGAATCCTGTCCAGGGTTTTCATAGAGGTTCATTCCTTATGATGATGCTTCTTGAGGCCCAGAACTAAACCTACTGACCCGCTGAAGTTAGTTAATCCAATTCCAATTGTCCTTTATAGTAATTTTCTATTCTTTGAGTAGATCTTGTAAGGCTTGAAACTTGTTTCCAAGATATAACTTGTACTCGTTGAGTTTGACAGTAATTTTGAGGAAGACTTTAATGACTGAAATGCCAATATTCGGTTTGAACGCAAAAGCGACGAACCAAAATTTGTTCGATTAGACCAGACTATGTTCTTCTGTAGAGCGTACGAAGCCTTTTTGAGTTACACGTATTAAATTATGTCAAAACACAAACTCTGTGCTCAATTTAAACTTCTAATTTAAAGACGAATTGTATCAAAATTAGGAAACACCTCAAACGGTACTGCTTGTGCTATACAGTTATGGGTTTCTCTAACACAAATTAGCGTGCTAGACAATAAAAGAAACAGTTAATGCAAAAGAGTTCACTGGCTGAGAATCAATAAAAATATTCTCAACAAGATATCTATCTGCAGGGATTTCAGCAATCTTTCCACGTAGATAGTCAAAGGTTAACAGTCACACAGTGAACCGCACCGTGACCTTGAGTCAAACACGACCCTGCTGTCAATAGTCCGGCAACATCAAAATCACATAATAAAAGCACAAGCGCGGGAGACTGAAGGATATAAAGTGTGGTTAAAAGAGGTCTGAATAGAGGTTAAAATAAAGGACAGGGAGAAGAACAAATAAATGATAGTACTGTCCAACAAAAGTGTTGTGTAGGGAATTTTAGCGTTTTCTCTCCGTTAAAATGACTGTATTATGCTTCTGTAGTGCTGTTTTTATGATTTCCAGCGCTTCCTAAGCTTCAGGTTCGTCTTGGAAACCATCAGGTTGTGCTCTGAAGTTATGTCCGCTCACGTCTTCTGTTGACCTTATTAATATTTTAGTGATGCAAATATGATCAATCCGATTCTCTATAGTGTGGTCCAGTGGCTATGTGCGTGTTTGTATGGGAATATCGTGACGCTTGTAACAGTCTTATCGAATGCAAATAAATTTGCAAACAAGTCACTGCTCTCGTCCCTTTTCTAAGTCAGTCCACGTTGTCTCATGGTATATTGTGGTGTTTGAACGAACTAATGGTACTATCGTACTGATTAATTGTACGATTTCGAATTCCAAATACAGTACATTCGGTTGTGCCTGTGTCTTCTTAATTCAATTGAGTTATTTCTGGGATTCTTAGTTAGTGCTATAATTCCAATAAGTCGAAATACAGTACTGGCGTCGTGATGGAACCTGCAATGGAAAAGTTGGACATTCATTCAACTTCGGAAGCATTTGAGGATTATTTGGAAAGGTTTGAAATCTGGAACATGACCAAGCAAGATGTTATAGGTGATAAAATTGTGACACGTTTCCTGACATTCATCGGAAGAGAAGCGTACAGCTTATTAAAAACTTTGGCATATCCAGAAAAACCTATCTCACTTCCTTATGCAACTCTTGAGGAGCTATTATTAATTCATGTAAAGTCCACTAGTTTTGAATGCCGTGAAAGGGCGAAATTTCATAAGGTGATTCGTCGAAATGACCAAAAGGTTAGGGAAATCGTCCTTGAATTGCAGAAACAAGCTGCCAAATGTAACTTTGGTGATCAACTTCATATGCAACTGAGAGATCGATTAATTGCAGGAATTAACATACGGGGTTTGGAAATATAGATGTTAAGAATGCCAAACTGTTCCTTTCAAGATGCTAGAACTGCGTGTATTAACTATGAAGCGGTAAATGAACTTGATATCCAGTCAATGAAGATTTCTAATAATTTGCTTAGTTGTCCTGATGAACTACAATCTCAGGGTCAATCAAACTTGCGTTCATTTAACGGTGAATCCTATTCTTGTGTAAATATGAAAGGTGTTTCAACAAGGAAATACAAAGCAAATCACAAAGGTGAGATGAAGTTTGGTAAATGATTATCATGTGGAAAGTTTCATCCTCGTAATTCATGTGCATTTCGTAATGCTAAATGTTTTAAATGTGGTAAGATAGGACACATTCAGTCGGTATGCAAGGCTACTGTCCATTTTGCTTCAAGTAGTACTAAATCTTGTCATTTAAATCTCAATAATTCGGATGTTTCTAGCGATCATTTATCTTTGTCTACTATTTCGAAAGGTAATGCTCATATTCAAAAGCGACTATATAGATCGCTTGGTTCATTTCATGACTTTATTGTGGACACAGGCAGTATGGAGTCCATTATTTCATTCAAGAACTTGAAATATTTAGATCCTAACGTTGTAGTACGACCCACTGAAGTATCAATATTGGGGATTACTGGACACAGACTGCCCATACGAGGATGTTGTGAATTGCTAATAAGAGATGATAATTCTTCATACATACCTTGTGAATTTTTAGTTAGCGAAACAGGACTGTCAATATTAGGTTTAAAGAATTTGAAAAGGCTTAAAGTGGAGTTGTCCTTCTTAGTTTCTAAGGAGAATTCTGATACTTTACTTAAAGATTTGATAGCTAGGTGTGCTAAGTGCAGTCGAGGTATGAAAATTTAGCCTATAAAACTTCAAGTACAGGGTGATCCAGTTTTTCTTAAAAGACGAATAATTCCTTATGGTCTTCGAGAAGCAGTACATAAGACATTAAACGATTTGTGTGCGAAAGGCATAATTGAACCAATTCAGTCTTCAGCATGGGGTACTCCTATCGTTACGCCACTGAAGTCGGACGGCAAGACCCCTAGAATTTGTGGTGACTATAGATTAACTGTGAATTCCCGTTTGTTGAAGCAAACGTGCACGACGGTGGAGGCTGAAGATATTCTAAATCGACTTCATGGTTCTAAAGTGTTCTCGAAAGTTGACCTAAAAGATGCTTATCTTCAAATTCCTTTAGATCAATCTTCATCTATTTTGACGACAATTAACACTCCATTTGGTCTGTTAAAATACAATTTTCTTCCATTCGGTCTTAGTTGTTCTCCAGCCATATTTCAGGAAGTTATGAATAAAGTAGTTAGTGATTTTGAAGGTGTTGAAGTTTATCAAGATGATCTCATTGTTCATGGTTCTAATAAGGCAGTTCATGACCAGAGACTTATTGCTTTATTGCGTCGTTTAATTGAGAAGAATATTACAGTGAATCCAAATAAGTGTTCGTTTTGTGTATCTAGTTTTGAATGCCTTGGATACCTAGTTGATGGTAATGGTTTTAGACCAGATATGAAACGACTAGCTCCGCTGACAAATGCCCCGTCTCCAAAAAATCTTACGGAATTACGTTCACTAGTGGGTGCTCTTCAATACTATTCCCGTTTTATTCCTAATTTTTCTTGTCGTGCAAATTGTTTATTTAATATTTTGACATCCAATTCATTCAAATGGAGTGAGGAACAAGAGTCATGCTTACGTAATCTACTAAAGTTTCTTCAAAGTGATGCTGTTCTTCGAACGTACTCCCCTAGTGTACATTCTGTGCTTATTACTGATGCATCACCTGTGGGAATTGGTGCAGTTTTGGAACAGGAAGGTAGACCAGTTATTTGTGTTTCACGCAAACTCACTGTTACTGAACAAGGTTATTCACAGACTCAGCGAGAAGCATTAGCTGTGTTTTGGGCTGTTAAAAGACTTCATAAATATTTATTCGGAAAGAAATTCACCATTGTTACTGATCATGAAGCTTTAAAGTTTATTTATCATCCTGAAAAATCTTTAGCACGTTCCTCAGCTGCTATGGTTCAACGATGGAGTATTGCTTTGAGTGCATATGACTATACGGTTCAGCACAGAAGTGCCAAACAAATTCAACATGTTGACTACATTTCTCGACAGTCATTACAAGATCGACCTAATAATACTTCGGACTGTTTGTTAGTGCAACCCTTACCAGTGAGACGTTCAGATCTCATTAGAGAAACTCGCAGATATTTTGGATGTATACTCAGTGCTATACGAAAAGGCTGGACTGCTAATTTGAAACGTAGATTTCTTATCTATTTTTCAAAGAGGGATGAGCTATCGACTACTCCTGATGGTATTCTGTGTTTAAATGATCGTGTTGTCATTCCTCCTCCATTGCGTAAATCTGTTCTTGAAAATCTTCATAGTGGTCATTTAGGTGTTGAGAAAATAAAGTTCTTGACAAGGCTCACATGTTGGTGGCCAGAGATAAATGCAGATATATGTCGTACAGCAAACAATTGTGAAAAATGTCATCAGTTGAAAAGTCATCCTTCGAAGTGGACGCCATGGCCAGTATCGTCTGAGGTCTGGCAGAGAATTCATGCTGACTATTGTGGTCCGTTTCTTGGTAAATACTATGAACTAGTAGTTATTGAATCTTTTTCAAAATGGCCTGAAGTTTTTTTTACAACTTCACCTAATTCTGACTTCACAATCCAAGCATTAAGAAAGGCGTTTAGTCGAGAAGGGGTTCCTATAGTGTTAGTGACTGACAATGGTTCTCACTTTGCTGCAGATGCGGTCACTAACTGGTTGAACGGTATAGGGTGCAAACATCTGTTTACTGCTCCCAGACATCCGTGTTCTAATGGTAAGGCAGAGAATTTTGTCAGGACATTAAAGACTGTTATTGATTCTATAGCCGCCTCAACATTTAATGAGCTGGAGAGGGGAGTAGATACCTTTCTATTGCAATATAGAAATGCCAGACATTCGGTGACGGAGACTCCAGCGAAGCTATTGAAAGGAAGAATTCTTCGGTCGAATATGAGATGTTTGGAGTCTGCAGAAGTTACATACTATCGGGGAAATGATCTTCGACCGTCTACGGGTATTGTTCTGAAGAATGTCGGAAAATCGATGGTGCGAATTCTAGACATCAATGACTTAAGTACACACAGTCGACATGTTGATCAAATACAATTTCAGGAACCAGGTGAGTCTGTTCCAATTTCCGTTGTTAATTCTAATGCTAATGAGCAAATTCTAGATAATACAGAATCATTTTCGAATATAATGGCAGACAGTCCCAGGATGAATTTGAGAAGAAGACGTACGATTGATTACAAACACCTAGACTCCAATTTAAGCTGTGGCGGATGTGGTGTTTGAACGAACTAATGGTACTATTGTACTGATTAATTGTACGATTTCGAATTCCAAATACAGTACATTCGGTTGTGCCTGTGTCTTCTTAATTCAATTGAGTTATTTCTGGGATTCTTAGTTAGTGCTATAATTCCAATAAGTCGAAATACAGTATATATTCATATCCGATGTTTTCTGTTCCATTTTTGACGTTTAGGTCTCTCATTAGGATGGCGAGGCCCTTTCCTGTACATCTCACTATGATCGATTACAGTCTCTCGCAAATCCGATCTTTATCGTTTTCATTGCCAGCACTGGTAGGTGTATAACATTGGATAACATTCACTGTGACTCCCGTCTTCTTTGTTTTGAAGGATGCTCTGATGATTATGGTTGCATGAGATTCCTTTCCTATGTGTCTGTCATGATTCTTTGAATAGCATCAGTAGAATTTCCTGATTGTGCGGAGCATTTTCATCTTTGTGACCAGATAACATATTGCGATAATTAGGAATATTTCAATTATAGTATGAACTAGTAATCACAGAAATAACGTTATCGGATCAAGAACTACTAGATGACCACAAACGAATACACTGTAGTTAGAATTCGAAATCAAGCATAGAACAAGTACAAAGGGATCATTAGTTCATTCAAACAACGCATCCGCCACAGCTTAAATTAGAGTCCAGGTGTCTGTAATAAATTGTACGTTTTTTTCTTAAGTTCATCTTGTGTCTATCGGACAGTGTGTTGGATAAAGACTCTGTATTATCTAGAATGTACTCATTAGCATTAGATTCAGCAACCGAAATCGGAATAGACTCACCTGGTTCCTGAAATTGTATTTAATCAACATGTTTCAGCACAATCCCCGTGGATGGTCGAAGATCATTTCTACGATAATATGTAAATTCTGCAGACTCCAAACATATTATATTCGAGCGAAGAATCCTTCCTTTTAATAGCTTTGACGGAGCCTCTTTCCTCACCGAATGTCTGGCATTTCTATGTTGCAGTAGAAAGGTATCTCCTCTCCAGCTCATTAAATGTTGAGGTGGCAATAGAATCAATAGCAGTTTTGAATGTCCTGACAAAACATTCTGCCTGATCATTAGAACAAGGGTGTCTGGGAGCAGTAAACAAATGTTTGCATCCCATGCCTTTCAACCAGGTAGCAACTGCATCCGCAGCAAAATAGAAGCCATTATCGGTCACTAAACCATGGGAACCTCTTCTTGACTAAATACCTTTCTTAATGCTTGGATTGTGAAATCAGAACTTGGCGAAGTTACGAAAAAGACTTCAGGCGACTTTGAGAAAGAATCAATAACTACTAGTGCATAGAATTCGCCAAGAAACGGATCACAATAGTATGCATGAACTTTCTGCTACGTTTCAGACGATACTGGCCATGGAGTCTACTTCGAAGGTTGATTTTCTAAGTGATGACATTTTTCACAATTGTTTGCTGTACGACATATATCTGCATTTATCTCTGGCCACCAACATGTGAGCCTTGTCAAGAACTTTATTTTCTCAACACCTAAATGACCACTATGAAGATTTTCAAGAACAGATTTACGCAATGGAGGAGGAATGACAACACGATCATTTAAACACAGAATACCATCAGGAGTAGTCGATAGCTCATCCCTCTTTGAAAAATAGATAAGAAATCTACGTTTCAAATTAGCAGTCCAGCCTTTTCGTATAGCACTGAGTATACATCCAAAATATCTGCGAGTTTCTCTAATGAGATCTGAACGTCTCACTGGCAAAGTTTGCACTAACAAACAGTCTGAGGTATTACCAGGTCTATCTTGTAATGAATGTCAAGAAATGCAGTCAATGTGTTGAATTTGTTTGGCACTTCTGTGCTGAGCCGTATTGTCATATGGACTCAAAGCAAAAGTCCATCGTTGAACCATAGCAGCTGAGGAACGTGCTTATGTTCATGTTTATCATTATTACCGTTATTAATATCATTATTAATTCCCCGACACATTAGATATTCTCTTTATCTCTTCTTATCCTTCTAAACATATTTAACTCCAGATTGTCCTTTGAAATTAATTTTGACTTTCATAGCATCAATCTTCATCATTAATGCACAAATATTTATACTAATATCCGGTTTCATTCTGTATACTATTACATAAATCTAAATGTATTCATCCGAGTGCTTTAAAGGATTTTTATTTTTTCAATTGCTGGTTTCCTTCTGAGGTTGATATTCATTACACAATTATTATTCTTATCATGGATGAACCTTTTCACTAGGTGTTCACTTCTTTTCTCTCTCTTCTTCCCTTCTAAATAAATCTTATTCTTAAGATTATGAAGTTTGTAATTAAGACAATAACTTGTGTTACACTTTAAATTAACTTCTCAGATTAGTTTTATCTTCACTATGCATATATGACTCATACAGAGTGATATTTTATTATCCTTTTCACTTAATTGTGACTTTCATAGCATCACTCTAAACTATAACTGCACAAACATTTATTCTAGCGTCATATCTTACTACAATGATAAATTATTTTTTGTTACTAATTTAACGATACACACATGGTCGTTTTTTCTTCTTCTCTGTTCATAAACACGCCTATTAGACTGTTTGCTTATTTCACGTCTCCTTTATTTCTATTCCCTTATTTTCTCCATTTCCTTCTTTAAACTCAATTCAATATTCTTCTCAATTACACAGACCCGATTTATTATTATTAATATTCTACTATTATTATTCTAAATTTTTTTTAATATTTTATTTTTTAAATATGGCAAGTATAATGCTAACATTATTGAAAATTGTGTATTATTGCATTTTCTGAAGAAACCCGAAATGGTTTCTTCACAACACTTATGTACCCATAAGATGTTTGTGAATAGTAATAATAATAATAATAATAATAATAATAATAATAATAATAATAATAATAAAAGGATTTTTCAGGATGATAAATAAACTTTAAAGCTTCATGTTCAGTAACAATGGTGAATTTCTTTCTAAATGAGTATTTGTGAAGTCTTTTAACAGCTCAAAACACAACTAACGTTTCTTGCTGAGTCTGTGAGTAACCTTGTCTAGTAACAATAAGTTTACATGAAACACAAATAACTGGTCTACTTTCCTGCTCCAAAACTGCGCCAATACTCACAGGTGATGCACCAGTAATAAACACAGAATTTAGACCGAGGGATTAAGTTCAAAGAATAGCATTACTTTGAAGAAACTTTAGTAGACTTCGTAAGCATGACTCATGTTCCTCACTCCATTTGAATGAATTGGATGTCAAAATATTAAATAAACAATTTGCACGACAAGAAAAATTAGGAACAAAAAGGGAATAGTATTAAAGAGCACCCACTAGTGAACGTGGTTCCGTAAGATTTTTTGGAGACGGTGCATTTGTCAGTGGAGCCAGTCGTTTCATATCTGGTCTAAAACCATTACCATCAACTAAGTTTCCAAGATATTCAAAACTAGATACACAAAATGAACACTTATTTGGATTCACTGTTTTGTTCTTCTCAATTAAACGACGCAATAAAGCAATACGTCTCTGATCATGAACTACCTTATCAGAATCATGAGCAATGAGGTCATCTTGATAAAATTCAACGTCTTCAAGATCACTGACTACTTTATTCATAACTTCTTGAAATATGGCTGGAAAACAACTTAGACCAAATGGAAGAAAATTGTATTTTAACATACCAAAAGGAGCGTTAACCGTCGTCAAAACAGATGAAGATTGATCTAAAGGAATTTGAAGATAAGCATCTTTCAGATCAGCTTTGGAGAACACTTTAGAACCATGAAGTCGATTTATAATATCTTCAGCCTCTACCGTTGCGCACATCTGCTTCAACAAACGGGAGTTCACTGTTAATCTATAGTCACCACAAATTCTAGGGGTCTTGCCGTCCGACTTCAGTGGCGTAACAATAGAAGCACCCCATGCTGAAGACTGAATCGGTTCAATTATGTCTTTCGTACACAAATCGTTTAATGCCTTATGTGCTGCTTCTCGAAGACCATAAGGAATTTATAGCAATTGACGTGCAGTTGAGTTTGTTCATATTTAATTCGGTTAAGTAATTTCGTTAACTTCTTAACGAACTGAGTCATACATACAACAACTTATCTATATCATTGTATCTTTATTATTGTTGTGAATGTATGGACATGTATACTTGAGCATTGCTCACTGCCTACGCATTTAGTCACGCTGCTAACCTAACTACTAACTGCTTAATTCATTCGATGATTCATTTCACTATGTATATACATGTCCATGTTATTCATGTTCATTGCTCTCACTCGTTTACTTGTACTCGCTTACTCGTACTCATATTCGTTGAATCACTCGCTCGCTCGCTTGCCTGCTTGCCTTTCGGCACATATCTTTCATAATTGTTTAACGCACCTGTAATTTTGGATATTTGTGTGTGGTCCCATAATAAACGTAATCAGCACTTCGTATTTACCTTCTGATTAATATACCGTTGGGCTTTATTAAGTGATGGTTATCAAGACGAACTGTATACGAAGTTTGTGGATTATATTTAACACCGACCACCACAAATTATTCGTCTTTTACGAAAGACTGAATCCATACCTCCACTGCGAACGTAGCTATCAAATCTTTAAGTAAAGTATCAGAATTTTCGTTAGAGACTGGGAAAGACAACTCCACTTTAAGCCTTTTAAAATCCCTTAAACGCAGTATTGACAGTCCTGTTTCGCCAACTAAAAGTTCACAAGATATGTATGAAGAATTATCACCTCTTATCAGCAATTCACAACATCCTCGTATGGGCAGTCTGTGTCCAGTAATCCCCAATATTGATACTTCAGTGGGTCGTACTACAACGTTAGGATCTAAATATTTCAAGTTCTTGAATGAAATAATGGACTCCATACTGCCTGTGTCCACAATAAAGTCATGACATGAACCAAGCGATGTATATAATCGCTTTTGAATATGGATATTACTTTTTGAAATGGTAGACAAAGATAAATGGTCATAAGGAACAGCCAAATTATTAGGATAAAAATCACAAGCTCTAGTACCACTTGAAGCAAAATGAACAGTAGCTTTGTATACTGACTGAATGTCTCCTATTTTACCAGTTTTAAAACATTTAGCATTACGAAATGCACATGAATCACGAGAATGAAACTCTCCACATGATAAAAATTTACCAAACTTCATCTCACCTTTGTGATTTGTTTTCTAATTCTTTGTTGAAACACCTTTCATATTTACACGAGAATAGGAATCACTGTTAAATGAACGCAAGTTTGATTGACCCTGAGATTGTAGTTCATTATGACGACTAAGCAAAGTATTAGAAATATTCATCGACTAGATATCAAATTCATTCACTGCCTCGTAGTTAATACACGCAGTTCTAGCATCTTGAAAGGAACAGTTTGGCATTCTTAACATCTATATTTCCAAACCCCGTATGTTAATTCCTGCAATTAATCGATCTCTCAGTTGCATATGAAGTTGATCACCAAAGTTACATTTGGCAGCTTGTTTCTGCAATTCAAGGACGATTTCCCTAACCTTTTGGTCATTTCGACGAATCACCTTATGAAATTTCGCCCTTTCACGGCATTCAAAACTAGTGGACTTTACATGAATTAATAATAGCTCCTCAAGAGTTGCATAAGGAAGTGAGATAGGTTTTTCTGGATATGCCAAAGTTTTTAATAAACTGTACGCTTCTCTTCCGATGAATGTCAGGAAACGTGTCACAATTTTATCACCTATAACATCTTGCTTGGTCATGCTCCAGATTTCAAACCTTTCCAAATAATCCTCAAAAGCTTCTAACTGTTCCATCGCGGCGCCAATGTGATAATTAAGAGTATTTGAATTATAGTATGAACTAGGAATCCCAGAAATAACGCAATTAGATAAGCACGAACGAATGTACTGCATTTGTAATCCAAAATCAAGCATTCAACAAGTACAAAGGTATGATTGATTCGTTCAAACACCACACATAAGCATCTCTTTCGGATAAAACCTTTTCTGTTCATCTTGGGTTCAGTGTTTTCCACTGATTCTGAGCATTGTCAAGTTATATCTCCTCATTTCCCTAGCTATTTGATTTGTCTTCACGGTCTCTCATATGCGGATATTCCAAGTACCTATACTAATTGTTGAATGGTTGTTAGAAGTACATCGGCCTTGTGATTTCCGATGAATATCAGATTTCAGCTTGAGGTGGAGTTTAAATTGTTTATTTTAGTTGGCATTTTTAGCAAGGTTGTTGTCGACGGAAGTGGGAAGTTGAAATAGGCTTAACTGGAACTTTCAACATTTTTAGTAGACTATAAGCTACTTTTCTAGTGAATCTAAGGAAATGAGCCACAACATTAACATCTTCAATATTTTTCTTGGTCATACTCCCGATTTCGAAACTTTCCATATAATCGCCGAAATAACGCAACTTATGTCAAGTAGAATTAGGTGAGCACAAACGAAAGCATATTACTTGGAATTTGAAAATCGGCACACATCAAGCACAAAAGAATAATTAGTTCACACAAACAATACAGGATGCTACAGATATTCAAGGTATCACTTGTCATAAGCTGTCTATATGAGAGTGACCTGAATCTTTAATTCGAAATGACAGTCCATCATTTTGTCGTGCGAGACTTTGCTAAGTAAACGAGGCATCAGTACTAAGCTTACAAAATAGTGAAAGGCTTAAGGTGGGGTTTTAATGATTATTTTCTAGGGGAGGTTCTGACGCCTTAACTAAATAATTGGTAGCTTCATGTGATAAATGCAATGGAGGGATATATACCCAATTTTTCAATATTTGAGTACATGGTGATCCAATTCTTCTTAAAAACGAATAGTTCCCTATGGTCTTCAGTGTACAGTGCAAAAAGTACTAAATAACTGGCGTCCGCGCGCGAGATCGAAGGGCTTATGTTAGATTCCTGGCAGTGGGTTCGTTGGCATACGCTCCTGGTCATTCCCATGTTAGGACGAAAAGGCCGTTTAGTGCTTTTCGGTTATTGTCTAATTTTTCTGCGTTTGTGATTTAAATGGAATTCAAATCCCCACAAATCCGTATCAACGACTTTTATATTAATCGCGCTTTGGTATCAATGACTGCCGAATTTTTCAGAGATTTGAGGTTTTATGTCGCTAGTTTTAGTTTGTTATAGAACATATATATGAGAATAGTCAGTTCCTCATATCCTACTCAGATGAAGTTTATTTTTCCGCCCATAATCAAGTATGCATTAACATATTTCATTGTCTTCAATTACATTGTTCTTAAGATTATTTATCAATTCTCAGTGATATTTGTTAAGGAAAATTTTATTTGAAATTTATCGTTAGAACATCAATGTAAAACAAAGCCAACGTGTACACGTTGCTCCACTCCATAGATAAAATTAGTCAGCGAATCGAAATCCATTTAACCTATGAATACGTTCTTCTTCCAATAAACAGAAAAATTCTACATGGTATGAATTTTCTCACTTAACAAATCGCATCTAACTGTAATAGTCACTGATATTTTTGTAATCCAATTTATACTACTTATAAGTAAGCTGATGATAGTTGAAAATGAGAGGTGAGTTTATCAATGTTTTGCAAAGATCCTTACAACAAATTACTTTTCGAAGTATATGAAGATTTGGCTCGAGGATGTAATGCTGTAGAATTTTGATACTTCCAGTCTGATTTTTTAATTCCATGTTACCCAAGTTGAATGGATCAATAACAAACAAAAAAAATTCATAACCACGATAGAAAATATTTCAGATTTAAATGGGAAAACAATTCAGATAGACTATTTATCTTTTCTATCACCATTTCATTTCACTTATAAACTGATTCAAGTGAACACTTCTTATTAGTCACCTAAACATTAATGATTACATTGTATTTTATATCAGTATAGGATTGTGAAAATTGTTGAGTTTAGATTGATATCATGAATGAATCAACGTTAGGCCACCATCGAATATCTGGAAGCATTAAACGTCCGTTTCGTACTAGTATAGGACTCCTCAACAAACAATCCTTGATTTACGTGCTAATTTTAAATGGTGTACTCTGCCTTAAATCTGGCCAATTTCATAGATCACTAATTTGGATATGATGATGAAACATTCATTGAAAAGACTATTCTTCATTCATATAATTGTGTTTTAATAATAATGGGAAATATTCAACGGTATTATGAATTCCTATATTTTATTCTTTATATGAAAAGCAGATTAAGTTCTAATTTAATTCATTTTTGTCATTAACAGATTTCTATCATAAACCATCTATATGATCACTGACCAAACAGGGAACAGAATCTATTACAAGGCTATGAAGAATATTACTGTAGTTTACTAAGTTTATCCTATTGATATGTATATATGAATGGGTACATGTATATTTCTATAAACCCTTAATCAAAGTAACCTTACTAAGTTGATTATTTAATCACACTATAAGGTCATTAATTAATTAATTAATCAATTAATGCATAATTATAAAAATGTCTTATTTTTTTCCCTTGTTAAGTACTACATTCATTTGTCCTTAATGAAAATAGTAGAATATTAATGACAACAACAACAACACTATAAACTTTATGAATATCATCATTTATATAAATGATTTCATTAACCATTAATCAGGAACCGGTTGCACAGATGAATACACAGATAATTAAATACAGGAAAAATCCAGGGTAATATTAAATGTTATATTATTATTGTTATTATTATTATTATTATTATTTTTAGTAGTAGTAGTAGTGATAGTAGTAGTAGTAGTGATAGTAGTAGTAGTGATAGTAGTAGTAGTAGTGATAGTAGTAGTAGTAGTGATAGTAGTAGTGGTAGTATTCTACACAATAGTCATCCACTTATTATTGTAAACCTTTTGTATTACACTTCCGGGATAAAGATAAAATCATCTTTACACAATATAATTAATATGTATTTAAAAAAAAGAAGTAGCAAACAGTATTTTTCTTATTCTACAGAAGATATACTACTATATTACAATTGTTATTATTATCTTTGCTTATTTATTCATTTATGATCATTGGAAATTGAATTTATCTATTTTATTTTAATCATTTGTCTTCCTATTACTTGTTGTATCTAAATTTATATCTGTTTAATCAATAGATAGATAGATAGATGAATGAATGAATGGATTGATAGATGAATGTATACAATTAAGTATTAGAAAATGTAAACATTTATACATAATTACTAACAATATTTATGAATAAATATCATAATTAAACATTCTTTCTCTATATTATTATTATTATTCAGTTTTATTTATTACAATGAGATATAGACTATTAAGTTACACCTTTGAGGTCAATAACTTGTAACTTCAAATGAATTCAAATAAGTGAATAAGTGAAACATTTGTATTTAATCTACTCACTGAAGGCAATGGTGAATTTCGTGGATTAGTCAAAGTCAGACATTAACACCGTTGGGTACTGGCCCAATAGTCTAGAGGTTAAGCATTCGTGCTCAAGACCAATAGATGCTGGGTTCGAATCTCGAATGACTAGATCATGGTTGCTCACTGCTGAGGAGTCCTACAACAGAACGAAACAGTCGTCCAGTGCTTCCAGGTTTTCCATAGTGATCTAGATTCAATTGACTTATGATTTCAACTATTGTAAATGTTTATAGTTAGAAATATTCTAACTAAAAAAATATTTCAGTTTAGAATTAAGTTAGTTTACAAATCAATTTGTATGTTTAATTAATGACGTAAAGTTGATGAAACATATAAAGGGTAGCGTGGCATCGAGTCCCAGTTGACTATGAACACCGCTACCAAGAAACACGTGCCAAATAAATCAGAAGGCGGATTAGAATCAAGTTTATTCAATTGGCGATCTCGTGGTATCGAACGAATACCAAGATCGTGCCAAGAAATGGTACAAGCGAAAGCAGAAGAACGGAGTACGCGCGAACAAAGCCAAAAACAATGATGGAAGGTAATGGAAGCACAAAATGGCTGTAATTAGCACAGTTAAACAAAAGCACATTAAAACCAACACTGGTACAGTTGGTTATAATAATAATTGTTTTCATTAAACCAGTCGTGTTCTCGTGATAAAAGTGAGTCCCTACAAAATCATATTAGAATCAAAAGTTACTGACTAACTAGTTTTGAATAAAGACACCTCCACTTGAAATTACCAAATATCATTGCAATTTATCATTTGAATTGCCTACAGAAACGTTAAATAACTATCTATTTTCCATTGTTTTTTTTCATAGATATAGTCCATTTTACTATCTTTAAGAGAGTAAGAACAAATATTTGAGAAGAATAGCAAGAATTCATTTTACTTCATTCAGTTCTTTTCAGATGCTTACAAACTGTAGTATTTCAGGATCATAATTATAAAGTCGGTCAGATAGAAGTGTTTAATTAAAAGTTCGCATATCGGTATAGTATAGCAAGGGTGTAAATAAATTCATCAGACTGAATAAAATGTTGTAAATATATACCTTATGTAAAAGAACATTCTACAACACTGACAGTAACAAAGGTCCAAAGGACTAGAAACAAGTGTTTGTACAATGAGTAAACGCTGATAGTAAGTAAGAATAAAATAAGTAAAGCTCAGTTAATTAAAATAAGATTACTATTCTAGAAAACTCCGCCTGGAGTCCCTCCGGGGGCTACTGCCGGTCCCAAGCCCAGATAAAGGAGGAAGGTTGGGCATGTGGTTAGCGACCCCATACCGTAGAAAACTAACTCGCTAAAAAACGCTAACCAGGAAAAGCTATTCGAACCACTATCCTAGAAGTCAGTTGAAATAAAAAGACGTAAGGGTGTAGTTTATCAAATAAAAGAGTTGAACCAAATTTTATGACGTAATGAAGGGATATTTCCCATCTAGGGAAAGAAAGATTAACGACCGTCTCCTTTCAGAAACTTAAATCAAGGTAATGACTCCTGTTAGAAACAGCTTTGACAAACTTCAAAAGATTAGAGTTTGGTTAGCTATTACTCATTTTGCAATGTCTTGAGTCTAAGAGATGTTTAGTAACTGAATTGTTTAAAGCGGTTCTTTTTCTCATTCAAAGGCTTTTCGGAACACGTTCAAAAATCTAAGATATTCCCTCCTTTTTGTTAGGCAAATGTAGCTGCTTTGGTAAGTACACGTAAATTTGGAAACATAATTAGTGGTGATATGATGAAAGGGTTGCTTGTCGAGAGAATTATAACACAACCTTTGACTGGGTTGTTGCACATTTTGTCTTATACAGTATATAGTTCGGCTGCCGGATAAGTTCTACTTTACTGTTGTGTGATCATAGCAACTTCCAACTAAACTCTTTTATGTGAATAATTTAAACCCATTTTATAATTACGATGCTTAAATATTACAGGTTGTAAGAATCTGACGAGAACCGAAAGAAATAAAATGAATACGTGCTATTCTTCTCAAATATTTGTTCTTACTCCCATCGCTTTATTATCGGTATTCAATGGTTGGGAAGAATATTACTATACATACTATTTAAAACTAATTTGATGATTCGAGGTCATTATTTACATTTTTTGGATTTTAATGTGGCGTGAATTACTTAAACGAAGTGAAATGACAACAAAGTCATGAACTGATCAATGTTAGATCACCACTGAAAAATTGAAGGTACTGGAAAACTGTTTAGTTCTATTATGAGACTCTTCAGCAGTGCGCATCTACGACCCCACACGCAAGGATCGAGTCCTGGACCTCCAGCTCTAAATGCAAACGTTAAACCTCTAGACCACTGAGCTGGTATCCGACAGTGTGAATGTCTGACTTCGTCACAGATGCGTACTATTAGAGAGTCCCATGCCAGGAGGAAAAAGCTGTCTAATCTTTTTAGTTTTTCAATGATTGTTTAACTTAAATCGGCCCATGATTTGAATAAAATTCAGCAATTACATAACGCCATACTAGAGCAGTAAAATGCATTGAATCGAACAGATGAACTAGTGATATTTTAAAAGATTTGAAGTATATCCTCTATCGTTATCTAAATACTTAGATAATATGATGTAATTATATAACAGTTCAGTAATGAAAGTTCACCTAATTATATTTCAGAATGGTAATCTTGAAAGCGATTGCCTTAATCCCTTATTCCGAATGGAATTTGAGTCAAGTAAAATCATTGAAGTGCTCTATATAGATCAATTATTTATGCACTAATGATGAACTTTTACAACAAAAGTATAGATCCATTTCGATATTTAAGTAACTGAAATTCAGTAATACAGGCTTTCGGTTCTTTGTATGCTGTTTGTCAATACTATAGATTGAGATGACCTTTTTGCTCCTTAACTGAACAGTAAATAAGTTGACATCCTTATGAATTTTTTAAATTATATTATTACCACCACTGATTACAAATTTCCTATCTAAATAGACATATTCTGCTTTGGAAATGTTTTAGCTCCAATGTTTGCATAATATCAACCCAATACAATAGAAAATAATAAATCATAATAATGTTATGTAATTAGTGTTGGTAGGAAAATCTAATTTAACTCCTCCTGCAGCTCTTCTACGGTTACTAACAGTCTCAAGCCGGACCAAAGGACAGGGGCTGTGTTGGGGTCAGCAACCATATCTCGTACAAAACAACCTTGCTAAAAAACACCAACATTATATGGATTTCATACAACAGACTACATCACAAAGTCGTGTATGAAGGACAGCTGACAGACTCATTCCAAGTGAAGACCGGTGTCAGACAAGATTACTCTCGCCTCTCTTCATTCTTCTTATAGTCGACTGGATTATGAAGACCTCCACATTTCAGTAGAATCGCTGAATAGAGTGGACAGTTTGAATGCAACTATACTGTAATATACTATACTATTCGAACTTTGCAGATGACCTAGCTCTTCTATCTCATACACACCAACAAATGCAGATTGAGACAGTCAGTGTAGCATTATTCTCTGTATCAGTAGGCCTCAACAAACACAAGGGAAACAGCAATATCCTCAAATACAACATAGAGAACATCAATCCGATCACACTTGATGGAGATATCCTGAAACAGGTGAAAACATCCACGTACCTGGTTGATCAGCATCATCGATGAACAAAGAGGATCCGATGCAGATGTAAAGACAAGGATGGGTAAAGTAAGGGAAAGATTCCTACAGTTGAAGAACTTATAGAATTCAAAACAACTGTCAACTAATAACAAAGCTAGAATCTTCAATGAGAACATCAATACAGTCCTACTGTACGGAGCTGAGACGTAAAATATCATTCTCAACAGCCTACTGTGGGAAAGGACAGATCGGCTTTCGGTTGAAGAGAAAATTAGGAAGAGACACTTGAGGTGGATAGAACGTACACTCAGGAAGTCATCAAACTGCATCTTGAAGCAAGCCCTGGTGTGGAATGCTGATGGTAAAAGGGAAGGAGGCAGATCACTGAACACGGTGTGTCAGGAATTGGAAGGAGGCAGACATAAAAAGAATGAACAACGATTGAATAGAACTAGAAAGGAAGGCCGAGGACATAGTACGTTAAAGAATGCCGGTTTGCGGCCTATGGTACATTAAGGATAACAGGCGTAAGTAAGTAAGTAAGTAACAACTGCAATACAATTGAGTTAGTGTATTTAAACCCATTAGTTAGATACTTTTGAATTGTAAACAATTAGAAAGACAAAAAAATTAACTTCACCCCATTACACGAGCAATTGGCTATCAGGACTCAGTAGCTAAGTGGATAACGCGAAGGCCTTTGAAGCGAACGTTACTGATTTCGAGTCTCAGAGTGAACATCAACTCTGAGATGCAGGTACATCCAGCTGATGCGTCCCAAACAGGACGAAACACGCGTCCTGGAATCCATTGCTAGCCACTATCCATCTTTGCTTATAATGACAAAATAATTGTTTTAAATTTAATTGCAGATTATTTATCCTCATTTCACTGACTCCACAAACCAAGGTTTCTTTACAAATAATTGTACAATAATTTTACCGTATAGTAACGAATAACTTTTGGGTCACTACTCATAAATATAACTTCCAACTATTATAATGATAACAAAGAAAACTAATTTATACTTAAAATGAGTTGTTTTTTTTTCTTTCTATTATTTCAAAGCATCAACCAAAACAATGTCAATTAGACATTTTGACACTTCCTAAACATTGATACAACTTACTTGTATTAGTTTATTCAATGTATAGGAAGTTTTAAAATGTCTAATTGATATTGTTCTGGTTGGTGCTTTGAAATAATAGAAAAAAATCTTACTTCGACTTGCGATGTCCGGTGGTATAGGAGGAGGTTGGAAGAAAGCTAGGGGCGGCCAGACCAAGACATGGCACAAGTTCATGAAGTCACTGAAAAGTGGACTGAGTCATGTTGGCAAGTGTAAACTACCTGGTTGGGGAACGCGAGATGTTAGCAACCGATGGTTAGAGACCCTGAATGACATGGCTCAAAATCGTTTGCAATGGCTCGGGTGCATACACTCTTTGTGTTCTCCTAAACTATAATCTTCTGAATTCTTCATGTCCCTTTCTTTTTTCTCTTTCGAAATTTATTTCACTGGATTATACTCTTTAAGTAACATCTCCAAACCCTAATCTTCCCGATTATTGCTTATACTCTTACTACCTCTACCACTACGGGATTTAAATCGACAACTGGATCTCTGTGCTAATGTGGTATGGCAACTCGAACTGATGTACGTACGTACGAAGTTCTACGTTGTTACTGACTGAATACAACTTACTTACTTACTCAAGTAGTTGAGATACGATAATGTCCATTTTTTGTTGTTGTTTTGTTTTTGCTCATTGTTCAATAGATGTAACTTATTATCAGTATTTAATAAAGATTATTTCCCGTTCATTCATTCATTCATTCATATATTGTATGTGTATACGTAATATTTGTGTTCTGATATGCTTATTTATTTATACTTATCAATTCACTTAATATAGATATATCTTCCTTCAAAAAGAAATAAATAGAAGTATATTAAACAATAGATTTTATTGTTTAGTTTGTATGAGTTAACCAGTAGTAGTTTTTATATACTTCCGGTTTCTTTGTTTTTTAATTGACAATGACATTTTGTACGTGATTATTAATGTTTCCTACTGATTAGTTTTATTAAGCTACCAATACAAGCCAAAAACAAACAAACAACAACCTGGTTTTTGGGAGTTCAGATCATCATAAATTGTATTCATTATTGACCTTTATCATTTTTATCAAGATGGTTATATTTTATATTACTTTTAGTGTAAATCATGAACTGAAATTAAGTGGAGAACTATCGAAAACCAAAAAAATGCAACATTGGATACATGTTTTCTTGCTATACTCAGATTCCTAAGGAGTTTATACCAGAGTAAGTAATAATGATGTTAGACGTAGAGTGTTAGGGAATGATGATAAATCAGTTGATGGGGTTGTGAATCTTCATTAACTGAGATGGTTGTGCCACGTGTTACGTATGCCTGAACACTGTTTACCACGACGTGCAATACTGACTAGTGTTGCCGATGGTTGGAAGAAAGTTAGGGACGGCTGAAACAAAATGTGGTGTCAGTCCTTGAACTCACTAATTTCTAGTCTGAGCCATGTTGGTAGATGCAGACTACTTGGTTGGGGTGCGCTTGACTATCATAAACAATGGTTGGAGACTCTTGGTGACATGGCTTAGAATCCATCACAGAGGCGTAGGTGTATACACTCATTGTCTTCCCTTAAACTATGAGATTAAAACTGCTTTATACCTTTCTTTCTACGAACTAATTCTTTCTTTGATACATTATTACCATTGAAGTGACTATTTTTATTAATTTGGTGTTTGTCTTGTTGTGCTAATGAAGTGTAGGGACTTGTATCGATGCATATATGTGCCTGTTTCTACGATGTGGCTGGCTAACTGATTAATATACCAACGATTCAACAATAAATCGAACTGAGAATCTTTTGAACGTAGAAGACAGTGATCTCTGAAATCACTCTTGTTGTAAATATGGTAGTTCCTCATTAGTATTGAATATGGGTTGTGATATATTTCAAACTACTTAAAGTTAAAAACCATTTAATACAAATTCAATGAATAAACGAAATCATACTAATTTCAAGACCTGAAGATTATAGAGTGGATGTAAACTATAAAAGAGTTTTACGCTAATTCTATCCAGTTTTCCGTACTCCATCAGCTTTATTTAGTTCGTAATGAAGCACAATTTAGCATTTGCTTTATAATTAAACCAGTATGTTAAATCACTATAGATGTATCCACTTTACAACATAAATCGACGATCTGTTATTAAATTTATTACAATTCGTCTGTCAACATTTTTATATTAATTCGGTGTGTAACTTCCATGAATAATAGATGAAAATTCCTCTTTCACGAATAGCATAGTATATCAATGTTTACGCAGTACACTTAAACATGAAACACGAAGCTATTGGATTAAAATAAGATTTCGAATTATTCATATAAAGACAAGGTTAGATTTACCTACTAAACGTATGATATAACCTTAGCGATGAGTACAAATTCAGACAAGTTTATTTCCTACTTTCAACTTATAATCACTGAGTCATGAATTCAGATCCATCATATATTCTTTCTACTACTCACAATATTGGATTAGCATTAACTGAACAAGTCCACTACAAATTTCTAGAATTGTTTCATAAATTTTCAACTTTATTATGTTTAGTTATATTTTGGTAAAGTTTATAAAACAGAATAGTATCTCTTCAAGTAAATTTCTTCCAAATTCATCAGTCGTTGAATAGGTAAAATAAAATTTGTAAAAAAACATACGGTTATTGTCAGCATAGGGTTGCGGAGATTATTAAGTTTGTGAATGAGATCATGAACCGATTGATGTAAGACCACCATGGAAAACCTGAAATCACCGGACGTCTGTTTCGCCCTATTGTGCAGCACTTATCCACGATGCTGCTCACGGGATTAGAACCCAGGGCCTTCAGTCTCCAGCGCGAACGTTTAACCTCTAGACTACTAAACCGGCAGCCAATGGGGTTAATGTCAAACCTCAACCAATATACGAAATTGCGTGACCATCTTCCATTGTGCTGAGGTAGATACCTGTCTCTACCTGACACGGATTAGTTCCACTGGTCACGACTTCATACTAGAACTCCAAGAATTTTCTCACGAAGCTAGTCAATAGTGAGCACATGGCAATTATCAACAGATACCTGTTTCTACCTGACATGGATTAATTCATATTCATTTACCTTAATAACTTATTAATATAAAGTTTTTCTTTAAATTCATATTGATGTAAAAAATTTCATCTTTTTCCTTTGTAATTTAATTGTTGAATCCATGAGTCAATTGAAGCTAGATCATCATGAAAAAACCGGAAGCACTGCATGACCGTTTCGTCCTAGTATGAAACTCCTCTGCAGTGCGCATCCGCGATCCCGCCTCGCGAGAATAGTATTTTTATGCAACATTTTAGAAAACATTTCAAGTCAGACTTGTTTTACGCAAATGTATACAACACAGTATTCAATTGATTTTGAAATCATATGCCAACATATAAAGCAAATGGTAGTGAAACAATGGCAACGCAACAAATGTGAGCAACTCAAAAAACTGAAAAATATACATAAGTTTTGAAATAACGACAGTTAAAGCAATTGCTTATTATGTATTACTTTAAACCTGTCAATCCGATTTAGTATTTGTGTTTAACCTAATTTATTGGTTTACGACATTTTGTCTCATATATGAATGAATGGAAATGTTCTATGTAAAGCAGTATCAATTTCTATTTAGAAAAGAAAATTTTACAAATAAACAAAACAATAACTATTTCTGTCACTCAATTCAGATAGATACCATCAAGTATGCGATTGGACTGATTTGGCTTATGTAGCTTACTTTTCTCAAATAACGAAAGATATATGAAATGAAGAAGTTCAGCCGAGTCTGTTGTGAGATAGTAACTCACTGATGACAATAGTGGATGTGTCTCTCAGTTTCGTGTATTAGTTAAAGTTAGACATTAACACCGTCCGATGACAGCTCAGTGGTCTAGTGGCTAAGCGCTCGTGCGCGAAACTGTTAGGTCCTGGATTTGAGTCTCGCGAGTGGAATCGTGAATGCGAACTGCTGAGGTGTCCCGCAAAAGGACGAAGCAGCCTTCCAATGCTTCCAGGTTTTCCGTACTTGTCTAGCTTCAATTGACTCATGATCTCAACTACTGCAAAATGAAGAAAACTCAAATGAATTTCAGTTTCTTAAGGATTTTTAATCAGAGTGATAAAAATAACACAACAAACTGAGAAATCTCATTAAGGCATTTCATTGTAGTAATTTTTCTTTATGTAATTTCGTGTCAATCTATAATTGTTGAAAATAATAACTCTGATACAATTGATTAGTTAAAACAAATTTAAACTTTGTATAGACACACACTGTATGGAAGATAACAACAACAATTAGGAGCCTATTGTGTTTCATTCAGCTAGTCTCTTTTCCAACAAGTTCTGCATATTTTGTTACTTTCTCCTAATAACTACATATTTAATGTGAAAAAAACTTGGAAAAAGTGATCAACAACATCAACGACAACAAAAGAGAGCATAACAATAAATTCGGTTGCATCCTGAAAACATTATCATTCCTGATTGTGGTAAAAATATCTAGACAATAGCATGATATCAATAGATCTTGAGTGGTGTCATAGATTAGTGGTTCACAGATCACTGTTGCTTCTTTAAAGAAGTAGTTTAGAGGTTAAACGTTCGCGTGCGAGATCGATAGGTGCTGAGTTCGAATCTCATTAGGCGGGATCGTAGGTGCAGGCTGTTGAGGAGTCCCACAATAGGATGAAACGGGCGTTCAGTGCTTCCCAGTTTGCTATGGTGGTCTAGCTTCAACTCACTCATGATCTCAACTATTAAAAATTACAATTATATTTATTTCGTATACAATTATGACAAGTATGACAATAAAAATACTTGATAAGTTTACAGTTAACTCTTGAACTTCTATTTAAATATTGTAGCAGAAAACATGAAAACAGGATATTTTTCTGCAAAAAATATTATTAAGTATAACAATTTTAATATAACGAGGAATTCTTATGAATCCTATCATATTTGTAGAATTTGGTCAAATAAAGAAAGAATAATATTCTGATAATAGATTTCAAGTTACCAGTAATATAGTCTCAGGGAATTCTAAAAATATTTTTGAAATCTTATTATTCTTTAAATTTAATTGGTGTTGTTTATTTGTATATTTCCATTGTTATTTAGTACTGCGATTGATCAATCTCATGTTGGCATATATGTATCCTGTGCGGATTGCCTTGATATTGTCTTAGGTTACAAGCTTTATGAGCAAAGATAGATAATGGCTAGCAGTAGAATTCAGAACGCGTGTTGTGTCTTATTTGGGACCCGTCATCTGGATGTACCTGCATCTCAGAGTTGATGTTCACCCTGGAATTCGAACTCAGTACAGTTCACTTCAAACGTCGTAGCGTTATTCAATTATTATTATTTTCAAAAAGTAGAAACATTTAATCACGTTTATTTTACACTGACTTATTAGATGTCTAATTTCTGAAAAAAACTTTGTAAAACGACTGTACTTAAAGTTTGATTAACTGCTAGAAAAAAAGTTAGGCTTAATTTTATAACTTCTCTTTACAATTCATATATCGATCGTTAAACTTCAATCGTCAGTGAATATTGTTATAATGAAACTATTGTTATCTATTTGTGCCCTTGATTAGATTTTCTTCTTGTTCTTTATTGATGTTGAAGAAATAATCAACTAGTATTAACTGTTGCAAGACATAGAAATATTAAAACGAATAATGTAAATATAACTGTAAATGTAAGACATGCTTTTCATGATATATTAAACAGAAAAGTAGTTATTTGACGTAATGGAAAGTACCATATTTTTAGGAGTCTATTGTGACAATAATAATAGTCGGAAAAAGAAGGAGAAACTCAGAAAACTTCAAATATGACTCTTGCTTTAATTGTATTTTTTTTTACCTTCAAGAATATTTCTTCCTTAACCAATGCTGCTACAGTTACTGAAGAAAATCTCAGTGAAAATTGTCTAAAGTTCTTGTATTAATAAAGTCATATCAAGTCAAACCACGTAGTTATCTATGATAGCCTCAGAGGGACCCTAACTAAACGTCAGAAATATTATCTGCCATACAGCTCTGTAAATTTATTTTCTAAATAAACTGAGTGATCATTTGGATGACACACATTTAGTCATGTTTTTATCAGTAAAATAAAAACAAAACTTTAAAGTGAATCTTCCTGTTAATAACATACATTTTATCCTACTAGAATGCTGGGAATTATATAATCATGGGTTGAAGCATTCTTAAATAAATGAGAAAATGCTGTATAGTTAGGAGGAGACAGAAACATTATAAGCTAAATAAACTATATCGTATTCTCGGAAAGCCAGAAGGCATAACAAAATTAAAACTATATGTTAGCTAAATAATAACATATATTTGGATGATTACTGTATGTTCAAATATCTGAACGTACATTCTCAAGTAATTTCAGCCAAAATAGAATCCTGGTCCAATTTTCTTCCGCTTTTCGCCAATTCTAGGATCGAGTCTTTTCGAATCTGTTACATATTCCTCAGGATAAAAAATATCGTCATTTTCCGAATCACAACAAGTCTGTGTTCTTTGATTGGGCTCGAATTTATAGCTTCCAATAACGAAGTGTTCAGGATGAGAATAATAATCATAAGGAAGTGCATGCAACTGAATAAAGCTGAGCAACATAAAACAATGGATGATTAACAACATGCTTCAGAAACCGTATTGACAAATAAACCCAAACAACTCTATTTATATTTACACACATACAAATCAAGGTTAGGTGAATTTTGATAAAATTTCGAAAAGACGTTTTTGAAAGTACAAAAGTCACATATATATTTTGAAATGATTTGTTGAGGAAGGTATCGAAATAAAAGTAATTGGTTTGTTTGTCTGAATTATTTATTGTGCAGAGGGCGTTTCATATCTTGCGTTACTGGCGTAAGTTGTGAAGTGAGGCGATTGGAATAAATATAAAGATCTGCAAATTGCATGAGATTTATGAGCTCTGATATTTCTTAGACCCGAAATACTTAAATGTGTGACAGCTGGAGGCCTAATTTATTCAGTTTGTGCAAATCGATAGCCTGCTTCACACTGGGATGCTATATATATACGGTAAAAGTATTATATACTGATAGCCTTGAGTTAACCTCACTTATTTCGCGCAAATTTCCAAGTGGATTTAGTGATAGAGAGCGCGCCATCATTTAGCTGGTAGAAAGTGGCTTTTAAATTATTGGAAATCAATGTAAATACCGTCCATGTAACGACAAAATGGATTTTATATGTAGCTTAAGCTAGGTTATGTGACATAATTGCTTTCAGGGCTGATTTTTTGATGAGTAATGAGTGGTATTAATCATGCAACCAAGAGTGTTTAGTGAAGCTTGATAATCTCCCTTACTTACTCTCATTAGGGATCTGGACTTTTAACTTCTCAAGTACGTTGTCAGAAAGGTGACAAGGCATTGCATTGTTAGTTCGTGTTAAAAACCCTGACACAAAATTTGTGAACTACTCAAAACTCCAGTTTTACTCCTAATTCATAGCTGCAAACCTTATGCATCACAAGTGATGTCAGATGCTGACAAAAGTAATAGTGATAACCTTAGTTCACAATACTGGCCGTCACCTGTCATATCTGTATGTATGTGGACTTACCCATTTTTCTTTACTAGAAGGGATAATTTGACGTGCGAGTGTTAATTATTATGAGACTGGTCGACCGTTTTGTCCTAGTATGGAACTCCTTAACAGTGTGCATCCACGATCCCTCACGGAAGCATATTGTAGACGGTCGCCGAATATTGTGGATCGGTTGAAGTTAGACATTAACACCGTTGGTTCTCGGCTCAGTGGTCTAGAAGTTAAGCATTCGCGCGCAAGACCGAATATGCTGATCTCGAGTTTCATGCCGCTGAGGAATGCCGTACTAGGAAAAAACAGCCGTTCAGAGCTTCCCAGTTTTTCATGGTGGTCTAGCTTAAATTGAATCATGAGTTCTACTTTTAATTATTATAATTAAAACTGTCATTCCACTGTTATATCAACATGTCGTCTTGTTAGTTGTTATATAACTAGGAAACATATTTTGAATGTAAGGTAAGCTCCTCTATGTTGTCAATATATTATACTTCTCTCATAACGACATTTTAGTCAGGTCAGTTTCATCACGTATACTTTTGCCTTCCTCTTCACTGAATTCAACACTAATAGGTCATTTTAATGTTTTTTCTGCGCCCATTTAGGCGCAAGCAAATGCGTGCTCGTATTAGAGGATGATTAGAGTCCTAATATGTACTCCAAAATGAGTTGCAGTTTTCTATCGGGCCTCTTCAACGATGACTGATGGTAATATAGTCTATTTGAGTCCACGGGATCACCATATCAAACGATGTCACTCCTTATGCTTAAAATTAGTGCTTGCTAAAAGAAACAACTGTTAGAGCACAGTCACAACAGACGGCCACTTTTATCTGCTCGCTGAGCCGGAATATCGAAATACCCACCTAAATGTCTTTCTGTTTGGTATAAGCTACCTACCTGCGCATTAAAGTCACTTGCTACGAGTACTGTCTGAATATTTAGCTTTTGAAGAAGTTCAGAAAGCTTTCTGTAGAATTCATCTTTCACTTCATCCCAGCTGGTCCCCAAATGCCCTGGTACGGCCGAGAGTGGGGAGAGTTCGCTCTCTCTCTCTCTCTCTCTCTCTCGAAATACTCTCACACGGCCACGCGTATATAGCCTCTGCCAGGGAAGTCCTACTCATTGCCTTCTCGTGGCGGGGGTGTTGTTCACGAAAATGAGAGGACGAAAAGCGAATGTCCGGCGCTTTAACCGGATCACAAACCAATGGTGCACATGGGCTCTAGTATCCTGCGGGAACAAATGGCGTATGAACCAAATGTTGGTCACCAGCTACCATGGGACTGCATCTTCTTACGATGCTCCACTACCTTGTGGATCAGACCTTCAGGTCGAAGGCTCGGGGAGTGGCCTCTTAAGAAAACCACCTGCTTCGGTTTGGGCACCCGGGCAGTATCACAGCCCTCACACATATCGAATGAGATTTGTGTGGCGCATATGTATTTGGTGCCTCTTTGTACCATTATCTATGTGTTGAAATAAATAATAATAATAAATAATAATCATCCGAGCTGCAGTCAGTGGGTGCGTAGGCAATAACGACGAAAAGGCAACGACGTGTGTCCCTATTCTTTCGAGGTTTTACAGAGCCGTTTAGCCAAACCACACAAGCGACTGTTAACAGAGATCCATTCTAAAAGTGCTTCTTCTGTCTTCATATTCAATGCTATGTCTACACCCACCAGTCCACGAGAATTAGTCATCGGGTCATCAGAAAAACGGAAAGTGTATCTCGTCCGCTCCCCGTTTTGGCGAGGTGAGGTCAAGTGAATGATCACACTAGGATCCTGTATGCATATGTTGGAGGCATAGCATATATCAATTGTACGATATTCTGGGGTTTTAGTCAAGGACACCTGCTGGCCGATTTGACATAGGGTGCGTGCGTTGAAGGCTCCAATGAGTAGTTTTAAGAGAGGTTTCAGTAGACCTAGGACAGTATTTTGCGCACTTGAATCGTTGACTATGGTGACACTTGAGGGGGAAGTCTAAAGGGGAAGTTTAGAGTTGGAAGTCGAGGTAGGACGAATATTAAGAATTAAAGAAGGCAATTGACTATGAATACAGTGGTGTTGAGTGCTGTTAGAGGTATGATGATGGTTATCACTTTCCGGTTGCCCATACAGTCGGAGGGTTCTTCTAGAGGTACGTGAAAACGAAATTGGGTTAGAGGTAGTCTTAGTGATTGAGAGCGTAACCGCAGTACCAAAGGGACAGCTGCTTAAGGCCGGGCACACAATTTTTTTGTGCGTGGTTTCCGTGTTAGCTCCTTACATGTTGAAACCTTACGACGGGAGACGGAAATCTGTGGGATAAGGCGAGGTATGCATTTTTAGGGTTAACCTTTTCTAACACCATCCTTCCTTGTGGGAAGGCAGCATCGCTGTTATGCTGGTTGTTTGAAGGAAACACCTTGCTGCCGTCACACCTCTAAACGGTCAGCAGTACGACTTTGCCCTCGAACCTTAGGTTTTGTGTTTTTAGTCTTGCCGCTCTTCAACCGACCTGTCTGGCTTGGTAAGACTTTGAGGAACAATTGTTCCAGCCAGTATATCTCGATTGGTGAATCACGATAGGCAAGCTCGACCACCACGTCAAGGTAGCAGCAACGGTTGGGGTAAACATAAACTCTTTGAAAAGGAACGTCAATCCAACGAACATGCAAAGGGTTTTATATGAAGTGTCTGCGAGGCATCTAATCTACTTACCAACAGCAGATTCATGGACTCTCCCAAATATCCTGGTACAGCCGAGAGTGAGGAGAGTTCGCTCTCCCTCTCGAAATGCCCTCACATGGACATGTGTATACAACTACTGCCATGGAAGTCCTACTCATTGCCTCGCGGCATTACTGTTGTTTACGAAACTAAGAGAACGAAAAGCGAATGTCTGGTGCTTTAACCGGGTTGGTGGATGCGGAAGATCCACCTAGGGACTTGGAAAACCCTGATTCCAAACCAATGGTGCACATGGGCTTCAGTGTACTGAGGGAACAAATGGCATATGAATCCATTGTTGGGACTGAATCTCCTGACGTTGCTCCACTGCATTGTGGATTAGACCTCTAAACCAAGGCTACGGGTGTGGCTCCCTAAGAAAACCACCCGTTTCGGTTTGGGTGCCCAGGCAGTATCACAGCCCTCACACAATTCAATGATAACTGCTACTGGCCTCGTTATTGTGTGCCTGTTTGCTCCCTCCTAGCAGTTTGTTGACTTAGAAACTTTCAACAGTTTAGTAACATTTCCAAAGGCATACAAATCGGGTTACTGCAAGCTTAACATAATCTTGGATAAGGTTGTTGGGTTGTCTATCAAGTTATTGTGTGTTATCGATATTGATAACATTTTCTCTTATCTACGTTTGTTACTTTAGACATACTCTTTGCCTGAAAATTGAACAAACAAACAACTTAAACATGGACGATCAAGCAAGTACAATGTTAATTCATAATAGTATTCATTTATTTCACAGCAACAAATGCCGTGTTGGTACTATGAAAGAGAAGAATTATATAAAACACCATCATATTATGATCAAATTGACCATGAAACAGAGACACGTCATCGTAGAGAAGGTGCCAGATTTTTATCAGCTGTTAGTACCAAATTAAATCTTCGATATGATACATGTGCCACAGCGATTGTATTCTTCCATCGATTTTACATGTTCCATTCATTTAAGGCATTTCCACGTTATGTAGGTCTACATGTCAGGCTTTATTGTTTATGGATATCCTTTTGTAGGTAACAGCTGCTTGTTGTTTAATGTTAGCTGGAAAAGTGGAAGAAACACCAAAAAAAGTTCGTGATATTGTTAAAACTGCTAGGTCATTACTATCTGATGCAGATTTCGAACAATTTGGAAATGATCCTAGGGTATGTAGTATTTTTATTTGTTTAAAATTTTTTAAAAATTCCTCTCCCCTCACTTACCTTATTATTTTTAGGAAGAAGTAATGGCATTCGAACGAGTTCTACTAAAAACGATCAAATTTGACTTGCAAGTTTCACATCCATATTCTTATTTACTTCAATTCGCAAAAAGAATTAAAGGTCAGTGTTCAATACTCATCCAATAATATATAAATATTAGTCTTCATTATTTACCAGGGTACAGGAGCAATAACTTATTGTTACTCGATAGTCAAGTAAATGCTCATATATTTTTGTGTAAAGGTTACGGATAACATTCAGCTACCAAAACTGAAGTAATTAAGGCAGGAACATAGACACACTTATTGTTATTCCTTTTTAGCTATTCTATTTAGTTTAAGTGTCCGTGCAGAGTCCCTCGCCAAATTAGTGGTAGCGATTGGTTTGTTTTATTGTGCAATGCCAATAAAGTTTGTCGTTACCCTAAAAGATAAAATCAACGTTTTAGATGTTTTCATGGAATATAGTATAATGATAAACTGTCCTCTTGTTATGTGTTTATACATATAATTGTCATAGGAGCACTACCCTAATTCTTGAAGAATTTAAGTTCCAATCACTTGACCATACCTTTAGATTTCGTTTTATTCATCATGGTTTTCGGAAACAATCACACTTAAATTATGTCTCAAAGTTCAGCACATAATCCTGTGATTAGGTTTAATCAGAATAGTGTTCTTCAATTATGTGGTCTAATTTATCTGCATAAATTTTCATTTGAACTAGTGAATTGACTTTGACAATCAATAAGTAAAAAAGCCTATCCATCACTTATTTAGACGATGCTTTTTCTGAAGAGACGGTTGTCAGAAAGATCTCCCTGCTTTTCTTAATACAAGCGCCTGCGCAGTGTATATCAAAACCCGATAAGTTCAAGTTTCATATATATATATATCGACACTTTTTTTTCTAGATGTCTCATCCTGTCGAAAATTCTACTGGATTTAGTCTATATTAGGGACTAGACAAAATGATAAGCCTTGACTAATTAATACATCTAGTCAAGTCCTTTGGATCATGGGTTACAGTCTGAAGACTTGAGTGATGAAGTTTTTAAAACAACATTAAGCAACACAGTGCAACAGTTTCACTAACGATGATGAGCTTGTGCGCTTAGCTACCATTTCGCAATCCCGAATTCACTTCGGCAAAGGCGACTACTACCATTCTCTTCTATGCTATCCCGTTAACTAAAGCAGTCCAGTTTCGTAATAGAAGCTTTGTAGAGTTAAAAATACGATTAAGTCGATCAGTTATATATTAATTACAATGACTACATTTTACGAACTGAGCAATTAACAACAGCACTAATCATAGTGAAACTGCATTAAAAGTCCATAAAAGTCACGAAAATTTGTTGAAAGTTTACCTTAAACTCGCTGTAAATCGATACGAATTTTCTTACTTAGAAGTTGTATCAAGGTATTCCACATCCCCAATAAAAATATTTAGACGTAAACCTTGACTACTTGATGGTTAAGAATAGATAAAATGTAGTGTTGGTAATTTATTTCAGATCGATTCCAACCACTATGTGATCCCTATATCATTTTTATGCTTAAGAAGTAATAGTTGTACTGAGTCATGTTAGTAGATCCAAACCACTTGATTGGGGTTCGCGCTGCACCTACAATCAACGATTGGAGACGTTTGACGACGCAGCCTTTTATTCACTGAATTGTTTTCATTTAGTTATGCGTGTATATTCTGGTAACTTGGGATAATGTGCGTTTGTGCTGGCCCCTATGTTTATTATAACTGACTGTGTGGTCAGTTTGAGATAGATCCTAACTTCAGTATGAACGATGTTATGATTTAAATAACCTCTACCTCTACTTTTTGTCTTTATTATAGGCAATCAAGAGAAACTGAAAGAATTAGTTCAAATGTCATGGTCATTTATTAATGATAGTTTAGCAACAACACTATGTTTACAGTGGGAACCAGAAATAGTTGCATGTGCTGTCCTTTATCTGGCCACACGTATGAGTAAATTTACAATAGAAGATTGGGAAGGTCGTCACCCAGGTCAACGTTGGTGGGAATGTTTTGTTGAAGGTATGAGTACTGAAGTAAGTTCACTTACCACTGATGTTATTACATTTTTAGCAGTTTCAGTTTTGTGTACTTTTTACTCGGGTCACAAACTGACACCCACTGAAGAACATGTAAATCAGTTTGAATAGGCAAGTGATATTACTGGCTCTTGTACTAATAGTGTATCACAAAATCGAATACATAAAAATGTCCCTAATTAATAAATGACTAATTTAAGTTATGAAAGAATATCACATAGCTGTGTTATCCCTTATTTGTGACTGTTCCACAGTTTACATAGTGACGTTTAATATTGGGCTGGAAGTTTAAAGCCAATATAGTTTGCATAATGTTCACCATTATGGGAATCATCTGTGTTAATTGTACGAACATCAGCTTCGTATTTGTATAAACCAATGGATGGATTATTATCATTAGTGTAAATAATAATAATTGCTTAACGCCTCTCTTGGAGCACAGATTTTTGCCCCCGAACGCCCTGGTACGGCCGAGAGTGGGAAGAGTCCGCTCTCCCTCTCGAAATACTCTCACACGGCCGCGCGTATACAGCCTCTGCCAGGGAAGTCCTACTCATTGCCTTCTCGTGGCGGGGGTGTTGTTTACGAAAATGAGAGGACGAAAAGCGAACGTCCGGCGCTTTAACCGGATCACAAACCAATGGTGCACATGGGCTCTAGTATCCTGCGGGAACAAATGGCGTATGAACCAATCGTTGGTCACCGGCTACCATGGGATTGCATCTCCTTACGATGCTCCACTGCCTTGTGGGTTAGACCATTAGGTCAAAGGCTCGGGGAGTGGCCCCTTAAGATAACCACCTGCTTCGGTTTGGGCACCCGGGCAGTATCACAGCCCACACACAATTGATGAACTCTATGACTATGGCAACTAATTTTCTCGCTCCGATAAACAATCAATCGATTCAAATAATTATTACTATTATTGTCATTATTAATACTATTATTATTACCATTATTGTCATTATTATTGTTATTATTATTATTATTATTATTATTATTATTATTATTATTATTATTATTATTATTATTATTATTTTCCACATTGTTCACCCTCTTTTATACTTATACAGCGGCTCGTCTTTGGTGGAAATTCGACTGTATCTAAACGTTCTCGAGTCACTGTCCGGTTGAAAATTGTATGTTACCACCGATTACGAGAACTGAAGCAGTTTTTCTGAAACCACGTGCACCATTCAAACTTGCTGCCTTCAACGTTCGCACACTAGTACAGGTCTGACAACAGATAGGGCTGGCTATGTCTTTGGAAAGTCTTAATATTGATGTTTGCTGTCTATCCGAGACCCGTATTCAAGACTCTGGCGAAGTACTACAAATTCGATCTCCATCTATCGCTTCGAAAAGCTTGTTTTACGTGCGCTTATCCGGGGACCCTGTGGCATCTTCGTTTGGTCTTGCTGACGTTGGTGTCGCACTATGCGCTAGAGCTGAGGCAGCACTAGTCGATTGGATCCCCATTAACAGTCGGCTATGTGCTGTTAGATTAGAAAGTTCCATCCAAGTGAGAAGAAATCGGTGTGAGAAACGATGTCTTTTCGTCATCTCTGCCTATGCCCCGACAGATTGCAGCCCGGACGCAATCAAGGATGAGTTTTACCACCAGTTATCTGTTCTTCTCCAGAAAGTGCGCTCGACAGATATTGTAGTACTAGCCGGAGACTTGAATGCTCAGGTCGGGCGTCTAGGCACAGAAGAGAGTCGTTTAGGTGGCCGATGGGGACTCGTTGGTCGCAGGTCAGATAACGGGAACCGTCTACTGCAACTCTGCACAGACCACAACCTGTTTCTGGCTAGCACTAACTTTCGGCACACTTATCGCCGATGTGCCACCTGGTGTCCTCCCTCTGCATCCCAAGCCTGGATTCAGATTGATCACATCGCGATTAGCTACCGCTGGCGTGGTTGTGTAAAAGACTGCCGCTCCTTTTGGAGTACCTATCTGGACTCTGACCATGCCTTGGTCTGCGCCAATCTTACCTTACTTTTCAGTGGACAACGAAGTGACCGCCATCAACGGATTGATATCAGCAAGCTGGTTGCAACTTCTGTTGCTAGTAAGTATCAAACCGAGCTAGCCTCTAGGCTAGCTACCACTCCACCGAAAAGTATAGATGAGCATTGGTTGCAATTGCATGACGCCATGAAAATATCGGGAACGGTCAGTTGTGGGTTTGCGAAACGTCCCGCTTTTAAGCACTGGGTTTCTTCTGGTTCCTTACAACTCATTGAAGCCCGTCGGTCTACTCCGGGTGACCGTGAGTTTGACCATAAACGATGGATGTTACGTAATGAAATTGGGCAAAGCTTGCGTAAGGACCGAGAAGCCTGGTGGTCGGAGCGTGCTAATGAGCTGGAAGCAGCAGCTGCATCTGGTAACTACCGGAAGCTCTTCCAGCTCATCCGAGCCACTGGCAGCAAGAAGTCTGGTGTGAGTGAAACAATCTGCGAGGATGATGGGATGCCAATCACTAACATCCATCGACGTCTTGGACGATGGGCAGAAGTTTTCGAAGGGCAGTTCAACTGGCCTGCTGCTCCGGCAACATCGGTCAGACTGTCCTGCCCTCCATGGCCGGTGACGACTGATCCACCAAACGAGGAGGAAGTCCGCAAGGAACTCCAACTCTTGAAGCGTTACAAATCACCTGGCCCAGATGACTTACCTCCGGCTCTTTTTAAAGATGGTGGTGACTTTTTGACTAAGGAATTGACGACGTTGTTCACAAAGGTTTGGGAACTAGAGAGTGTACCAACGTCATGGAACGAGTCGATAGTTGTCCCTATCTTTAAAAAGGGTTCACGTTGTTCCTGTAACAACTATCGGGGGATAAGTCTACTTCCGATTGCTATTGGCTTCCGTCATACTTCGTAGGTTGTTCAAAACCCGAGAAAGATTGACTCGCGAGGAGCAGGCCGGGTTTCGTTCTGGTCGAGGTTGTATTGATCACCTCCGCCAAATGTTAGAACATCGCCATTCTTATCAAAGGCCAACAATCGTAGTGTTTCTTGACATCAGGGCTGCCTTCGATTCGTTGGACAGGACTGTTCTCTGGGATTATCTGTTGAAGAAGGGTGTGCCTGAAAAGTTTATTAACACCCTAAAAGCCCTATATAAAAACACCTCAGGCAGAGTGAGGGCATACAACCACCTCTCTCCATTGTTCCATTCGAGTAGTGGGGTTAGGCAGGGTTGCCCAATCTCACCATTCCTCTTCAACTTTGCCATCGATGACATTCTGGAAACAGCTCTGATGAATGTAAGTAATGGTGGTGTGGATCTGTTGCCTGGAGAAAGACTTCTCGACCTTGAGTATGCGGACGATATTGTCTTACTGTGCGATAATGCCCAAGGCATGCAATCCGCACTTAATCAGTTGGCAATCAGTGTCCGTAGGTACGGTATGTGCTTTGCACCTTCGAAGTGCAAAGTACTTCTACAAGACTAGCAGGATTCTAATCCTGTACTCACTCTGGATGGTGAGCAGATAGACGTAGTCGAGAAGTTCGTGTATCTGGGTAGCTGCATAAGTGCTGGTGGGGGTGTGAGTGATGAGATCAATGCACGTATAGTGAAAGCCAGAGCGGCTTATTCCAATCTGGGCCATCTTTGGCGCCTTCGTGATGTTAGTCTGGCTGTAGAAGGTCGGATCTACAACGCGTCGGTGAGAGAAGCTTTGCTCTATGCTTGTGAAACCTGGCCTCTCCGAGTTGAGGACGTTAGACGACTCTCTGTGTTCGATCATCGCTGTCTCCGAAGGATTGCTGATATTCAGTGGCAACACCATGTCAGTAATGCAGAGGTTCGGCATCGTGTGTTTGGGCACAGTGATGATAATTCAATTGGTGTCACCATCTTGAAACACCGACTTCGGTGGCTTGGACATGTTCTACGAATGTCGTCCCAGTGAAATCTAATTTAAATGTTCTTCTCTAGTTAGGTCTCATCAATTCGATATACTTTTATCTAAACACTGATGTCCCTACTGAGGCTAGAATTCCAGTAACCAGTCAGCCTTAATAAACATATGGGCCAGCACAGACGCACATTATCTCAAGTTACCACTACACATAAGCATAACTAGATAAAAATTCACTGAGTAAAAAGCAAGTTAAAATAATAGTTATATGAATATTCGTCAAACAGATTAAATGTTAGGGGTATATTTCTAAAAGAAGAAATGCAAAGATGACACATATAAGGAAATACTGAAATGCAAGCGTCAGTAGATTCGCTTCACTGCGACCAATTTTGAGCTACGTCGACACACGTCTCCAACCATTGATTTTAGATGTGACGCGGACCCCAATCAAGTGGTCTGGATCTACCAACATAACTCAGTCCAACGGTCACCAGCTTCATGGACGGATATTATTCTTGGTTTGACCTCTCGTAGTTTTCTCCACAATTCTGTCTACTCCAGCTAACATCGCATTTTGGGATAGGTGGAAAATTAGGATATGTAACAATTGTTCAAGCCACTTGAAGAAGTTTCACGAACTGTAGTATCCAGTAGGAAAACACAAGGGCATCGTATGAAATTTAGAGAATATAAAGTATCATTGAACTCATTAAGCGATCTCAGTTAAACTTAGATCGTTTAATGAGTTCAATGAAGGTCAACAATCTTTATAACCCTTTACTAATCCGTTCAACAAAATTATTTTTCATGTAGTATTTAGATGGTATGTCCATCATTATATAAAATGTGATGCTATTTATTTATTTTATTTGAACACAGATATTGGTACAAGGAGACACCAAATACATATGCGCCACACAAATCTCACTTGATTTGTACGAGTTCTGCGATATTGCCCGAGTTCCCAAACCGAAGCAGGTGATTTTCTCAGGGGGCCACACCCGGAGCCTTTGACCTAAAGGTCTGATCCAAAAGGCAGTGGAGCATCGTAAGGATATGCAGTTCCATGGTAGCCGGTGATCAACGATTGGTTCATACACCATTTGTTCCCTCGGTATACTTGAGCCCATGTGCACCATTGGTTTGGAATCAGAGTTTTCCAACTCCCCTAGGTGGGCTCTTCGTGTCCACCAACCCGGTTAAATCGCCGGACATTCACTTTTCGTCCTCTCAATTTCGTAAACAACACCCCTGCCATGAGAAGGCAGTGAGTAGGACTTCCCTGGCAGAGGCTATATACACGTGGCCATGTGAGAGCATTTCGAGAGGGAGAGCGAACTCTCCTCACTCTTGGTTGTACCAGGGAATATGGGGGGCATCTCATTTGCCCCCATAATGTGATGTATTAGTCAAAAATCTCAACACTGTGATGTGACCCAGCACATAATGAAATTTTTTTCTAGAAATAAAAGAATAACATTTGACAATTTAAAGAACGATTCGTTTTTCCCAAATTACTTTATTCTATTAACCTATTTAATTAATAATAAAATATTGTAGCTTTTTAAAAAAAATCTCTTTTTTTCTTCAAAATAATAACATATGTAGGTTATGGAAGATATATGTCATAAAATTTTAGACTTATACCCTGCTGATGGAAATACTGGTGATGAACAAGTTGGAAGTAATATTAACACATCTACAACTAAAATAACAACGAATAATATTAATTGTAACAGTAACAGTAATGTAACTACAGGTGAATTACCAATTCATCATGTAACACATTCAATATCATTCGATTCAAATAAATATCATGGAATAAATAGTAAAGCAGAGCCACCTGCTAAAAGGCAAGCATTAATGCGTTCGTCAGGGAATAATGTTTATTCATCAACTGTACACACTGGTCATTCTAGTAGTAGCAGCAATAATAATAATATTAATGTTACATCATCGATGATGAATACCAATACTGCAGTAATGAAACATGTTCCATATCCCTCACATTATCGTCTACCAGTTGGTGCGACTGCTAACAATAATAAAACAACTGTCTATAAATGATATGGTGCTGAAATAAGTGAGTGATATATTATTGTTTTCTAAAAGAAAGTTTGGTGGTATTCATAGATTCTCCGCATGTAACTGATACCGCAACAACTTACCTACTGAATCTTATTGAACTGCAACTCTGATCTGAAGGTCACGTAATTACTTACGCCTATTACCCCTCGTCGAGAAGCATAGGCCGCTAACCAGCACTCTCCATCCATCCTTATCCTGGGTAATCCTTTCTAGTCGCTATTCATTCTTTCCATGTCTTCCTATTCCTGACGTAAAGTGTTCTTTGACCTTCCTCTTTTCCGTTTCCATTCAGGATTCCAAGTTATAATAATAATAATAATAATAATAATAATAATAATAATAATAATAATTATTATTATTATTATTATTATTATTATTATTAATGGCTTTATTCAATATTATATTTTGGTACAATATAGAATTCTCAGCACAGTTAGGGTGTGCCTCGTGGCTCAGTTTGATGATTTTCTCAATGCGTGTCCTATCCACTTCCAACGTTTTTTCCTCTTTACTTGGTAGTTGGTTTGTTCTCTCCCGCCGTAGGCTGTTAGTGATGGTATCCGGCTAACGGAGATTAAGTATCTTGCGTAGACAATTAATTATAAATACTTGTACCTTTCTGATGATGGTTGTAGTAGTTCTCCACGTCTCATCTGCGTACACTAGGACTGTCTTGACGTTTGTATTGAAGATTTTGACTTTGATGTTGTCTGACAGTTCTTTTGAGTCCCATATGTTCTTCAAATGTAAGGACACCATCTTTGATTTACTAATCCTTACATTCACATCTGCATCTGAACCTCCTTATTCATCGATGAGGCTTCCCAAGTACATGAAAGATTCCACATCATCCAGAATTTCTCCATCAAGTGTGATTGGGTTGACGTTCTTTGTGTTGTCCTTGAGGGTCTTGCTGTTTCCTTTGTGTATTTTGAAGCCTATTGATGCAGAGGCTGCTGATACACTAGTTGCCTTCATCTGCATTTGTTGATGTGTATTGGATAGAAAGGCCATGTCATCTGCGAAGTTCAAATCTTCTAATTGATTCCGAGCTGTTCATTGTATTCCGTGTTTTCCCTCAGATGTCGAGGTCTTCATAATCCAGTCAACCACCAGAAGAAAGAGGAAGGGAGAGAGTAGGCAGCCTTGTTCGACTCCGGTCCTCACTTGGAATGCGTCTATCGGCTGTCCTCCATGCATGACTTTTCAGTGTTGTCCGTTGTATGAATTTCGTGTGATGTTGACGATCTCATGTATACCATAGTGTCGAAGAAGTTTCTATAAGATTCGCTTGTCCATACTGTCAAACGCCTTCTCATAATCAAGGAAGTTGATGTATGGTAACGACTTCCACTCAATTAACTGTTCGACGATGATCCGTAGTGTCGAAATTTGGTTTGTGCACGACTGATCCTTAAGGAATCCAGTCTGTTGATCTCATAGTTGAGCATCTACTGAATCTCTCATGCAGTTAATCAGCAATCTGTTACGAGTGATTCTTGCTGTTAGTTTCATGCAACCTAACAGTCACACAAATGTTCATATCCTCGGCTTTCGACTACACCTTTTTATGTGCTAGGATTAGTTGTATTAAAATGAATGGAAGATATACTTTAATGATTCAGATAATCCTTCATACATGTTCAGAATAAACAAATCAATGTGAAGATGTAAATAATAAAAATTATTTCTCCAATAGTCAGTAATTCCTATTCATCTCCAGTAGCGAAACTTTATTATCAATTCAGGTGTCACGCCTTTTTTTTCATCCATCAGATGTTGAGCAGTACATGAATTTCAATACAGTCATCTCTTGTCTTTTTTTTATATAAACGGTGGACAATCAGGGGACTATACCAAAAATTGCAGTATTCCATTTTGTGATTTCCAGTATATCGCATCACTATAGGCTTTAAGGCTTTCGTAATACCCTGTGAATGCACTTATGATTTATATTCATTTTCAGTTCAAATAAATCTAGAACAGGCAGTATTTACATCGTCTAAGAAATAAGTCTAAGCAGGCTACTAGATAATATACAACCAATAGAAATACTACATCGTAATCAATTTTGAGTTGCATCATCCAATATTTCATCATGAAGGCCTTAATCAGAAATCCTACTGTGAGGATGGTCCACGGGTGAACTCGAGAAAGCTCTAAGATGTTCAGAAAGAGTTGAAGATATTCGATCCAATCATTTTTTGGAAGAATATTCCAGAATCCTTATGTATATCTTCCCTATTGGCTAATAACCCCCTTTATGCGGATTGGAGGACTGTAATGATGATTTCGTTTTTACTAAAAATTATAAATATCTGACAGTTCTGTACCATAAATGACACTGTTTGGAATAGCATTCCTTTCACTTGTGTCCTGTTTTCTCATTTGCGACTTGGTTTCTGGCATTCGAGTGCTCTAGTTGTACGTGGTATTATGAGAAACTGAGCTTCTAGATATAACACCTACTATTTTAAATTGTTATCATATCTCTTCATATTTGTCTATCTATGACATTTTCTATTTTGATTCTTCTCAAAAGCTCTTCATTCCTATTTCACAATAAACAAATACCTAAATCATATTAATAAACAATCGGAAAATCCTATTGAATGCATAACATTGTTAGAAACCATTAATATCGTTGGATGCCGGCTCAGTGGTCTAGTGGTTAAGCGCCCACATGCGAGACTGATAGATCCTGGGTTCGGATCTCGAGAAGCGAGATCGTGGATGCGCACTGCCAAGGAGTTTCATACTAGGACGAAACGGCCGTTCAGTGCTTCCGGGTTTTCCATGATGGTCTACCTTGACTTGGCTCATAAATTAAACCATTAAATTATTGATAAATTACATAAATAAAATGATTTTTTCACTCATATTTTCAAAGTCAGTATTTATACTATATTTTATTTTTTTCCTCTGAAAATTACAGGCATATACACAACAATAATTTATTATATAAATCAAATGGTGAAGCTTACCTTATTTATTGTTTGCGTTCAGGGCCTGAAAATTATTCGATCTAGATCAACTCTGGATCAACCATTAAAAATAAAATGTAACTGCTGTATTCTAGTATTCAGGTTTTTCTGTATATACAAATTATATATCTAAATAAATAAATATTTATATCTGTGATGAGAAACCTAAGTTTCTTTTTGGAATTAACGTTTACTGTGTACCTGTTTTTTTCTCTCATTTTCCTTTCACTAACATCAAGAGTATTTTCATTGTATCACATTCTTCTCCATATGAATTCTGTTAAAAATAAGAACTATACTTTTCACTGATGAGTACAGTAACTAACAATAGTTTTTGTTTGATAAACCATGATTATTGCTTAGAAGATACTAATAATCGATGGCTGTTCTCTCGTGTTTATTCACTAGCTTAAATGTGATTAGACTAGATGGTGGTTGGAGATAGTCGACAGGAATCCCTGGACCCGGGTTTCGTGTTACTTGGCACTCGTTAGAAAGGTGTTCCTGCTATCTTGAGGGAATTGGTGCTCCCTGGCGGATTTGATCTCGTGTCACCCACCCTCACAGTCAGAAACGTTACCACTGAGCTATCCGAGCCGCGACTGACCTCCATCTAATCTCAATATATAGTGTCCGCAGTGTCGAGTCACCTAGACTAGTGGCCACATTGCAACATGATCGATAGAATTCGATCTTCACTAATAAGGACTAGACACGCATGAGATTGATCGCCACCCAGTGATCAATCAATTGTGATTAAATGTGATTAGATATTTTCAGTTCGTCTGTTCGCGATACTTTTCATAGTTACTATCAATAATGATCATGACTTCATTTGAATTTCAGTTATCGATTTGCACATCGTTTTTACTCCCTTCCCCATATATCAGGTGATATATCTAAGTCTTATACAAAAACCCGCCTATTTGAGCCGAATATAAGACTTATGCGTAGCTACTTAGTTGTATTAAATGTATTAACATTTTGGTTAGAATGTGTTCCTTCATCTGCGTGGTTGAATTGTGAAGCCTCCGTTAGCGTCCTGAACTACATCGTCGGGAATTATGTCATATAGAATTGAGCAATTTGACTATTCATTCATCAATGTGTCCCTGCTGACTGTCATGTTCAATTAGAAACTTGCTACCTAACTTACCCTACCTGTGTTAATTGATAAGTCAGGTCACCGTCGACATTTCTTAGTGATTTCAGATTATCTCCTAGGAATCCTCTAGGATCCTTATTTTTTCGAATTAGAATTTCTACATTTCCCCAATCAAATTCTTCTCCATAATTATCTACGCATATTGATGCAATATGTTCTATCTTCACACTAATAATCTGTGCTCATCTATACACAAATAATAGGTGAATCCACTTTGGTCAATATAATGCTTGCTACAACTGGTGCACTTTATTTAATGAATGATACTGCCACCTTCAGCATTACATTTTGAATAAAGCATAATGAGTAACTTCTTACAATCTCAATTATACAAGGATATAGACAAATTAAAAAAAGAGGTATACCGTCGAACCTTTATTAGGCTCTCCTAATTAAAATAAGTTTACCGTTTAAGATGATACTAGATCAACGTGGCAGTGATGAATTGTAAATTTAGATTTATGATTCTAAACTGGTTGCTGTGGTTGTTGGCCTGTCAATCAATCATGGACGTTTCTACAAACTGTTAATATTGACTTGAAAAATTATCGCCAAATCAAACTAAGAATGATGCCTAATTCAATCAAGTGATGTACTTACGCAAGGGTATAAACAATGAACGAAGTTCTTGGATCGTTAACATCTTTTTACAGTGAACAAACAAGTCACTAAGTTACAGTTCTATTCAACAAGAATATACACACTAAATGATAAAAAATATATATATTATGCCACTCAGTAAAAAGAAAAAAGAAGGTAGGTAGTTGATGAAAATAGCGAATTCGACGAATCGAAGTTATTTCAGTTTTATGCAGTAATTTTTCAGAGAAAAGCAACAATATGTATTGTAGGACGTCGGATGAATAAACAGGTGGAAGAAGCAAATGTTAATTTAACTTTTAAGAAAGATTTTTTCTCCTTGGTATCTTTGTCCAAGTGTAACTGATTGATAGAGCTGGATATTTTGATCTTGAATCTTTCTATCTGGATAATAGTAGGACTAATTGTAATTATCACATTTTCATTCTTAAAGTTGTTTGTTGTACATCCCGACTTTCTTCAGGACAGTCCATATTTGTCCGCTTTGAATTGGATATCATTTTTCTTCTGATACCTTGTACAATGAAATCATAATCAGCGTTCAAAAGCAAGCTAGATTGAGCTATTCGGCCATAGCTTCGATTACTGAACTTATGAAAAGCAGCCTGTGAATAAATATTAGTAAAATAAACATGTGCTTAATCTCTACCATCTGATCAGTTAGTTAAAACGTATGAGTGGTAAAAATGAAGTGGCTCAATGAGTATACTCATAGTATATTAATTATTACATGGTATTATCTTAATATATATATCAAGTTGTACATAATATTAGTGTACTCAACTTTATACATTCTCATGTGACGGTTAATGATACACCTCGGATCTTGGAACCGAATAATAGGCGAAGATGGGTTTCACCCTGATATTCATTGGACGAAAGCCTATCATTTTAAGTACCAAACCATCTCGATGGTAGATATAACAGTGAAGATTACTGATTACATTCGAACAAGCTATTCTTGCCGTTCAGGTTTGTGTACTCTTTTGCTGTCTAAACACATCTACAAATCAGTATTTTTGCTTACTTCACCATAGAGTCATATACCTGTCATAATCGTAGCCGAGCGAACAATAAAGATGTAACTTGTTATTTTCTTCACTGAAGTTTCAACATCACAATAAGTCAGAAGTTTGGAACATTGTAGATAGTATCATTTAACCCTAATACAGTAACTGTGGCTCCGAAATTTGGATAGTGAATTTCACTTCGTTTATGTCTTATAATGGCAATCCAATCAAGTAAAAGTATCCTCCAAACATAATTCGCAAGCTTTCCGGTGGTTCGAATATACGTTATTCAGTTTAATCCACTGGTTAATCAGACTCCATCTCATTACTGAGTATGACCACAAATTATTCGCTAAATAAAAAATAATAACCAGTTTCATGATAAGTGACGGATCTTCAACTCTTTGAAACAGTATGAATTCCCATAGATTCCTAGTTATGAACGCTTACAAGTGGCAACAAGCCTGTGTGGTGATTATAAGCTCTTGAAAACAGACTAAATACCTAACGTCTCAAAATACTGATGATTGGTTTTGTATCGCTCTGAAACATTCCTCAATCCAGCGTCTCAATACATTACATATCACCTAAGGATGATACTAGTTGACACTCAGTAATCAACCGATATACACCAATGTTTACCAAGTGGTTATTTGGTTGTATACTGTAGTTTCCGCTTACCGAGATCTGTCAACTTGTATGCATAATCATCAGAATAAATCAGTATCACCTTATTGCTATTTAGTCAACAAGTTATTGTTCACTCATTCTTCGTTTCCAACAGATAGTGACGCGTGAATAACATAAATAATTGAGACAATCAGTATTGTTGCACTCCTTTTTCTAGAACTTAATACATACGATTTTGTGGCTACTTATATCTATTTAAGAATGACCCTTTAGTGCTAAACGTACCGATTTCGAAATTCCTTTTTTTGTTACACTTTCTTTTTGGATTTATTACTTACCTCGTAATTTCTGTTGTTTATATCGGAGGTTGGTAATGTTCGTATAATATTCTGCACATATATAAGTACCATTGGCAATAGATTGGTAACATCCTCATGTCCCATACTTAGACCAAGTGCTTTTGGCCATGTTTCAAATGTTACTGATAAACCCAAACTGCCATTATTTTCAATCTGAATATCATCTGTTTCACTGTTTCCATTTTCATACTCTAATCGTATAAGTTCACGTGCCAAGTAGACGCCAGCTGCGCATTTTACACTGGCTGAAGTACCTGCAGTTGATAGTTCAGTTAAGTTCAATTCGAAAAGATAACGACAAACTAATTCTATCTATAAATTTTTAGGAGAGAAGCAGAGAATAATTTTGAATCACCAATTGCCTATTATTATTATTATTATTATTATTATTATTATTATTATTATTATTATTATTAATAATTAGGTCAGAATACAAAAATTTTTATACTTCTAAACTAATCTAATTGCAAGACACCGGTTTTGAAAATTTCAGTGTAACTTCGTAAACGGACTCATGTTAATATGTTCTATCACAAGAAGCATATTTTGCATTAGGCCTACTCAAATTGTAGTAGAAGTGAAGTTCGAACAAGCAACCTAATGACTGATAACCTTGATCCATTGTAATCTTCCTGTCGTACAAAGAATCATGTTTTCTTTCCTATAGAGACCAACTCGGATTCCTAAGATATCCTTAGTCAAAAGACTAGTTCATTTTCGGGAGAATAACTGTGTTAGTTGAAGTTGTGACTAAGGATTGGTTATTATTCGGACCAAAATTTTGTTACGTTTTAAGTCACCAACTTTACATATACTTGTTTGGAACGCTGTTTTACTTATCTGTTAGTTCCGTGAAATCCCAGTATTTATGTTATCTCATTTATCCAATAACTAAACATGACAATCATTAGTTGGATTGACTGTTAGGTATAGCTCTGTGTTTTCTTGTCACTTTTATTGTTCCGCGTCAATAATTTACAGGTCTTAGTAAAAGCGAAATGTAACGAGTCTCTTTTAACAAATTAACTTTATCATTATTTCACTTGGTTTATTTAATTATAATTGGATCTCGAAACATTGTCATGCTCATCGCAAGATACGTAGGTAACGTTGAAGCGTATGAGGCTTAAGGCTACATGTAGATGGAGAGTTTTAAACGGAGATGAATCGATTATTATATACTCAAACTTTAATATTTCTTCAGCATAGAATTCATCAGCAAAATCAAATGGAATTAAAACAGTATAGATCTTGGAAGAGCTGAAAATTGAAATACAAAACTGTCTCATTTAAATATCTACCTAAAATTTTTAAATTTCTGATAAAATCGAGCGGTTTAATTGGCTCAAAATCTTCAACATTAAGCTTCTTTTTGTTACATCAGTCGGTTAGTCATATGCAACACGAAACCTTGTTCATATGTTCTTCGGTTCAAGTTGCCACACTACATTAGCATAGTGATGAAAAATTGTGAAAACGAACCTCGGAGTAGAAGAAGTAGTGGCAATTTCAGCAGTAGTACAAAAAGGGTACAGGTGAAAGTATGAAGAGATTTAGAAACTCTGGAAGTACAAAGAATGAATGTATTTGCGCCATTGCAGAAGACGTTAATCCATGTCACCCAAGGTCTTCAGCCATTGATCACGATCACGTGGAACCCAACCAGATATTCTCCATCTCTTTGTCGATGACTTTCATGAACTGATCCCTTGTTTTGGTTAGACGTCTCTAGCTCTGTTCCAGCTTACTGCTCTTATTACATTAGTATCTGCACTCGTGTGTCAACCAAATTGTTAAGTCAATCAAGTGGTAAAATACAAACCCTTACAAGTAACCTTATATCCGTTGAACAAGTGGGTGGCTATTCCGACGTCGAATGTGAAAGGTCCTGAGCCTTAATATGAACATAAACACTAGGATCCAGATACATCAAGCTGACGAGCATCAGAGGATGAAACACGCATCTTGAATTTCACTGCTAGGCGTAACCTAACCAATTGCCAGTATCGACGAAATCTGCTCAATATTAACTTGTGTCAAAATAAGCTATTCTGTTCCAGTAATAACTCTTCCAAAAAGATTCTCTACAGTATCTAGACAAACGTTATCTTATAACATCATAGTTAGCATCCTTACAATTAGTCATTATTATTCACTATTATTTAAAAAACCAATAAGAAACAGGAAGGACTGGAGATCTATTTCGTCCTAGTACGGAACTCATCAGCAGTGCGCATTTACGATCCCACAACAAGTGGTCCGTACCCAAGACCTTCGGTTTTGCGCACGTACACTTAGTCTCTAGAGCATAGAGCCGGCGTACAATTGTATACATGTCTAACTGCTACCAATGCATAATAACGTTGAATCACCTTCCAATGTATTGGATGGGCAGCTACTATACACTCGGCATTGTTGAACTTCGCTGATTATGGCTTCTCACTAGAACTCCGGAATTATCCGTCGAAATTAGACGCCAGAGAATACATGAATATTTACTATAGGGAGTTTACAGAGTTCTTTTACAAAAGTATTATGGATCGATCATACTTAACCTATCGTACGCAAAAATAACTTGATAAAGATACCGAATGTAATTAAGTTTTTATTCCTATATTTAAGATAAATCTTACCTTTGTCTTGCCAGTTAGAGTTAGATCATTACAAGCTGTAAATGCACGATCTAAAAAGTGATGCGGTAAGGGTATATTGATATCAAAATCCAATGCTTCTAACATTTTAAATTCAAAATCTAGCACCTTTGTAAGTAAAAAAACACAAAGTAAAGTAGAATAGTCAAACTAGATTCATTGTTTACATGCTGTACTGACTTTGTCTTAAGAGCTATTGAAGACCTGGAAGGGCCAGGCAAGTCGTTCGCCCTAATATCGTGTTGTATACGTGAAAAATTTCAGACTAGGCTGCCGGGAAAAAATATCTGAAATATGTTTCACCTCTGCTGCTTCAATTTTAATGATCATTTGTTATTCTGTGGTTTGTATTGAATGTTATAACACCAGATTCAGAAGCAGCCATGCCATGGGAGAGCTTAGATGAGAACCAGTTCCACCTACTAGGCATCATGGAAACAATTTCTAAAGTAAGTAATGACTAAGAGATATTGCGCTTATAAATACTGTTTCTGTGAGCTTTTTACAACTAATCTTTTGTGAACTGCTATCATAATTCTCAACTTTTGTGCAGTGACTGAAAAACCTAGTAGTCCAAACATGCAAATAAAATAAGAATGAAAGTTACCCTCGTAAATTGTTTAAAGTTTATTGATCTAATTGGAGTGATCAGACGGATGAATCGTAATGGTGATGAGGTAGATTGTAAAGTAGATGACAAGTTATTCAACTACAATTGAAGATACCCGAGAAGCTGGTTGGAAGACAAAAATCGGTGAGGTAATTGACCACAGTTTTGGCACTTTACAGTTAGTTATTACTAACTATTGAAACTAAATGTAATACAAACTCTGAATCATATTATAATACACTCATTTTGAACTACATTTACTTGTCCTTGCAAAGATGAAAGTGATCACATGTTAGTTGGTAGATTCTGCTGATTGAAGAGAACATCTTATGTAAACTATCTAAATGGGAGTGTTATTTTACCACTTTGTTGATAACACTACAAATTTGATATCCTAAAAACAACCTATCAAACATCAGTAGTCACACAGCATTATTATTATTATTAATTACGTGAACACATAGACCATTTGATTCCTATCTACTTAGTTCGTCATAAGTTAGAAATATGCTTTGTAATATGTCGCAAGTATATCAACAAAATTGATTAGAGTCTTTATTTACACTTAACACTGATAATGGATCAGAAAGTTTATGTATATAAATAGTTATATGAATACTGATGAAAAGCTTACAGACGGAATCAGCCGTTATATAACTGAAAGTAGAATAAATATGATTATTCAGATTGCATATTATCTTGTCCAATAACACATCATGAAGATCGAATGCTTCGAGTTGATATCCACTGTGCTGAGGTCTCAAAACCTATCTCCATCTACACCCGTTTGAAAACCAGATAAGATCACTAACATTTATTCTATGTATGTTGATCAAACCTGAGTACACAAATCTGCACCTGATGGGTAATTTGCATGATTATCCTTACTATTATATATCAAATAAGTAATAAAATACTTTAATCAAGTCAATTTAGTAGTTACCTGTTTAGAATTATACGAATCCTCGGTTAAATAACACAAAATTTTAGTTGCTGGAGGGAAGCGTTCAACGAATTTAACAGCAATAAATATTGCTGTAACACCAAGTAGCTGGTATTCTGACGGATATAAAGTAATTTGTCTCCAGGTATACTGATCAACTAAACTGACAGCTAGATGCAATGATTCTGTGCGCAATTTCAAATACTGTTGTACCTAGAATTGAAACAAAAGATAATGTTTATGGGAATTTAAAGTATAAGTGATTAAGCAGATAGGTAACAATTCTATCTTTTTTGTTCCATAGTACTGTTTAGATGTAAGTAATCAAATTCACATTAAGATCATTTAGCTAAGTGACTCAAACTGGAAGCATACTGTATATGAAGTCGAATGACTAGAATTCATTACTATTAAGATGTATTCTGAATGGAAAGATTTGGTATTCTTTGCTTGGATGTTTTTTTATTTATTTAAACATGTCAGTTTGAACTAACTACATTAGTTGATGGTAGAAAAATATTCGTTCAATAATCTGAGTAATCTGTTTCTATGCTAGTAACTTAATTAGATTTAATCATTTTCTACACAATATGAAGTCAATGCAGTTCTGTGTTAATATTTTCGTTAACTTGTTGATGATCACGCTACTTATGCTGACAGATATAAGTAGTATTTAGCACCAATCGGAAGTAGAATGCCTGTCAGCAGAAGATTGAACTGACGAGAACAGGAACGGCAATAGTAAGCAATTGTGAAACAACTGGATTGGAAGAATCATGGAGCATGTAAAGGACAACTGAAGAAAGATGTGTAAATAATGTATTTAATGTATGATTTTCATTTTTTTTTACCGCGCTAGTGTGATTTTGCACAAAATAATCAATTGGTTTTCCTACCAAGTCATCGTTCATTCCAGTTGGATTATTCAAGATTGTTCATCACAGCTTTTGAAGCTTCACTAATTATACGTTGAAACATTATATCTTCCTAATATTAACCCGTCAGTTGCATTAAAACTTCCACTATGTTTCTATGAATAGTATTCCTTATGGATACGGGAAGATAGCTCACTTGAAGTTTCTGATGTAACTTTCGTTAAATTTTTAATCTAAGTTACTGAGCACTATTCAATATCATAAATTGAATAGGACAGTTTTATTCACATTAATATAGGTGGTTCCTTTGACTGTGTTAGAGATACTTCTTATGAAGGATTGTGACTGATAAAGTCAAAAATATCATAAATGAAATAGTAACTTATGGATGTTATTCTATAATGTTCACTCCGTTACTAATTAATTGAAGTCAGAAATAAGAACTTTCTGAATCCAAGTCATTAGTCTTAAGATACTTTATCTAGTTACATTAGCTAAGGATTATTTGGTATAATCCTGCTTATGATTTTATAATTAACAGTGGTGGGATGTTCCAACTTATGGTAGAACACCTGATAAATACTTCCAAGTTTTCTATAGTCTTGTCTTTTGAGAGTAGTCCGCTATGTAAGTTGCAATTACTTCCATACGTTTAAATTCATATTCATCTTATTTTTAATTGTTTGTGTGTATTTGCAAAGAACACAAGAATCGCAAGTAAAGGGGCTAGGCTATAGTAAATATTCAAAAGTAAAATATATTGTAATGCCATGATTATAGTAATTTAATTAGTAACTCGTCCAGTACAATTCATCAATCCAGTTTAACTACCATTGTGTTGTGGTAAACATCGTGTTGATTAAGCTTTCGAAATACATTATTGGCGTTAATAAAACATAAAAGTACAAGTTCTGTTCTAGACATTATTGTTATTCATAGAAAGATTTTAGATGGGAATAATATTTAAAATACTAAAAAAATATTTTATGTTACTTTGATCACAAACTGGCATCACTTGAAAAACTACAGAAAAAAAACTAGGGAGATTTGACGGCTGTTTCATCATAGTTTAGGACATATGAACCCTATTCACAGGATAGTATAGGACCTTCAGCTCATGTAGGGATCACAATACTGTTCGACTTTTGGGTTGGAATTAAACTCTGCACACTTTCAAATCCAGTTATTTTGGATTTTAGCACAATCCTGATTTTAAATTGTTTCCCAACTAGTGCGAATTCCGAATATAAATAATCCCTCGATTAGACGAGATCTCTAAAAAAATTCATCTTATTAATGATTAAACTCACTCTTATCATCCAATCGCAAAGAGTTGCTCTTACAGTTTCTGTCAGACCATGTCGTTCCAAGAAATTCGCCTGATAATACGAAGCCGCTTTCAAATCTTGGATGAATAAGTAACGAAAAATCTGTGCGTCGGGCGAGTAGCCATGAATAAAATGAGAAAAATAGTGATTATTTACCAAATATGGATAAAGATAAAACACACAGTCCATTGTTCAATATCCAAAATACAGTTTTATATGTACAATGTTGACGCTGGATAAACAATTACACACTGTGATACATGCATAAATAGCTTTTCTATCAAACAGCCTAATATAAATTCATTTGCATTGGTTTTTTGAATCCTTCGACTGATGTTTAAGACTCCTTTAAGATATCAGACAAACAGCTAAACAAGTGCTTCTTTAAAGAATGAATCACCTTAGAGAGTTAATAGTGTTAAACTACAATCTTCAAGGTCTTTGATAACTCCTTAACCAATGAAAAGATTATTTAATTAACTCAAACTATTAGCTACACTTAAATTATATCACTTGATCCATATGTAGTTGTGTTTATCACAGCACGTTTTCTTACTGAACCTCAAAGAAACATTTACTTCGAATATTAAAACAAAGACTAACTTACGCGTTCATGGTTTAAGTAAAATTCCCCCAAATGTTGTTCATCGGCTGCAGATCGTGGCAGTGAAATCACTGAGCGATGACTATAGTATGGTTTTACTTTCTCGTTGGAACTATTGTTATTATTATCACGATAGCATTCAGAAAGAATTTCATTTCCTGCTATTCCATTGTTAATCTCTTTCTCAAAAATTATTGGTAATTCATCAAAGAACAACGCTGTCATCATTTTGGTACTTTCTAAAACAGACCATTTTATCAATCTTCTATCCTTTTTGCATATATACAAATCACTTTCCTGACTAGTACTTATTCCTGTAAAGTGATCATCAACTATTTGATCATATGATTGACATTGGAAAACACATTCTTCACTTTTAATCTGAATTTGATTCCAATCTGTTATCTTATGTACATTATTATCATCTAGAGTAAGCTTTCGAAAATGTATCAATCCTACTGCTGAATCATCTATAGACTTGGATTTTTCTAAAGAATAATGTGAAAGAAATGAAGAATGAGAACGATCCATAATACACGAACACTATTTATCATAGAGTAATATCTAATAAAAAATATTTGTGTTCAAGTGTCCCTAAACATGATACACAATAGAAAATCTATTTCATCTTTACAATCTCTTGTATGTATGATGAATAGTACATACAAGTAAATTAATCGGTTTCATTTTCGTCTAGACTGAAAAGACAAGTAGTGTATTCTATAAAAGAACACCTTTTACAACTTTAGGAACTATCATCACTATTTGATAATTTCTCTAACCCATTCTATTAATTTATTCAACCATGTATTCCTGAACTCGAACCACAACGATCAGTTAATTAGAAGTCAATTAAATAATCATTATAACTAGGTGAAATAATGGAACAATCATGTAATAACAAGTACAAAGGTGTTTGTGAGAATCTTAGAATCTTCATGCTTTCAATTATGAAGTATTCTTAGCTAGATCAGTGTAAAGGTTGAGCGTTCGTTCTCGAAATTGTAAGTCATAGGTTTGACATTTTATGGTGAAGCCGTGGATGCGCACCGTTGAGTAGTCCCATTCTAGGATGGAACAGTCATTCAGTGCTCCCCCGTATTCAGTGATGGCCAAAATAATATCAGTTCGTGGTTTAAATATTGCAATTGATTTTATATCGCATAAATCAAAAACAGGATCCCTGACCAATGATCTAATTTCAATACCCTGTAAGATAAGTACTGATGGTGCAGCTGAGTAGAAATAAGATCGCATATCATTTGTCACTTGTTAGGAAATAAATTTCATTCATTTTTTTGTTAGAACGATTGATCTGTAGGCTGAGACTGAGTTGACAACGACTATGTATATTCAGCGACAATACTTGTGCCATATGAAAGACTGACTAAAATCACAAAACCCTGATAAATGAATGACCAAAAAAAAACACAATTATTACAGAATCTGAAATTCTGATTCTGCTTTGAGTCTGACTGGTCCGTTACTACTGAATCCCAATATAACTAATCTCTGATATTATCTATTTCCAAGGGGCTGTCATCCAGTTTGTGTCATGTACTGATGTAAATCATCTCCAAAAATTAGATAACTTCACATAAATTGCATAAATAAAAGAACAAAAATTATGTTACGAGTAATAAATTAATAACGAATTTCTCAAAAACATTCTATTACCTGACTTTAGTTTCTTCGTTTGCTCAACATTATTATTTTTGTTAGACTTTCTCAACTCCATCAAACCACGTGTTCTAATCGATTTAAAAGCACTAGTAGTAGTACCGACAGTATTGCGTCGTAAACCAACATTCAAATTCTCTTTGCCAACTTTATTTGGATCCAAACAATTTTGGTCATTTTTAGTAGACTGTTCATTTTCTTTATTGTACTGTACACTATGATGGCGACCAATTGTAAGCCGATTTTTCGATCCAGTTAATAAAGTTAATCGGCCATTACCTTTTCTGTTAGATGACATGGTTTCTGTGTCTGTGGATGATAATCCATCATGCTTTTTCTTAGGCTTTGAGAAGCAAACATTTCAAACAGAAAGTGATAAGTGTGATAACGTAAAATAATGTAGACGTATAATTGTGAGTCAACAGAAAATATTAATTATTAATCTTCTTATTGTCAAGCTTGTTAACCTGATCAGTATACAATAGCGTATGCACAGAAAGAATTTGTAATTCATCTTCAAAAATGTAATCTATGCAATGGGAAACTTAAAGAATTTTTTCTAAGAACATGATGGTTTTCATTTAGTAACTTATACTACTGGTGATGTTAAACAGATGTTCGTCTGTTCGTTAGCATGCAATCTCATAGCATAGTTATTTCTTACTTCTGAATGTTGATATAACCACTTGTAGTTTTAGAAGTTAGATATTAACACTATTGGATACCGGCTCAGCGGTCTAGTGGTTAAGCGCTTGCGCGCTGGACTGATAGGTCCTGACTTGGAATCTCGCGAGGCGGGATCATGGATGCGCACTGCTGAGGATACTGCTGATCGATACGGTTGACAATTTATCTCTAAATTCAGTCTCATTATCTCCAAATTTAGTTCTGACCAGCATGATGGAAGACTTACAATATGCTTTGTCCAATTAGTGAGAAAAATCTTTCGAGGGAAAACTATTGTTTTATATTTCACTATATGATAAATAAACCATACGCGAATGAACTACCAGTTACAAAGTTTTTATTGACAAGTCCAGTGGTTGAGTATTTTTAAATCACTCAATAAGGATATTGTTTAAGACGATTTAAGTAAGACCACAAGTTGTGGTTGCTGATAAGAATAAGTTTAGTTCTATACATACCAATCTGTAAGTTTCATTGAACAGATAACTTTTCGATCAATAGTGAATAACTAAATCACCTTTCTATTTTAAAAATTGTTGTATCCAGACGAGAATTATGAATGGTAACTTTTGAGAACTATTTGTGGACCAATATGATACATATATTTTTATTGTATAATTATTAAATAGCTAAAATATGCATATTCATGTTTCTCTTATGAAAAGCATTGTTTTGACACAGACTATTATTATACGACTTAATGTTCTTGAGTTATACCCAGCCTACTAAACACAGTCTCCCACATTCACAACCAGTTTTGTCTAGATCTTGTAAAAATGTTGTTTTCTATTTCATGGTACGATGTGGTCTGTTTGGTTTTGTATGTAAACTCAATATGCTTGAAATACATGATTCATTTACCGTAGTTTGAGGTTGGTGTTCTGGACTTAACAGGCAGGGTCCGATAAAGACTCTAAACTATTCGTACGGGTTTTGTGCGTTATTGGTCCGATCGATAAATTACTGTTCTCTAATTGTAGGTATCATTACGTTATATATAATAATAGGGCACAAGACCACAAGTTATAACAAAAATAATTTGCAAAACATTTATCAAGTCTATATAAAGTAGTAGCCTGTGAATACAAGTTCAGCTTTGTTAGGCAGAATGACATATGTTGTCTATTAAAATAAATCAATCCGAGCACGACGTTCAAGAGATCGACTCTAAACAAAAATAACCAGTATTTGGGTTTTGGACCAATTTAGTTGAGTTAAAGAAATTTGTAGATTAAAATAAATAGTGCCTGACTATATGATTCGTTACAAAGTATACTAGACAATATAACCATGAGCTTATAGTTAAAGGTATGCGTTTTTGGATGACATTTCTAAACAGATAAACGTTGAAAAAGATTTCTCTTTAAAATCTAAAGTCACTGATAGATTTTGTGTGTACCCATTTTAAGATCCAAATTGAAAAAGAAATACAAGCTGACAAAGGAACATTTAGTACGTGCACACTTTAAATGCCTCTTGAATTAACAAATATAAATAAATGGTAGCGATGAATCTAAGGAGTGTCTGATAAAAAATAACCACCTTTAAAGCAGATGAATTTCTTAAAAGGAAAAGTATTTAATCATCTTGGTCAACTAAGCTTAGACATTTTTTCTTATGGAGTATCCTCCTTAGCAGAGACTAAACATTTTAATTGTTATCAGAAGGGTTTTTTTGTGGATATTATAGTTATTTCAATAGTTGAGATCATGAGTCAATTGAAGCTAGATCATCATGGAAAACCTGGAAGTACTGAACAGTCGTTTCGTCCTGTTGTGAGTCTCCTCAGCAGTGCGCATTTACGACTCCGCCTCGCGACATTCCAACACAGGATCTATCCGGTTCGCACGCAAGCACTTAACTTCTAGACAACTGGGTCGGTTGACATCCAACAGTTTTAATGCATAACTTCAACTAATTCACGAGGAGTCCCACAATGGGACGAAACAGACGTCTATTCCTTCCACGTTTTCCATGGTGGTTTAGCTTTAATTAACTCATGATCTCAACTATTGAAATTTTAATTATTTTTTTTACTATTTTGTTTAAAACATGTCCAACAAGATCAATTTAATACAAGCAAATCTTTCGATCAATCCTTAAGATTGTTGGTAGAATACTGAAAGTTTTGGGCCTACTTGAAATTCATCAAAAAGGAAACTGAATTTCGGTACAAATTTCAGTGATTTGATATCGTTATGTATTATACTTATAGTCTGGTATTCTGAATAATAATACCCTGATTATTTGACTTCCTTAGTATGAGAACACTGTCATTCTATTACTGAAAAAAAAGAGGTACTGGGAGGATTCATTAATTTATCATCCCTATAGAAAGTACGTTTCATGACTTCATTTATCAAACAGACCAAAAAAACTAGTTGGCGTGTATAACTTAAAGACTAGAAGTTTTTAAAGATGAATGTTTTCGGGGCAAATGTTCGAAAAATATACTTCCTTTATGTGACTGATCAATCACTGAGTAGTGATGATAACGCCCGTGACTATGAAGCAAAGTGAAAAGGGATCAACTCCAATAGAGAGTAATAGTTCTTTCAAGATTATAGGTATATCTTGTTGATGGGTTTCAAATAGCATGAAACCCAGGACTGGAGTTTCTGTCAACTACCTCTAACCACCACCCTACATATACTATCTTAGCTTTAATTGAAGAGGTTCGAAGACAATGAACTGTTCAATTTTTTAAACCATCCTCAGGCACTACAATTAAACTTTTGTTAGAAGGTTTGGCTTACGGAGTAGGGTTTTAAAATGACAGTATACAGAACTAAAAGTAAATACAGCAGATGTCGATCGTTAGGATACCCGTTTTCTCACCTAGTACTTAGACTCATATTGTTGGTGTGTAAAATATAATACGACTGTTTATTCATCTACCTGACTAATCGAAATTAACTGATTAGTCATTTTTTTAGTGTATTTATTTCAATAACAATTCTGATCAAAACAGAGTACTGTCTTTCTATGTCCTCCTTGCATGACTGTAGTACGATATACTAAGAAAGGAATTATCATTTACAATCGGTAGGTATTCATCTATGTATTTTATTTGGTGCAAGTATATTCAGATACCATTATCATTAATTGTCGAGCAGCATCATGTACATTTAATTAAATACAATTTGAATCCCTGATAGATACGCCATAAATAAAACAGGAAATATACGTTGATTGTAATTTTATTAGCCACCCAATGATAAATTCACAACACTGTTCATCATAAAGAGATTAGTTGTTCTAACATTTTGCTTGGCGAATTTTACTATCAAACATTTAGTCACAGGATCGAGTTATTTATTACTTACAACAATTGAAGCAGTAAGTCACTCTTGTCATTCTTGAAAAAAATCCTTATAATAGTCTAACAAATGAACAGTCTGTAATGAAAATGTAAAGTATAAGAGAGGCTTTAAACTGCATACATTTTTAATATAAATTAGGCAAAGTTTAGAAAGATTAGTTTAATACTGAAATACACAGATTAATGAATGAGCAAATAGTGAGTCAAAAGAAAAGACTATTTTAGACCGTGTAAACAAAGATTACTTACAAATTCCCCAAAACTTCTTACGAAACGACAACCACCTGTTGAAGATGATGATGATGATGGTGTACGCTTGTCAATATATTTTAATCCACAAGATGACTTATGTAAAGTCTTTTTAAAAGTGAATTTATGTGTAACTATTGTTGGTGATCTATGTTTAAAACAATGTATCTCACAGAATTTTATATGCTTTAAACAAATTGACATTATTTATAAGTGCCATCAAAAACAACAACAACAACAACAACAACAACAAAATTAGAAGGAACGATACTTGGTGTGATGTAAAAGTTGTCACATTTACAAATCATAAAGAAGAGACATATATCATTTTTAAGATATTTTAATCTAGTAAATCAATTAAGTTTCTTTTGCTTAAATGACAACTATAAAAAGTGCACATATACCCATCAATCCCTTTCCTCTACCACTCTTTTTTCTGTATATGAACATTATGTACACAATTAGTTTATTTTCGTATAAATTAAACGAGTAATTTCATATCTCTATGACTCATAATTAGGGCAATCATCACTGAATAGATCTCATAGGTGCACGTAACTATTCAAATAGAATAATAAGACAATCGGTTAGTTTACCTTAACAAGTGCATTCTGTTGATCTACACATGTAAATAATCAATTCAGTATTATTATTATTATTATTATTATTAGTAGTAGTAGTAGTAGTAGTAGTATTAGTATTATTAGTATTAGTATTAAAACTTAATGATATTATTGCTATTAAAACATATTGATAGATATCAGTCCTTCGTATTCTACTGATTATTATACCCCATAAGTTATTTGATTGCAACTCAAATTATATCTGTGACAGATTACACAGGTAGGTGATCTATTAAGCAACTCATGGTTTTTTTTCATTTCCAGTTCAGTTAGTTATGTTGATAGAGGTATACAACTATTCTCAGTGGATAATGGAATTAAGCATCATTAACTCTTTGTCGTCAAATTATAGGTAAAGTGATACTGATAAGGTTTTTGTTAGAGAATCTTTAGATCAATTGATAAATTAGCTAACCTGTATATTGATTATTTTGATTCACTCAAAACCTTCATTCACGGATATTCATTTTGATGTAAGTCAAAACAGTGTCGGGTTTCGTACGCTATTTTTTTGTATGAAAATGTGTAGGCATATTTGTTACTGGGATAAGAACCAAACTTTACTTCATATACTTCATTATTATCGAATTTTTGGGCAGTGCTCTCTGGTGTCACATTAACATTGATATATAACAGGTGAGACTTTAAAAAAAATTGATAAGATTGCATTGTTTTTTAATGATTATTCATTGAGGCTTTTAAATAATAGATATACGAATATATAATGTAAACTGTCAAAAAGATGTATAACAATAACACAGTAATCCATTGACTCGATGTGTGGCACAATACATGCTTTTTGTTTGAAGTGATTTCTAGTTTGAATTATTTTTTCAGGTCAGCGTTTTTTTAGTGAGTTAGCATTCTACAGGATGGGATCGCTAACTCCATGTTCAACTCTCCGCCTTTTTCCCGGCTTGAAACCGGCAGAAGCCACAGGGGATCTCCAGGTGGCAGCCTATGCTCCATTAGGAGTGACAGGCGTAAGTAAGTAATTTCTAGTTTCCAGTGTAAATTGTGAATAACGACAACTTTGAAAACTCGTTGTTTTTGGAAGATTTAAGCAGAAATATGATGGAGTCTAGTACAGAACTCTTATCACTGAGATATTAAAATTGTAGTGTCGGTTATTACGTTAAGGCCATATGCCTTATTCTAGCTTTCGGACAGCCCAATCTATTCATTCTACTTGAGTCACATTCTTACCTTGTTATTTATTTGCTTATCAATCTTTACTGTTTTTATATGAGCGCGTAGGTGTGTGTACATTTCCTATCCCATTACTCATCACACGTCTGTGACACATTTTTGTGTGACTATAAATATTGATTAACGCTTGACTAAATGGAGTTGGCTTACCCACCACCTCCACTGCGCGTCGTTTCGCTTCTCGCTGTTCTATTCCCTTCACATACAAAATATATCTATTCAAAAGTCAATTCTCGTTATTTGATTTAATTAATTCCGTTATTGACTAACACGACTTAAGTCGATGATTATATACGAGGATGGGTGAGATATATATATTTCAATAACAATCATTCATACGATCAAACTGGAGTCAGATCTCGGACTAGTAAAGTGGAGAGTCCGTCGACAACATCGTCTAATCTAAATGACGAAAAAATAAAGCGCCCCACAGAATGATGATTTACGTAAAATGAAATTGACTACTACTAGTTCTATTGAAATCTATGTTTTGATGATCAGTATTAAAAAGTCGCTTGTAACTTTGTGACTTTCAACACTAATCATATGGTTTGTAAATAAACTGCAGCTTTTATTTTTTTAAAAAGAATATATTCTTAGTCAACGAGTCAGTAGATTTGCCTTCTGAAATATATTCAACAAGGAGTCAGGACAAGTTTCGTGAGCAGTTACCAACTAGGTTTTCAGTGCTGACAGTTAAGACATAATGAGTTAATTGTTGATCATGGAATATTAATCACACGTTTTAACTGAAATAGCTCAATCGCAATTTATTCACTATGAGAGATCTACCTCTCAAACGTTAACCATAATAACAAGCATTTTAAAATTTAATACAAACTAAGAAGTGATAATTGTTAGTTTCTGCAAACAATTTCACAAATTTCATTAGGATCTAATACATGGTGTACCATGGTGTTCTAGGCTTCTTCAATGAACTCATGAATTTAACTATTTAAAGAAAAAAAGTTATATATATATATATATATATATATATCAGAATGCGTTTTGTGGAGATTTTTAGAAATTTCACAGGTTGAAATCATGAGTCAATTGAAGCTAGACCACCATGAAAATCCTGGAAGCACTGGACGGCCGTTTCGTCCTAGTAGGTCCTGAGTTCGAATCCCACCGGGTGCGAAGTATTGGATGCTCGGGGATGAGGAGTCCCATACTTGGACGAAACGGCCGTGCAGTGCTTCCAGGTTTTCCATAGTGGGTTAGCTTCAATTGACTCATGATTTCAATCTGTGACATTTGTATATATATATTGATAGAAAGCTTTACATTGGCTAGATTCTATTGATTTTTTCTCATATAGTTCACAAGTCAACTTATGTAACATTACCAATTACAATAGGAAATAATGAAATTGTGAATAACTTTGATTGTGAAGTGAGTTCTATTCATAAACATATACACGGGTGAACTGATATGCTTAATTACATCAACAGAAATCGATTAACTACGAAGATAAAAAAATTATCTCCACAATAGCTTTTTGATAAACAAACCCTTATCTCCTATTTAAATAGATTAATATTCGCAAGAAAAAGTTTATTTTGTCATTGTATAATGAAAGTAACACATTTTGAAAGCAAAATAATGCAGATTATTTATTTATTTGAACACATAAATATTGGTACATAGAGGCACCGAATGGATATACGCCACACAATTCACTTGATTTGTGTTTGAGCTGTGTTACTGCTTGGATGCTTAGACTGAGGCAGGTGGTTTTCTTAAGGGGCCACACTCGGAGCCATCGACCTAAAGGTCTAATCCACAAGGCAGTGGAGCGACGTCAAGGAATTCAGTTATAGAGTAGCCGGTGACCAATGATAAGGTTGATACGCCATCTGATTTCTTAGGATCCTAGAACTCATGTTCACTATTGGTTTGGAATCAGGGTTTTACAACTCCTCCATATCCACTGACGTGGTTAAAGTACCGGACATTCGCTTTTCGTCCTCTTAATTTCGTAAACAACACCCCCGTCATGAGAAAGCAGTGACTAGGACTTCCCTGGCAGGGGTTGTATACACGTAGCCATGTGAGAGCATTTCGAGAGGGAGAGCAAACTATTCACACTCTCGGCCGTACCAGGGCATTTGGGGTCAAATAATGTAGAATGTATACCTAATGCGAATTCTATACGAAATATACTTCATCCACTGTGATTTATCTCAAAATCATGACGCTAAGGGTAGTTCGAATAATATGAACAACTAGGTCAAGTTACCTAAAATATTGCGGATTTCATTTACATGACAACATCATTTTGTTGATATTGAAGAGAGTTTTCAGTGAAAAAATTGTAAAAACTATGAGAATTTATTAATAAAATTATTTATACACAATAAACATATACTGACTCGTAGAATAAATGAGTTGCTTTAAAGTGAATAAAATCGATTAAAAAGTTGCGTGAAATCCACCATTGGAGTCTAAATGTTATCACATTTTCTGATACATATATTCTGTTTGAACGTCGTTATGCTGGTCGTATAAATTTCAGAATCAGTTTTAACATCACTCAAGTTGAATAATAAAGTATATTCTCCAGCTTAAATCCTGTTATATTTCATATGCATAATCATTGTAAAGTGGATATTGTGGTCCACAAATATTAAGCTAATATTATAAAAGTTTGATGAAATATTAACCGAAAGAACTATGTACGAGGTTTTAGATAAACATCAAAATGTACTGAAGACGAATAACTAATAGATGAAAAGACTTGATTTCTATTTAATTCCAATTCGAACATAATTATATATGAAGATATACTAAGAACTATCACAGTATCAAAATAGTTACTGGTTGATAATAGACTATTTATTAAAATTCTTGGTATAGGTAATAGGACTTTGCAGTTCCAATTGATCATATTACCATATAAAAGATGGTCAGATTAAAACAAAATACTTTATGAACAGTACTTCACCATAGAGAGCTGGGTATTTGTTCTGGTAGTTTGAAGGTGAGTCAAGAACTAGACCTGTTTTTATAAATAACTTATAACCAATATTTTTTTCAAACTTAACAGTGTGCAAACTTAGTTAGTTAGTGCTCTTTATGCATTCAAACTTCAATTGTCTAACATAGATTTATTCAATACTTACTACTTGTTTCTTATGTACAATAATTAAATCCACGTTGTAAAACTATCGACAACATAATACCTTGTCAATCTCCTGTATTAATAATCGTATAAGAGGTAACATTTTACGAGTCAGTACTAAGAAGTATATAGAGAGATATTTATGATGAATAATATGTTTAATGAGTTAAAAATGAAAAATTATGATATTGATTAAATCGATAATAACCCAGAAACTGATGTTCATTTCTAATTTCGATTAATTAGATCTAATGATGAGAAACGTTCCAGAATACTGGTAATCTATTAGTATAATCTCTTTCAATTCACTTAATGTTAGATCTGTTAAATGAACATTTGTTACTTAACCAGTAGATTATATATTCAAATTCATTTCACTTTACTCAATACAAACAGTTATGACTTTCTCGTAGATTATTAGCAACTCAGTGCTTGGTAAACATATACATGATTATAGGTAGTGGATAGGGTCATTAGAAGTTTCAGAGTAGTGGGATATACAAGAATTTCAGTTGCCATATATATAGAAAGCTTCTTTAGAGAAAAATATATGAAAAAAAATATTCATTATCCTCTTCTAGACAGGATTATTTTTAAGGAGAGTTCATCATAGTGAAATCATTAACGAACTAGATTATCGAGGAAAAAACAAAACTTGAACTATTTAATTTCAACAGCTGACATTTCTATAGTTACCAAACATTCGTATTTTATAACAATATATATATATATATATATTGTTATAAAATACGAATGTTTGGTAACTAAGTTGATCAATGCTACAATGAATGATATTACACTCTAATTCATACTGTTTGTATAATTCTATACATCCTCGAGTAAAGTGTTAGCACTGGTAAAAGACGAACATAATTCGATGGCCGTTTCATCCTAGTTTGAAACTCTTTAGTGATTGATACAAATGATCTCACATGATATTGAGCTCCTGGCATATCGTTATGAACCAAACCAGCTATACTGCCTGGAATAATCGTTCCTCAAGGTCTTACCAAGCCAGACAGGTCGGTTGAAGAACAGTAAGACTAAAAGCAGCAAAGCCAAAGTTCGAAGGTCAATTCGTATCGCTGACTGTACGGAGGTTTAACGGCAGTAACGTATTTCCTTCAGACAACCAGCATAACAGCGATGGTGCCTTCCCACAAGGAAGGACGGTGTTAGAGAAAGTCAATCCTTAAAATGCACACCTCACCTTATCCCACAGATTTCCGTCTCCAGTGGTAAAGTCTTAACATGTAAGGAGCTAACACGAAAATTACGCATAGAAAGGTTGTGTGTGACCGGCTTCAAGTAGTTGTCCCTTGGGCACTGCGGTTACGCTCTCAGTCACTAAGATCACCTCTAATTCAATTTCCTTTTCAGGTACCTCCAGTAGTCCCTTTCCATGATGTGGGCAACCAGAAAGTGATAACCGCTTGCATACATCTAACAGAACTCAAGATCACTGACTGACTAACCCAGGTCTCATTGTGAGGATGATATTGTTAAACATCTGAGACAATATTTAATCTAAAAAAATCAGTAGAATAGTGTTCATCAGTAACTATCTGCTACAGCCATCTATCATGTTATATAATGTAGTGATTGTTGAATTTCATCCGAGTCACTTAATGGTATCTCATTCCCCTGAAGATATGAACTCGATTTCATATGGAGTTGAATTACTAATGTTTGATTCTCAATCATTCTATAGTAGATATCAATTAGTCAATAATATAAACTATTTATTCACATCTTATTCACATATTTAAACAATACAAACAAGTATGAGATTAAACTCGCTTCATATCTTTCTTTCTACGAACTAATTCTTTCTTCCTGTACTATATTTTTACATATTACCACCATTGATTGAATTAACTACTTCTATGAATTTGGTATTCATCTTGTTATGCTAATAAGGTATGGCAATTCGGACCGATGTATATATGTGCCTGGTTCTACGTTGTAAATGATTGACTGATTGACTGACTGACAATACAAACAAATAACAGGATATGTTTACGTTTATGACAAATATGAAATGATTCATAAAAGATAATTAACAATCATAAATCCTCACAGATTGAAATCATGAGTCAGTTGAAGCTAGACCACCATGGAAAACCTGGAAGCACTGGACGGCCGTTCGTCCTGGTATGGGACTCCCTAGCAGTGCGCACCTACGATCCCTCACCCCGCGAGATTCGAATCCACGACCTATCAGCCTCGTGAGCGAACGCTTAACCAACTAGACCACTGAGCCGGCTGGCATCCAACGGTATTAATGTCTAACTTCGACCAATCCACGAAGTTGCTCCACCGTACACCATTGTCTTCAGTGGGTTCCTATCTCACAACAGACCTAGTTGAACTCCATTGGTAACGACTTCTCACAAGAACGCCAGGAGTGTCTCCTGATGTCAGTCACTAGTGAGCAGGTTATTATTATTATTATCAGAATGGGTTTTTTGGGGAAAAAAACAAAAAAAAGAAACAAAACCAAAATTACATTTACTATAAAAGTAGCATACCATTTCATTAGTACGATGTTTACATGTTATAGGATTAGTTGATGAATTGAATAGATCCGTTATTGTTAAACGTTTCATAATATAACTTAATAGTGTTATTATAATGTTATCATTATTACAATAAACAAATATTGGTTATACAAGCAATCATTTAATGAGCTCAACTCTTAATTATTGATTAAATTGATCGATAGGGATTAAAAGGGGGGAGAAGTAGAAAATTGATAATCGATAAGTATCCTATTGATTGACCAATAAGAAAATTGTGTAATATTCAAAATTGTTTTTTAAAAAGAAAATCAAAATCGTATAGTTTTTATATCTTTTTTATTGGTTAAGTACAATGTATTATTTTAATTTATCAATGATTACTGCATTTGATATTCATCAATTCAGTATTGACACAATGTGATGGAAGATGTTTATATTAACTGATTCACTGTATTTGTTGAAGACAATGGTGAAAGTGTTGTTCAATTTCATGGATTAGTTGAAGTTAGACATTAACACTGTTGGATGCCAACCGGCTCAGCAGTCTAGTAGTTAAGCGCTCGCGCGCGAGACTGATATGTCTTGGGTTCGAATTTCGCGAGGTGAGATCGTGGATGAGCACTGCCGAGGATTCCCAGAGTAGGACGAAACGGTCGTTCAGTGCTCTCAGGTTTTTCAAGATTATCCAGCTTCAATCAACTCATGATCTCAACAATTTAAAATACATTAATTCTCATTATCGGTTATAGTGATATAGCAATCAGTTGGTCAAACCGACAGACATTAACTTGAAGCATAGTACAGACAATAGTTGGACTAAGTTACCATATCACATCAGTTCAACAGGATGAATGACTAAGAAGATCAGAATACTGTAGTACCGACGAGAAGGATGGAGAATAAACATTAGGAATATGTTTTCAATGACAACGTGGACGGTATGTACTGGAATTCAAGATTGAATGCATTTGGCCTGTTGTGAATGGTTTTAAGCCATATTACTTACGGTTTCAAATAACTGACTGGGGTTATGACTCTGACTTGGACAAAGTAACCTGGATTTACCAACATAGAACAAACTAACAGTTTGTAACTAAAATGAACTGATGCCAGTTTATTTTAAGTTAAGAAGACAGCAACAAATAGCATTAATTGATAAGATGAAAATAAGTAACCATAATTAATGCCAGAAAGGTTTGAATAAATGTGAATTCGACATGTAGACGTAGAATAATAATAGTAATAAAAGGCAGTGAATATGGAAAGATTAAAAAATCGTTATCACGTTGGTTAATTTATAGGTTTAATTTATGAATATTGTAGACGAAAATGGTCCACCAGGGTGATTGATACCTGTGTGGTCGCACCACAGGATTGAGACGTACTATTCAGATTGTAGCGTTAAAGCCGATACGGTGACGGGATTGAGCTGTACTGTTTGGGTTGTCACGTGATAGTTTGGATAGTGTCTCGTTCTCCTGAAAACCAATGTAAACTTACCATGGCCCACAAGGGTATATTATATAAGTATGTAGACGAAAAAACTGAAAAAACAACAACATGAAGACAGAGCTTTAAGAACTCGAACTTTCATGCCGTTGATTATGTAATACTCTAAAAAAAACCGAAGTTCCAATAAAAAATAAAAGGTCAAAAATCGAAAACTATTCAGTGAAAATATCGTTTATTAATCCAATACGCATCATATTTATATTTCATTAGTAACAGTAAATTAGATCAATAATAAATCATTTAGAAAGTGAAATAAAGTGATTCTAATTATCGAATAGATTGCAGATAGAAGATAATTGTCAACTTGAAGAATAATGAAAATTATGAATTCAAAATAGTATTATGTCATAAATTGTTCGGAATTATGAAATATAAACGTAGCTTATATAATGATATAATTAATGATGGAACGGACAACAATGGATATGAAGACATCATGGGACGACACGGAGAGATTTGAAAACCTATGTGCCTTCAATAAACTGGTCATAGGCTGCACTATATTCCCACATAAACGCATACACAAAACCACATGGACTTCACCGGATCACACCACAAAAAACCAAATCGACCATATTTGCATTAACAAAACGTTCAGGAGGACTATATAGGACGTGAGAACCAAGAGAGGAGCTGATATAGCCTCAGATCATCACTTGCTGGTCGCCAAGATGAAATTGAAACTCAAGAAGCACTGGACAATGGGGCGGACAATATCACAAAAGTTCAATACAGCCTTTCTTCAGGATAGTAACAAACTCAACAAATTCAAGATAGTCCTCAGCAATAAGTTCCAGGCCTTTCATGATCTACTCAATGGAGAAGGAACTACTATAGAGAGCAACTAGAAGGGGATCAAAGAGGCAATCACTTCAACATGTCATGAGGTCCTGAGCCACAAAAATCACCATCACAAGGAATGGATCCCTGTTGATACATTGGATGAGATCCACGAAAGGAGGAACAAGAAGGCAGCAATCAATACCAGCCGAACAAGAGCAGAAAAAGCCAAGGCACAAGCTGATTACACAGAAGTAAACAAACAAGTGAAGAGGAGTATCAGAACCGACAAACGTAAATATGTGGAAGATTTAGCGAAGACGGCGGAAAAGGCTGCAAGAGAAAGAAACATGAGAGAACTGTATGACACGACAAAGGAACTCTCTGGAAATCACCGTCAACCAGAACGATCAGTGAAAAGCAAGGAAGGCAAGGTAATCACCATCATCAAAGAACAACGAAACAGGTGGACAGAACATTTTGAAGAACTCTTGAATCGACCAGCTCCACTGAACCCACTCAACGTCGAAGCAGCACCCACGGACCTCCCAATCAATGTTGGTCCACCAACAATTGAAGAAATCAGCATGGCTATCAGACAAATCAAGAATGGCAAAGCAGCAAGACTAGACAACATTCCAGCAGAGGCACTAAAAACAGACGTAGCGGCAACTGCAAGGATACTCCACATTCTTTTCAATAAGATTTGGGATGAAGAACAAATACCAACAGACTGGAAGGAAGGACCTCTGATCAAAATACCGAAGAAAGGCGACCTCAGCAACTGTGATAACTACAGGGGCATCACTCTTCTCTCAATACCGGGAAAAGTCTTCAACAGGGTATTGTTAAACAGGATGAGGGACTGCGTAGACGCCCAACTTCGTGACCAACAGGCAGGATTCCGTAAGGATAGATCGTGTACAGACCATATCGCAACACTACGGATCATTGTGGAACAATCAATTGAATGAAATTCATCACTCTACATCAACTTCATTGACTACGAAAAAGCATTTGACAGCGTAGACAGGTCAACACTATGGAAGCTTCTTCGACACCACGGCGTGCCTCAGAAGATAGTTAATATCATACGGAATTCATATGATGGATTACACTGCAAAATTGTGCATGGAGGACGATTGACAAACTTGTTTGAGGTAAAGACCGGTATCAGGCAAGGTTGCTTACTCTCACCCTTTCTCTTTCTCCTGGTGATCGACTTGATCATGAAGACGTCAACATCTGTCGGGAAGCATGGGATACAGTGGACATCTAGAATGCAGCTGGACGATCTAGACTTAGCAGATGATTTGGTCCTCTTATCGCAATTGCAACAACAAATGCAGGAGAAAACGGCCAGTGTAGCAGCAGCCTCAGCAGCAATAGGTCTCAATATACACAAAGGAAGAAGCAAGATTCTCCGATACAACACAGCATTCACCAATCCAATCACAATTGACGGAGAAAATTTGGAAGATGCAACAAGCTTTACATTTCTGAACAGCACCGTTGATGTGCACGGTGGATCTGATGCAGATGTGAAGGCGGGAATGGGCAAAGCATGAGCAGAATATTTACAATCGAAGAACATCTAGAACTCAAAGCAACTGTCAACCAACATCAAGGTCAGAATTTTTCATACAAATGTCAACACAGTTCTACTGTATGGGGCGGGAATCTGGAGAAAAACGAAAGCCATCATCCGGAAGATAGAAGTGTTTATTAACAGTTGTCTACGCAAAATACTTCCGATCCGTTGGCTGGACGTTATTAGCAACAACGTACTGTGGGAGAGAACAAACCAGATCACAGCGGAGGAAGAAATCAGGAAGAAGCGCTCTAAGTGGATAGGACACACATTGAGGAAAGCAGCCAACTACGTCACAAGATAAGCCCTCACATGGAATTCTCAAGGCCAAAGGAAAAGAGGAAGACGAAAGAACACATTACGCCGGAAAATGGAAATAGACATGAGAAAAATGAACAAGAATTGGATAGAACTAGAAAAGAAGACCGAGGACAGAGTGGTTTGGAGAATGCTGTTCTGCGGCCTATGCTCCATTGGGAGTAACAAGCGTAAGTAAAAAGTAAGTAAGTAGTGATGGATAGTGGCTTGCAGTGGAATCCAGGACGCGCGTTTCGTCCTATGTGGGCTTCTTCAGCTGGATAATTAAGGTAATATCGAGGCATACGCACAGCATGCACATATGCCAATAGCACACTGATCAATTGAAGTCTCAAACCTCAATGGGAAGATACAAGCCAAACAATACCAGGTAATGATGTAATGCCTAACAAAAATTTTTTTTAATGAAGATATTTTATAGATAAAAAATACAGTTATTGTATGCGATAATATTAGCTAATTAATAATTATTACTCACTTACTTACTTTCATCTGTTACACTTCATGGATTCGCCATCGAACTTTGTACTGGACAATACTTTCTAGTTCTTTTCAGTTACTATTCACTTTTTTCATGTCTGCTGCCTATTCCCGGTGCAGTAGTGCAGTTATATGATTTCCTACCTACATCCAAAGTCTTTTCCTAATTTCCTCCTCAACTGCCAGCTGCTTTGTTCTCTCCAACAATCAGTTGTTACTGATGGTATTCGGTCAACGGACATTCGGTATCTGGTGTAGACAATTGTTTATGAATACCTGTATGTTTCTGATGATGTTTGTCGTAGTTTTTGATGTTTTAGCTCCATAAAGTAAAACTGTCTTGACCTTCATATTGAAGATTCTCACTTTGATATTGGTTGACAGTTGTTTAGAGTTCTATATATTCTTCAACTGTAGGAATCTTTCCCTTACTTTGCACATCGTTGTCTTTACATCTGCATCAGATCCTCTTTGTCCATCGATGGTGCTGATCAGTCAATTACGTGAGAGTCTCCACGTGTTCCAGTGCTTCTCCATCAAGTGTGATTAGATTGGTGGTCTCTGTTGTATTTGAGGATCTTGCTTTACCTCATATGCACGTTGAGACCTACTGATACAGAGGCGGCTGTTACATTGTTTTTGTTGACCTGCACTTTTGATATATATGGGATAGAAGAACCAGATCATCTGCAAATTTCGAGTCATCTAATTATATGCAATCAGTCTACTCTATTTAGTGATTCCACCAAGATGTGGAGGTCTTCGTAATTCAGTCGATCATCAAGAGAAAGATAAATGGAGAGAGTAAGCAACCTTGTGTAACACCAGTACTCACTTGGAATACTTCTGTCAGCTTTCGTCCTTACACGACATTGCAGGGTGGTCCGTCATATGAATTACGTATGATATTGAAGATTTTCTCAAGTTCACCATAGGATGCTTTGATGATCATAAATTCATGAGATTCTCATCCCATAAGTACTTTACAGGCTTCTTTGGACACCATCAAAATAACTCCTTGAGTGTGCACAGCATTTTCTTTTTCATAATAAAGAAGTAATAACTAAAGTGGTGGTGTATTCTATGGTAAGGTATGAGATTAAAAGTACTGCTTTGTACATAGGGGTTAGGTTGAAACTGTTGGACTGCTAAAGCTTCTACGGTATACTCTGTTTCATTATATGAATGACTTTAAAGAAAGACTCCGGTAGAGAAGTGTGGCTAGTGTTTATGATATATATAGTTAGGGTAACCCGCTACTCCAGGACAAGTGAACTAATTAGTACAATTTTTTGTGGCCCAAATTGATACTTTGTCATTCCTACGATTATGAACCAAACATCGGTTAGAGAATGCAATGCGAAGTTCAGCCTGATAAAATGATTTTCTTAGAAATCTCAAGAGTCTAATTTCATAATCTTCGCCACAGTATTTCCTTATAATTGAATGTTCTGAAAACTATCTTTTAATTTTTCTCAGTGACACTAGTTGGATGGCCGTTTATGATTAGTGTCTGCCGTAGATTTTCAAGTTCGGGGTCACTTATACCAGTAAATGTAATTTGTGTGCTTCCTGTGGGAAGAATGTTTAGAAACAAACTCACAGAAATAAGGTCATCAATGCAAAGCAAGATTGATAACCATATCTTTTATGAAGCATTCATTTAGTTTCTCTTTTTTTAGTAGCTGCTTCTGAGAGGCTCAACAAATTCGTTATTCGTTTAGGGATTATCGTAAAAGATTTTGAAAAAACAAAATCATATCCATTGTCAAGAAGATAACTACCATTTGTTCTCCCAAAAATTCTCTCAGATAAAAAGTCTCAACTCTTTATTGGAATGTGTTGAGTTCAGGTTGCTTTTACTAAACACTTATCACCTTAAGAAGACATAAAACTATTGATTTCGGGATATTTCAAAATATTTCGAAGCAAGTAAATAGTTTGAGATTGTTTTATGTGCTAAGATAAAAACCTTAGTTTTGTACTTAGGAAAATTGCAGTCAAAAATTCTACACATTTTTTATAGTATTGCAGTGTGCACTACTTATATATACATAAGTGGTATATAACGATGTTCAGGAATAGAATGTATTTCAGTAGATCAAGAAGAAAATAGTGGGAACGGGAAGCAATTGGTATGAAAATGCAGGAACAATCAAATCTCAGACGATGGACTGATATTTACAAAAGAAACAGTCAAGTTTAAGACAATGGATTGATATTTTGCAAATTAAGTATTTACTGTATTGTTCTCAGATTTTAATGAGATTTTCTATAATTTCGTGACCAATTACAGTTGGTTATTTCCGCTCGTATTCTTCTTCACCACAGTATGTATTAAATACGTCTAATATATGAATTCTTGAGTCAATTAAAGCCATACTATCATAGAAAACCTAGGAGTACTAGATGGTCGTTTCGTCCCCATACGACACTCTTCAGCATTCAGCATCCATGTAAATTAGTTTGTGTATTTTCAAAGAGTATTTTCCAGACACATGTTTTATTATTATTTTTTTATTTCAGTTCTCAATGTTCTTTTAAATCATTAATCATCGCTATATCTTACGCTGATCAAATATAACAGTCAGATAAATATGTGCCTACGAAGTTAGTTAATTGTAATACGTTTATTTATGAATTTTAATTATATCACCATGAGTGATATGAATTAGAATAGTGAAAACTATTTGTAACCACTCATATTTCATTACATTGTTCCATTTTGAATGTGATAATTTATGTGAATTATTATTCATGCGAATAGATAATGTGAAATTTTCCAGATGGTTATTATTAGTGGTACAGATAAAATAGTATATTTTAATAAACCACTTTAATTTACTGAAACAAAAGTCATCATCCAGAAGATACAAGTGCTTATTAACAGATTTCTACGCAAAATACTTCGTATCCGTTGGACAGACACTATTAGTAGCAGCCTACTGTGGGAGAGGACAAACCAGATTCCAGTGGAGTAAGAAATCAGGAAAAAGTGCTGGGTGTGAATAGAACATACGTTGAGGAAGGCACTCAAATTTGCCACGAGGCAAGCATTTACTTGAAATACTCAAGGTCAACGGAGAAGAGGAAGAACAAAGAACACAGGCATGAGAAGAATGAAAAAAAGAACATAAATAGAAAGAAATGCCTAGGAGAGATCGGATTGGAGAATTCTGGCTGGCGGCTTATGCTTCATTGAGAATAACAGGCATAAGTAAGTAAATAATATTATCTCTCCACCACTTCACTTTACTATTATCTACATGAAAACATTCATTTACATATAATACAAATAACTAGCCATCCATAACGAAAAACAAAACAACAAGAAAGACGAAGAAAAAGAAAAAAACATTCATCCATCTATAATAATTATTAGTTTTGTTCCTCTGCAATCCAAAAAAAATCTTATTAGGACACTACATCATAGAATGAAGGCTATATGCTCTGTGGATATGACTGAAGATGAAACAAAGCCACTATACACAACCCTAGAAATTTATCAATAAAAACAAAGCCAATAAAAGACAACATAGAGAATGCACAGCTGTAAAGAAAATGCCTTTGTATATACACTTATAATTCAGAGGCGATGCACCGAGCAAAATGCTAAAACTTAAGTTAAGCAGATCAATTCACAGGACATTTAATGCGGAAAAACTACAATTAGTATTCTCCACACGACCAATAATCACTCTGAGGTTGAAAGATAAATTACCTAGACTCTATATATCAATTGAACTGCTCCTGTGGAGCAAGTTATATTGGCAGATGTTCTAGAAATTCGTACTTTCGGACTCGTGAGCACCTCCCCGTGTGGTTAAGCAAAGGTGTAGTCAAAACAGTTAACAGCTCCATTTGAGACCATCTAGTTCAGATGGGATAGACAGCCAACATGGAGCAATGTTTCGCAATAATATATCGTGTTAACAGCAGTCTACCTAATAACGTCAGCCTGAGAATCCTACAGACGGCTGAAGCAATTGTAATTCGGATCAAAAAGCCAAAGCTTTGCATCCAAAAGAAATTTATGTTCAGTCACTTCTTTTAGCCTGGCCATCTTTGGGGCCAACTAGATAAGAATCGGTCTTATAATATGGTGACGTAATTTGATTAATGTTCATTTTATGTCCTAAAATTATTATTATTATCATTACACTTGATAGCGTTTTGAGGTTATTATTCAATATCCACCCCCAATCTAATATATCTAACCTAATTCATATTATTCTACTTATTACGTAATTTTTGATTTTTATTCCATTATTCTCTTTCTCTCACACCCCATGTTGATCATATTTATTCTGATCATTTAACCTACAATTTCATCATTTCGCTTATAAACTGATTAAAGTCAACAACTATACTAGTAATCAACATGTGCTCACTAGTGACTAGCTTCGTGAGGAAATTCTCGGAGTTCTAGTGAGAAACCGTGACCAGTGGAGTTAATCCTTGTCAGGTAGAGTCAGGTATCTACTTCAGTACAATGGAAGTTGGTCGCGCAATTTCGTGGATTGGTTGATGTTAGAAACTATCACCATTGGATGCCGGCTCAGTGGTCCAATTGGTTAAGCGTTCGAGCGCGAGACCGACGGCCCTGGGTTCGAATCCCGCGAGAGGGACCATGGATGCGCACTGCTGAGGAGTCGCACAATAGGGCGAAACGGCCGTCCACTGTTTCCAGGTTTCCAATTGTGGTAGTCGAACATCAGTCGGTTTATGATCTCAATCAAAAACTTAATAATCTCCACAAACCCTATACTAGTAATTAACGATTTTATTCAATTTTATATGGCAAACAGCAATTCTTGATTGACATGGACAAACTTAAATGATGTACATTGCCCTAAACTTGGTCATTGATATAGATTATTAATTGGGATTTATAATTGTAGAACATGAAATGAAATAATTGAAAAGAACAGTGAAGCTGTCTTCCAACAAGGAGAGGCAGGATTAAAAATTTTCACCATAGAAATAGGAAGAAATGCTTAGGAGAGAGTGCATTGGAGATTTCTGAACGGTTATCTATGTTCGATTGTCAGTAACAGGCATAGTAAATGATATAATGGAAAAAAAAGTCAAAATTATAGTAATTTACACATTATGAGATTTCTTCAAGATAACTTCCGTTTTCATTAATTCATCCAAACATCGATAATAAAAATAACAATAAAAATAATAATAATATTAATAATAATAATAAAAATGAAAATAATAATTATTAAGTGAGTTATGCATCTACTTTAGCTTCTTCTCTTCATCTTCATATTTTTCTGTCGCTTTCAATTTATACCAATTGAATAATGATTGTAATGTGTAAATTTTCAATGGTACATCATCACAATAAACTAGATAGTCTCGTTCATGTTGTTTAGTTACATTGATTTGATTTAATTGAAAGCATGGTTGTTGGTGTTGTTGTTTATGTGACTGATTTGCAATGTGCATTGCCATCATTGAGCCAGTAGATTGATGATGGTGCTGTTCGTCACACAAGGACAGACGATGTTCAAATAATTGTTCTGTGTTGCACCTAGATAATAAAGAAGCTGGACTGGGTGGATTCGCGAATTGTGGTCGATGACGACCGATGCTCGATTGGCGGTAATAGCCACAAGTACGTAAATATGTAAGTAAGTAAATAAGTGAGTAATTAATTGCGTCAGTACTATTATCTCTCACCTATTGCACTATACTATTATCTACATAAAACCACTTATTTGCATCAAGTGTAAATAGCTGAAGTTCATCAACTACACAAATGGAAATGGAAATGGAAAGCGAAACAGAAAACAGGAGAATAAGGAAATCATTCATCCAACCATCGATAATAATAATAACAATAATAATAATAATAATGAAAATTATAATTATTAAGTGAGTTATGCATCTACTTTAGCTTCTTCTCTTCATCTTCATATTTTTCTGTCGCTTTCAATTTATACCAATTGAATAATGATTGTAATGTGTAAATTTTCAATGGTACATCATCACAATAAACTAGATAGTCTCGTTCATGTTGTTTAGTTACATTGATTTGATTTAATTGAAAGCATGGTTGTTGGTGTTGTTGTTTATGTGACTGATTTGCAATGTGCATTGCCATCATTGAGCCAGTAGATTGATGATGGTGCTGTTCGTCACACAAGGACAGACGATGTTCAAATAATTGTTCTGTGTTGCACCTAGATAATAAAGAAGCTGGACTGGGTGGATTCGCGAATTGTGTTCGATGACGACCGATGCTCGATTGGCGGTAATAGCCACAAGTACGTAAATATGTAAGTAAGTAAGTAAATAAGTGAGTAATTAATTGCGTCAGTACTATTATCTCTCACCTATTGCACTATACTATTATCTACATAAAACCACTTATTTGCATCAAGTGTAAATAGCTGAAGTTCATCAAGTACACAAATGGAAATGGAAATGGAAAGCGAAACAGAAAACAGGAGAATATGGAAATCATTCATCCAACCATCGATAATACTAATAACAATAACAATAATAATAATAATAAAAATGAAAATTATAATTATTAAGTGAGTTATGCATCTACTTTAGCTTCTTCTCTTCATCTTCATATTTTTCTGTTGCTTTCAATTTATACCAATTGAATAATGATTGTAATGTGTAAATTTTCAATGGTACATCATCACAATAAACTAGATAGTCTCGTTCATGTTGTTTAGTTACATTGATTTGATTTAATTGAAAGCATGGTTGTTGGTGTTGTTGTTTATGTGACTGATTTGCAATGTGCATTGCCATCATTGAGCCAGTAGATTGATGATGGTGCTGTTCGTCACACAAGGACAGACGATGTTCAAATAATTGTTCTGTGTTGCACCTAGATAATAAAGAAGCTGGACTGAGTGGATTCGCGAATTGTGTTCGATGACGACCGATGCTCGATTGGCGGTAATAGCCACAAGTACGTAAATATGTAAGTAAATAAGTGAGTAATTAATTGCGTCAGTACTATTATCTCTCACCTATTGCACTATAATATTATCTACATAAAACCACTTATTTGCATCAAGTGTAAATAGCTGAAGTTCATCAAGTACACAAATGGAAATGGAAATGGAAAGCGAAACAGAAAACAGGAGAATAAGGAAATCATTCATCCAACCATCGATAATAATAATAACAATAACAATAATAATAATAATAAAAATGAAAATTATAATTATTAAGTGAGTTATGCATCTACTTTAGCTTCTTCTCTTCATCTTCATATTTTTCTGTTGCTTTCAATTTATACCAATTGAATAATGATTGTAATGTGTAAATTTTCAATGGTACATCATCACAATAAACTAGATAGTCTCGTTCATGTTGTTTAGTTACATTGATTTGATTTAATTGAAAGCATGGTTGTTGGTGTTGTTGTTTATGTGACTGATTTGCAATGTGCATTGCCATCATTGAGCCAGTAGATTGATGATGGTGCTGTTCGTCACACAAGGACAGACGATGTTCAAATAATTGTTCTGTGTTGCACCTAGATAATAAAGAAGCTGGACTGAGTGGATTCGCGAATTGTGTTCGATGACGACCGATGCTCGATTGGCGGTAATAGCCACAAGTACGTAAATATGTAAGTAAGTAAATAAGTGAGTAATTAATTGCGTCAGTACTATTATCTCTCACCTATTGCACCACAATATTATCTACATAAAACCACTTATTTGCATCAAGTGTAAATAGCTGAAGTTCATCAACTACACAAATGGAAATGGAAATGGAAAGCGAAACAGAAAACAGGAGAATAAGGAAATCATTCATCCAACCATCGATAATAATAATAACAATAACAATAATAATAATAATAATAATAATAATAATAATAATAATAATAATGAAAATAATAATTATTAACTGAGTTATGCATCTACTTAAGCTTCTTTTCTTCATCTTCATAATTTTCTGTTGCTTTCAATTTATACCAATTGAATAATGATTGTAATGTGTAAATTTTCAATGGTACATCATCACAATAAACTAGATAGTCTCGTTCATGTTGTTTAGTTACATTGATTTGATTTAATTGAAAGCATGGTTGTTGGTGTTGTTGTTTATGTGAGTGATTTGCAATGTGCATTGCCATCATTGAGCCAGTAGATTGATGATGGTGCTGTTCGTCACACAAGAACAGACGATGTTCAAATAATTGTTCTGTGTTGCACCTAGATAATAAAGAAGCTGGACTGAGTGGATTCGCGAATTGTGTTCGATGACGACCGATGCTCGATTGGCGGTAATAGCCACAAGTACGTAAATATGTAAGTAAGTAAGTAAATAAGTGAGTAATTAATTGCGTCAGTACTATTATCTCTCACCTATTGCACTATAATATTATCTACATAAAACCACTTATTTGCATCAAGTGTAAATAGCTGAAGTTCATCAAGTACACAAATGGAAATGGAAATGGAAAGCGAAACAGAAAACAGGAGAATAAGGAAATCATTCATCCAACCATCGATAATAATAATAACAATAATAATAATAATAATAATAATAATAATAATAATAATAATAATAATAATAATAATAATAATAATAATAATGAAAATAATAATTATTAAGTGAGTTATGCATCTACTTTAGCTTCTTCTCTTCATCTTCATATTTTTCTGTCGCTTTCAATTTATACCAATTGAATAATGATTGTAATGTGTAAATTTTCAATGGTACATCATCACAATAAACTAGATAGTCTCGTTCATGTTGTTTAGTTACATTGATTTGATTTAATTGAAAGCATGGTTGTTGGTGTTGTTGTTTATGTGACTGATTTGCAATGTGCATTGCCATCATTGAGCCAGTAGATTGATGATGGTGCTGTTCGTCACACAAGGACAGACGATGTTCAAATAATTGTTCTGTGTTGCACCTAGATAATAAAGAAGCTGGACTGAGTGGATTCGCGAATTGTGTTCGATGACGACCGATGCTCGATTGGCGGTAATAGCCACAAGTACGTAAATATGTAAGTAAGTAAGTAAATAAGTGAGTAATTAATTGCGTCAGTACTATTATCTCTCACCTATTGCACTATACTATTATCTACATAAAACCACTTATTTGCATCAAGTGTAAATAGCTGAAGTTCATCAACTACACAAATGGAAATGGAAATGGAAAGCGAAACAGAAAACAGGAGAATATGGAAATCATTCATCCAACCATCGATAATAATAATAACAATAATAATAATAATAATGAAAATAATAATTATTAAGTGAGTTATGCATCTACTTTAGCTTCTTCTCTACATCTTCATATTTTTCTGTTGCTTTCAATTTATAACAATTCAATAATGATTGTAATGTGTTAATTTTCAATGGTACATCATCACAATAAACTAGATAGTCTCGTTCATGTTGTTTAGTTACATTGATTTGATTTAATTGAAAGCATGGTTGTTGGTGTTGTTGTTTATGTGACTGATTTGCAATCTGCATTGCCGTCATTGAGCCAGTAGATTGATGATGGTGCTGTTCGTCACACAAAGAGAGATGATGTTCAAATAATTGTTCTGTGTTGCACCTAGATAATAAAGAAGCTGGACTGAGTGGATTTGCGAATTGTGGTCGATGACGACCGATGCTCGATTGGCGGTAATAGCCACAAGTACGTAAATATGTAAGTAAGTAAATAAGTGAGTAATTAATTGCGTCAGTACTATTATCTCTCACCTATTGCACTATACTATTATCTACATAAAACCACTTATTTGCATCAAGTGTAAATAGCTGAAGTTCATCAACTACACAAATGGAAATGGAAATGGAAAGCGAAACAGAAAACAGGAGAATAAGGAAATCATTCATCCAACCATCGATATGAATAATAACAATAAAAATAATAATGAAAATAATAATTATTAAGTGAGTTATGCATCTACTTTAGCTTCTTCTCTTCATCTTCATATTTTTCTGTTGCTTTCAATTTATACCAATTGAATAATGATTGTAATGTGTAAATTTTCAATGGTACATCATCACAATAAACTAGATAGTCTCGTTCATGTTGTTTAGTTACATTGATTTGATTTAATTGAAAGCATGGTTGTTGGTGTTGTTGTTTATGTGACTGATTTGCAACGTGCATTGCCATCATTGAGCCAGTAGATTGATGATGGTGCTGTTCGTCACACAAGGACAGACGATGTTCAAATAATTGTTCTGTGTTGCACCTAGATAATAAAGAAGCTGGACTGAGTGGATTTGCGAATTGTGGTCGATGACGACCGATGCTCGATTGGCGGTAATAGCCACAAGTACGTAAATATGTAAGTAAGTAAATAAGTGAGTAATTAATTGCGTCAGTACTATTATCTCTCACCTATTGCACTATACTATTATCTACATAAAACCACTTATTTGCATCAAGTGTAAATAGCTGAAGTTCATCAACTACACAAATGGAAATGGAAATGGAAAGCGAAACAGAAAACAGGAGAATAAGGAAATCATTCATCCAACCATCGATAATAATAATAACAATAATAACAATAATAATAATAATAATAATAATAATAATAATAATAATAATAATAATGAAAATAATAATTATTAAGTGAGTTATGCATCTACTTTAGCTTCTTCTCTTCATCTTCATATTTTTCTGTTGCTTTCAATTTATACCAATTGAATAATGATTGTAATGTGTAAATTTTCAATGGTACATCATCACAATAAACTAGATAGTCTCGTTCATGTTGTTTAGTTACATTGATTTGATTTAATTGAAAGCATGGTTGTTGGTGTTGTTGTTTATGTGACTGATTTGCAATGTGCATTGCCATCATTGAGCCAGTAGATTGATGATGGTGCTGTTCGTCACACAAGGACAGACGATGTTCAAATAATTGTTCTGTGTTGCACCTAGATAATAAAGAAGCTGGACTGAGTGGATTCGCGAATTGTGTTCGATGACGACCGATGCTCGATTGGCGGTAATAGCCACAAGTACGTAAATATGTAAGTAAGTAAATAAGTGAGTAATTAATTGCGTCAGTACTATTATCTCTCACCTATTGCACTATACTATTATCTACATAAAACCACTTATTTGCATCAAGTGTAAATAGCTGAAGTTCATCAACTACACAAATGGAAATGGAAATGGAAAGCGAAACAGAAAACAGGAGAATAAGGAAATCATTCATCCAACCATCGATAATAATAATAACAATAATAACAATAATAATAATAATAATAATAATAATAATAATAATAATAATAATAATGAAAATAATAATTATTAAGTGAGTTATGCATCTACTTTAGCTTCTTCTCTTCATCTTCATATTTTTCTGTCGCTTTCAATTTATACCAATTGAATAATGATTGTAATGTGTAAATTTTCAATGGTACATCATCACAATAAACTAGATAGTCTCGTTCATGTTGTTTAGTTACATTGATTTGATTTAATTGAAAGCATGGTTGTTGGTGTTGTTGTTTATGTGAGTGATTTGCAATGTGCATTGCCATCATTGAGCCAGTAGATTGATGATGGTGCTGTTCGTCACACAAGGACAGACGATGTTCAAATAATTGTTCTGTGTTGCACCTAGATAATAAAGAAGCTGGACTGAGTGGATTCGCGAATTGTGTTCGATGACGACCGATGCTCGATTGGCGGTAATAGCCACAAGTACGTAAATATGTAAGTAAGTAAATAAGTGAGTAATTAATTGCGTCAGTACTATTATCTCTCACCTATTGCACTATACTATTATCTACATAAAACCACTTATTTGCATCAAGTGTAAATAGCTGAAGTTCATCAACTACACAAATGGAAATGGAAATGGAAAGCGAAACAGAAAACAGGAGAATAAGGAAATCATTCATCCAACCATCGATAATAATAATAACAATAATAATAATAATAATAATAATAATAATAATGAAAATAATAATTATTAAGTGAGTTATGCATCTACTTTAGCTTCTTCTCTTCATCTTCATATTTTTCTGTTGCTTTCAATTTATACCAATTGAATAATGATTGTAATGTGTAAATTTTCAATGGTACATCATCACAATAAACTAGATAGTCTCGTTCATGTTGTTTAGTTACATTGATTTGATTTAATTGAAAGCATGGTTGTTGGTGTTGTTGTTTATGTGACTGATTTGCAATGTGCATTGCCATCATTGAGCCAGTAGATTGATGATGGTGCTGTTCGTCACACAAGGACAGACGATGTTCAAATAATTGTTCTGTGTTGCACCTAGATAATAAAGAAGCTGGACTGAGTGGATTCGCGAATTGTGTTCGATGACGACCGATGCTCGATTGGCGGTAATAGCCACAAGTACGTAAATATGTAAGTAAGTAAGTAAATAAGTGAGTAATTAATTGCGTCAGTACTATTATCTCTCACCTATTGCACTATACTATTATCTACATAAAACCACTTATTTGCATCAAGTGTAAATAGCTGAAGTTCATCAACTACACAAATGGAAATGGAAATGGAAAGCGAAACAGAAAACAGGAGAATAAGGAAATCATTCATCCAACCATCGATAATAATAATAACAATAATAATAATAATAATAATAATAATAATGAAAATAATAATTATTAAGTGAGTTATGCATCTACTTTAGCTTCTTCTCTTCATCTTCATATTTTTCTGTTGCTTTCAATTTATACCAATTGAATAATGATTGTAATGTGTAAATTTTCAATGGTACATCATCACAATAAACTAGATAGTCTCGTTCATGTTGTTTAGTTACATTGATTTGATTTAATTGAAAGCATGGTTGTTGGTGTTGTTGTTTATGTGACTGATTTGCAATGTGCATTGCCATCATTGAGCCAGTAGATTGATGATGGTGCTGTTCGTCACACAAGGACAGACGATGTTCAAATAATTGTTCTGTGTTGCACCTAGATAATAAAGAAGCTGGACTGAGTGGATTCGCGAATTGTGTTCGATGACGACCGATGCTCGATTGGCGGTAATAGCCACAAGTACGTAAATATGTAAGTAAGTAAATAAGTGAGTAATTAATTGCGTCAGTACTATTATCTCTCACCTATTGCACTATACTATTATCTACATAAAACCACTTATTTGCATCAAGTGTAAATAGCTGAAGTTCATCAACTACACAAATGGAAATGGAAATGGAAAGCGAAACAGAAAACAGGAGAATAAGGAAATCATTCATCCAACCATCGATAATAATAATAACAATAATAATAATAATAATAATAATAATAATAATAATAATAATAATGAAAATAATAATTATTAAGTGAGTTATGCATCTACTTTAGCTTCTTCTCTTCATCTTCATATTTTTCTGTTGCTTTCAATTTATACCAATTGAATAATGATTGTAATGTGTAAATTTTCAATGGTACATCATCACAATAAACTAGATAGTCTCGTTCATGTTGTTTAGTTACATTGATTTGATTTAATTGAAAGCATGGTTGTTGGTGTTGTTGTTTATGTGAGTGATTTGCAATGTGCATTGCCATCATTGAGCCAGTAGATTGATGATGGTGCTGTTCGTCACACAAGGACAGACGATGTTCAAATAATTGTTCTGTGTTGCACCTAGATAATAAAGAAGCTGGACTGAGTGGATTCGCGAATTGTGTTCGATGACGACCGATGCTCGATTGGCGGTAATAGCCACAAGTACGTAAATATGTAAGTAAGTAAGTAAATAAGTGAGTAATTAATTGCGTCAGTACTATTATCTCTCACCTATTGCACTATACTATTATCTACATAAAACCACTTATTTGCATCAAGTGTAAATAGCTGAAGTTCATCAACTACACAAATGGAAATGGAAATGGAAAGCGAAACAGAAAACAGGAGAATAAGGAAATCATTCATCCAACCATCGATAATAATAATAACAATAATAATAATAATAATAATAATAATAATGAAAATAATAATTATTAAGTGAGTTATGCATCTACTTTAGCTTCTTCTCTTCATCTTCATATTTTTCTGTCGCTTTCAATTTATACCAATTGAATAATGATTGTAATGTGTAAATTTTCAATGGTACATCATCACAATAAACTAGATAGTCTCGTTCATGTTGTTTAGTTACATTGATTTGATTTAATTGAAAGCATGGTTGTTGGTGTTGTTGTTTATGTGACTGATTTGCAATGTGCATTGCCATCATTGAGCCAGTAGATTGATGATGGTGCTGTTCGTCACACAAGGACAGACGATGTTCAAATAATTGTTCTGTGTTGCACCTAGATAATAAAGAAGCTGGACTGAGTGGATTCGCGAATTGTGTTCGATGACGACCGATGCTCGATTGGCGGTAATAGCCACAAGTACGTAAATATGTAAGTAAGTAAGTAAATAAGTGAGTAATTAATTGCGTCAGTACTATTATCTCTCACCTATTGCACTATACTATTATCTACATAAAACCACTTATTTGCATCAAGTGTAAATAGCTGAAGTTCATCAACTACACAAATGGAAATGGAAATGGAAAGCGAAACAGAAAACAGGAGAATAAGGAAATCATTCATCCAACCATCGATAATAATAATAACAATAACAATAATAATAATAATAATGAAAATAATAATTATTAAGTGAGTTATGCATCTACTTTAGCTTCTTCTCTTCATCTTCATATTTTTCTGTCGCTTTCAATTTATACCAATTGAATAATGATTGTAATGTGTAAATTTTCAATGGTACATCATCACAATAAACTAGATAGTCTCGTTCATGTTGTTTAGTTACATTGATTTGATTTAATTGAAAGCATGGTTGTTGGTGTTGTTGTTTATGTGACTGATTTGCAATGTGCATTGCCATCATTGAGCCAGTAGATTGATGATGGTGCTGTTCGTCACACAAGGACAGACGATGTTCAAATAATTGTTCTGTGTTGCACCTAGATAATAAAGAAGCTGGACTGAGTGGATTCGCGAATTGTGTTCGATGACGACCGATGCTCGATTGGCGGTAATAGCCACAAGTACGTAAATATGTAAGTAAGTAAGTAAATAAGTGAGTAATTAATTGCGTCAGTACTATTATCTCTCACCTATTGCACTATACTATTATCTACATAAAACCACTTATTTGCATCAAGTGTAAATAGCTGAAGTTCATCAACTACACAAATGGAAATGGAAATGGAAAGCGAAACAGAAAACAGGAGAATAAGGAAATCATTCATCCAACCATCGATAATAATAATAACAATAATAATAATAATAATAATGAAAATAATAATTATTAAGTGAGTTATGCATCTACTTTAGCTTCTTCTCTTCATCTTCATATTTTTCTGTTGCTTTCAATTTATACCAATTGAATAATGATTGTAATGTGTAAATTTTCAATGGTACATCATCACAATAAACTAGATAGTCTCGTTCATGTTGTTTAGTTACATTGATTTGATTTAATTGAAAGCATGGTTGTTGGTGTTGTTGTTTATGTGACTGATTTGCAATGTGCATTGCCATCATTGAGCCAGTAGATTGATGATGGTGCTGTTCGTCACACAAGGACAGACGATGTTCAAATAATTGTTCTGTGTTGCACCTAGATAATAAAGAAGCTGGACTGAGTGGATTCGCGAATTGTGTTCGATGACGACCGATGCTCGATTGGCGGTAATAGCCACAAGTACGTAAATATGTAAGTAAGTAAGTAAATAAGTGAGTAATTAATTGCGTCAGTACTATTATCTCTCACCTATTGCACTATACTATTATCTACATAAAACCACTTATTTGCATCAAGTGTAAATAGCTGAAGTTCATCAACTACACAAATGGAAATGGAAATGGAAAGCGAAACAGAAAACAGGAGAATAAGGAAATCATTCATCCAACCACCGATAATAATAATAATAATAATAAAATTAATAATAATAATAATGAAAATAATAATTATTAAGTGAGTTATGCATCTACTTTAGCTTCTTCTCTTCATCTTCATATTTTTCTGTTGCTTTCAATTTATACCAATTGAATAATGATTGTAATGTGTAAATTTTCAATGGTACATCATCACAATAAACTAGATAGTCTCGTTCATGTTGTTTAGTTACATTGATTTGATTTAATTGAAAGCATGGTTGTTGGTGTTGTTGTTTATGTGACTGATTTGCAATGTGCATTGCCATCATTGAGCCAGTAGATTGATGATGGTGCTGTTCGTCACACAAGGACAGACGATGTTCAAATAATTGTTCTGTGTTGCACCTAGATAATAAAGAAGCTGGACTGAGTGGATTCGCGAATTGTGTTCGATGACGACCGATGCTCGATTGGCGGTAATAGCCACAAGTACGTAAATATGTAAGTAAGTAAGTAAATAAGTGAGTAATTAATTGCGTCAGTACTATTATCTCTCACCTATTGCACTATACTATTATCTACATAAAACCACTTATTTGCATCAAGTGTAAATAGCTGAAGTTCATCAACTACACAAATGGAAATGGAAATGGAAAGCGAAACAGAAAACAGGAGAATAAGGAAATCATTCATCCAACCATCAATAATAATAATAACAATAATAATAATAATAATGATAATAATGTAAAAAATGATTATTAAGTGAGTTATGCATCTACTTTAGCTTCTTCTCTTCATCTTCATATTTTTCTGTTGCTTTCAATTTATACCAATTGAATAATGATTGTAATGTGTAAATTTTCAATGGTACATCATCACAATAAACTAGATAGTCTCGTTCATGTTGTTTAGTTACATTGATTTGATTTAATTGAAAGCATGGTTGTTGGTGTTGTTGTTTATGTGACTGATTTGCAATGTGCATTGCCATCATTGAGCCAGTAGATTGATGATGGTGCTGTTCGTCACACAAGGACAGACGATGTTCAAATAATTGTTCTGTGTTGCACCTAGATAATAAAGAAGCTGGACTGAGTGGATTCGCGAATTGTGTTCGATGACGACCGATGCTCGATTGGCGGTAATAGCCACAAGTACGTAAATATGTAAGTAAGTAAGTAAATAAGTGAGTAATTAATTGCGTCAGTACTATTATCTCTCACCTATTGCACTATACTATTATCTACATAAAACCACTTATTTGCATCAAGTGTAAATAGCTGAAGTTCATCAACTACACAAATGGAAATGGAAATGGAAAGCGAAACAGAAAACAGGAGAATAAGGAAATCATTCATCCAACCATCGATAATAATAATAATAACAATAATAATAATAATAATAATGAAAATAATAATTATTAAGTGAGTTATGCATCTACTTTAGCTTCTTCTCTTCATCTTCATATTTTTCTGTTGCTTTCAATTTATACCAATTGAATAATGATTGTAATGTGTAAATTTTCAATGGTACATCATCACAATAAACTAGATAGTCTCGTTCATGTTGTTTAGTTACATTGATTTGATTTAATTGAAAGCATGGTTGTTGGTGTTGTTGTTTATGTGACTGATTTGCAATGTGCATTGCCATCATTGAGCCAGTAGATTGATGATGGTGCTGTTCGTCACACAAGGACAGACGATGTTCAAATAATTGTTCTGTGTTGCACCTAGATAATAAAGAAGCTGGACTGAGTGGATTTGCGAATTGTGGTCGATGACGACCGATGCTCGATTGGCGGTAATAGCCACAAGTACGTAAATATGTAAGTAAGTAAATAAGTGAGTAATTAATTGCGTCAGTACTATTATCTCTCACCTATTGCACTATACTATTATCTACATAAAACCACTTATTTGCATCAAGTGTAAATAGCTGAAGTTCATCAACTACACAAATGGAAATGGAAATGGAAAGCGAAACAGAAAACAGGAGAATAAGGAAATCATTCATCCAACCATCGATATGAATAATAACAATAAAAATAATAATGAAAATAATAATTATTAAGTGAGTTATGCATCTACTTTAGCTTCTTCTCTACATCTTCATATTTTTCTGTTGCTTTCAATTTATAACAATTCAATAATGATTGTAATGTGTTAATTTTCAATGGTACATCATCACAATAAACTAGATAGTCTCGTTCATGTTGTTTAGTTACATTGATTTGATTTAATTGAAAGCATGGTTGTTGGTGTTGTTTTGTTTTTTTGATTGTTTTGTTTTGTTTATTGCAATTTTTTCTCTCTGTTTCAATGTTATTATTTGGTCTACCGACTTAATATGCGCGTTTTTTCATGTTACCGTTTGGTGTTTTATATTGTGTTTATTTTTGTTTTCCTTTAATTTTTTGTACTTTATGTTTGTCGTGTTTCTTCTTATCTATTTATCTAACTCATAAATTATTTTCATTCTTATATTCCTTACTTACGGCTTCATTATTGCGTAACGTCATTTGGCTCGAATCTATTTATTTTTTAGTCTTTTCTACACTTCTATAGACTCATATTTTTTTACTATGCAACCATAATTACGAATGTACAGCTTAAATAAATTATTTAGTTGAGAAGAAAATTGTCTTCGCTGAATTCTCTTTATTTTTATATGGAAAAGCATTTTTAAAAATAATGACGAGTGAAATAGAAATTTAAATACGAGAAATATAGTTTAAAGCAAATCAATAAGGTTAATGAATGAAATATAAAGAATGATGAATGTACTCGTTCCAAGATTATGCTAGTTATCGACCCAACAGAACTCATAAGACTTCGAAAATAAGGGAATACTGTATTTTGTCAAAGTATTAGTCGGAAATAATTCTGTCATCTGCGTACTCTGACAAGACAAGTGCTTTAAGTGTGCAACGTTGGAATGTATGGAACAATTCAAGTTACCCAATAGACTTTAATTTTAAGAAGGTTCAAAGTATGCAAATACATTGTAATCCATACATTCTTTATGAAATTTCATATTTCCCTAATGATTTTAAATTATAAGGAATTACCAAAGACATATAAGCACTCCATATTCATAGTCAATATCTATTCAAGACATCTTATTCAACTTGTTTCTAGCTCTTCAAATTAAGTTAATTGATCACATAATGGCAGTCAGTTTCATATTGTAGTTGAAGTTAATTAACTTCTATCAATTGGGTTACTCGAGATGATGCCGCATTTATTCGATGTTAGTTTGTTCGAAAGTATCAAGAGGAACAGAAAATTCACAAATCAAACATTCATTTACGTCCTTTTCTATCAATGTACCGATCACCTACACATAGCCTAGCTAAATGGCTAACAAAATTTCTTGATCCTAACCGAAGATGTTTATCTAAGTATTCTCTAAAGGATCCTTTTGAATCGGTCGGTCATTTAGATGATATTATTATCAAAGGAAAGACAATGTGTTCATTTGATGTGAATTCCTTGTTCACAAATGTATCTTTGATAATGACTATCGATATATTATGTGACTACATATATTTGAATAACCCTAAATTACATGTTCCTTCGAAAATCATTAAAGCTTTACCACCATTATATACTGGCAAAGTAAAGTTCACATTTGAGGGTGAATACTTTTGCCAGATCGATAGGATTGTTATGATTAGTTCGGTTGGACCATTATTAGCAAATGTGTTGATGATACATGTTGAAAATCTAACTGAAGACCTGGTTGAAAACACGTTTCTTTATCAGAGATTTGTGGATGACATCTTAATAATCTGTGAAAGAGAGGACGATATGAGTTGTTTATTGAATAAACTTAACACCGTCGAAAATCACATCAATGTATCATGCGAAGAGGAGGAGAACGACCAGCTCCCTTTCTTGGATATACTTATAAGTAGACGAGAAAACGGTTCAATTTAAACGATCCACGTTTAGGAAACCTGTAGAATTATAATCTACTATGATATTAGTACTGCTCTAGTAATAGACCTAATCCTAAATCTGTAGATTTATCATGATATGACTGCCTAATCTATAAGATCTTACGTGGAAGTCACACCATCGACTACACCAACTCACTGTATCGTATCAATTACCAATACATGATGTAAAACAAGGTTAGGCTAGAGAAAGAACAATCTATTTAATATGAATAGAAGATATAAGGTAACATTCAGCAGAGACCACGCCTGCATGGCCGAGCCATGCCGTTCGATCAACTCTAGTCTATTCGATTCATTGTTTGCGCCTTCTCCATCGTTAGGTATTTCTTCGCGTTAAATATTGAATATCTATTTTCCGAGTAATCTCGTATTCAGCTTTGTGGATTGTGTGGTTATGGTCCAATGCCACTACAAACCAATTTGAATAGGTCCATAGCTCGGTTATTATAGTTACTGCTCAGTGCAATACAAACGGGTTTTGATCAAGGACCCATTTGACAGGCTTGATCGTATTTGCACAAACCATGCTATTGACGACGATGTTAACTGGTTAAACAAAACATTGATGCAAAATGGTCAATTCATAAGTAAATGTAAGTGTCATTGTGTAGTGAGACCCACTATAGCCTTGACAGAACAAATGGCCTATCTAAATCACCTTAGCATTTAGAGGTGAGTGAAATAGCCTTTTATTCAAGCAAAGGCTTAAATCAATCATTAGAACGACATATTGTGCAGCAACTATGATTATCAAGGAAACAACAAAATTAATACTGCATCGAACACTTAAAAGACGAGAAAACGAACATGTCACATCCCATTGCGTTTACCAATTTAATTGTGTGTGTGACCATACGTATATTGAGAATAGTAATCGTGATCTCAAAATTAGAGTGTATGAACATGTCATTAAACAGTTGTAGAAACAAATAGAATCGAATGACCCAATATGGGTAGGTGATAAACATGCATCAGCCTATATTGCTAAACATATAATTGAAACAGGCCATCAGATTGATGTTAACTCAGCGTGTGTGGTATTGTAAAAGGGCCTCAACCATACGAAATCTCAAACATCGTTTGTGTATTCAAAAACGATTTGTTCTCATCTTGAACCTATTCTGGTAATATTAGCTAATTATACAATGTGATCAGGTTTCAAATGGTTTTTCATATTATTTTCTTTATTAACCTTGTCACCTCTTACCCTTCAGTTCTAGTTTCGTTGATTTTTTATTTTTACATATGAATGTTCTTTGCAGCTATATAATGTGTGATCCGATTATTCGAAATGTATTGTGCTAATATATCATCACATAATTCTGGTAATTTTCATCTTTATATTCCATTATCGAAATTTATCAAATGGAACCAATTGCATTAATTTCATATTAATCTCCATTTCTCAAAAACTATATTTACATTCCAAAGGAATAATTTATTGTTATCCACTTAGTCACGTAAGATAATTCTGTTAACCTGAAAACCTTAATCATAGTATTTCTGAATATGGTACTTGATAATAAGCATTCGAATCAAACATGAGCTGCAATTTATCATGACTTATCCCTAATTCATATTGATTTTTATCATTTCACAATATTCAATTGTTATTTATTTATAAATACTGATTCATCTTTTTATTTCAGAGGAGGTTTTTGTGGATATTATAGTAACGAAACGGCCATCCAGTTCTTCCAGGTTTCCCGTGGTGGTCTGGCTTCAATTGGCTTATGATCTCACCTGTTAGAAAAAATTGATATAATATCCATAAAAGCCCTTCTAATATTAATCAAGACATGCTCACTAATGACTGGCTTGAAGAGGTATCTCCTGGAGTTCTAGTGAGAAGCAGTGACCAGTGGAGTTCAACCGCGTCTGTTGTGAGATATTAACTCACTGATGACAATGGTGGATGTGTCGCTCAATTTCGTGGATCAGTTGAAGTTAAACATTAACACCATTGGATGGCAGCCGGCTTAGTGATCTAGTTGGTTAAGCGTTCGTGCACGAGGCTGATAGGTCGTGGGTTTGAATCTCTTGAGGTTGGTTCGTGAATATGCACTGCCAAGCCGTCCAGTGCTTTCAGGTTTACCATTATAGTCGAGTTTCAATTGACTCATGATCTCACCTATTGATGTACTTCAATTAAAGAATTTTAAAATATTGAATATTAAATTTATTTTATTTAATTTATTACTGTTGATTATGTCATTATTAAACATCTAACCAAATATTTTCACTATAATAATGAATTATTTCAGTGGAAAAATGCATTAGTAAAATCTTAGCGAATACATTCAATGTAGATCTAGCGTTTCACTTGACAATCTGATCCAAGCTTTTTCAAGGAACCAAACATCAACATCTCTGCACTTAAATACAGTTAAACAATTCGATCAAATTTAGACGAAAATTTCTTATTAATTATACATTTCTTGTTTATATGACAATCTAATTTTAATTAATGATCAAATGAATTGAACAAAATTAGAGAATAAAATGCCTAAACCAAGTTCATCCATAATCTATATTTGCTTAATATTATCTAGGTAGAATTAATGATGGAAACATTGTTTGTTGTTGTTGTTGTTGTTGTTGTTGATAATGATGTTGGTGATCCTATTGATGTAGTTATAACGGTTGATTTTGTTGTAGTAGTGTTCAAATTCACATTTAATGTATGGTCAGTTGGTATTAAGAATTGAGAGTTTTGTAGAAGAATCTCTGGATTTATCGATGTATTCGATAGTAATAATGATGATGATGAGGGCGATGACATTACATAGGATTGTGAAATTGCTGAAGAATAACTAATGGAGGATATATTAGATTGACTTTCAACAGTATTTGTCATTCCTACATGTTGTAGTAATTCAATTCCTTGATTCAAAGGAAATAATGCTGTTGGTAAAGTATTGTTTATTTCATTTGTTGTCGATGAATATGGTACATTCAATAAATAATTGAATGGTAAGATTGAATCAACGAATTGAGACGTTAAACAGTTAGCGTGTGAATTAATTGGTATAGTAGTAGTTTGTGGTATATTAGCTAAAAATAATGACGGATTATTTATAATCAATGTGTCCAATAATTTAGACCATGAAGTTGTCTAAAACAAACAAAAGAAAAAGGGAAGAAAGCAATAAATTTAAAGATTACTAAATGTTTTGACCTGTTTTATGTTTGTTGCTAATTGATCAAGCCAGATCAACTGATAAATTTATGTAGAAAATGGTGTTCACTTGGAAATGGATAAACGCAGTCACCTAGTTCCGCAGTTAAAAAATAAGACAAAGTACGACTGGAACCGACATCTACCGACTTAACAGAGTAATATATTCTTTTGAAATTTAGTTGTAATTAGACACGATTTCTTTGAGCATTTATTCAATCTTAGCTGATTTTATAACTAATATCAAGTTGCGTTTCAGAATAAATTAGTTCTATTCAGACCACTAGGACTTATACTTCTAGGAATATAAACAACATCTTCAGGTTTGAGATAGACTGCTAAGCCTCGTAGTTTAACTAGGGTCAGTTTGTGATTTAAATATTTCTAAACTCCTCCTAGAGTCCCAAGCCCGGATAAAGTAGGAGGGTTGGGCATAAGGTTGACGTCCCCATCCCGTAGAAAACCAACTCGCTAAAAAAACCGCTAACCAGAAAGAATTATTCAAACCTTTTAGCCTCTGCCCTGGGAGTCAGAAGGTCTTCATTTAGAAGAACTATGACGCCTCATGATGAAAGCCGAATTCCTTCGGAAGTTACGAGGTCGATCCTCCTTCTGACAACCAGAGCGACCATTTATTTAGGTACATGGAAAGTTCGTACAATGTGGGACACCGGGAGAGCCTTCCAAATTGCTGCAGAAAAGAGAAGATACAACCTAGAGGTACTTGGGATCAGTGAAACACATTGGACGCAAGTTGGACAACAACGACTATTTTCAGGAGAGCTTCTGTTATGCACCGGCCATGAAGAAGAAAACGCCCCACATACACAAGGAGCTGCACTGATGCTGTCCAAACAAGCACAAAATGCATTTACAGGATGGAAATCACATGGACCAAGGATCATCAAAGCCTCATTCTAAACAACGATTACAATGAAAACGCTAAAGATCAATTCTCAGTCAGTCAGTCAGTAACAACGTAGAACTTCGTACGTACGTACATCAGTTCGAGTTGCCACACCACATTAGCACAGAGATGCAGTTGTCGATTCAAATCCCATTGTGGTAGAGGTAGCAAGAGTGTAAGCAGTGATCGGGAAGATTAGGGTTTGGAGATGTTATTTAAAGAGTTTAATTCAGTGAAATAAATTTGGAAAGAGGAAAAAAGGGACATGAAGAATTCAGAAGATTAGAATTTGGGAGAACACAAAGAGTATATACACCTGCGCCATTGCAAACGATTTTGAGCCATGTCATTCAAAGTCTCTAACCATCGGTTGCTATCATCTCGCGGTCCTCAACCAGGTAGTCTGCACCTACCAACATGACTCAGACCACTTGTCAGTGACTTCATGGACTTGTGACATGTTTTGGTCTGGCCGCCCCTAGCTTTCTTCCAATCTACTCCTATACCACTGAACATCGCACGTCGAGGCAGTCGGTCGTTGGGCATACGTAACACGTGTCCCAACCATCTCAAATGATGAAGTTTCAGCACTTCATCAATTGATTTGCCATCCTTACCTAGTACCCGTTTCTTAACAACTGCGTTACTTACTCGATGGTCCCATGATATACGAGCAATGTTTCGAAGACACCTATGATCGAATACTAGTAACCTACGAATATCCTCTACTCTTACCGGCCATGTTTCACTGCCATAAAGTTGGACGGGACGTACTGCTGCACAGTAAACCCGTCCTTTGGTTGATAGACGGATATCTCGCCTCCGCTATAAATGACGCAAGTTCGCAAAAGCTAGTCGAGCCTTCTGTATCCGTGCTGAGATTTCGTCACATACCAGACCACAAGGGCTGATGAGACTTCCAAGATAAGTGAAGCGGTCGACACACTCAACTACTTCACTCCCTATCACTAGCTCGGGACCCGATGTAACCCAATCCTGAAGCAACATTTTGCATTTCGAGGGAGAGAATCGCATCCCGAACATGTTTGCATTGTTGCTTAGAGTGGTCAGAAGACTCTGCATTTTGTCAGCATCTTCGCCAAATTAAACTATGTCATCAGCATATTCTAAGTCAACAAGTGAACCTCCCGGTAGAAGTTCAACCCCTGGAAATTTAGATGAGGAGATTGTCATCTCTAAAAGTACGTCGACCACAAAGTTGGACAAGAATGGAGAGAGAAAGATCAATTCTACAATAGGCTGCAGTCAATCATCGAGAAGTGCCAAACAAAGGACCTGACCTATGGGAGACTTCAATGCCAAGGTTGGAACGGACAACACTGGATATGAAGACATCATGGGACGACATGGACTGGAAGAAAGAAACGAAAATGGTGAGAGATTCGCAAACCTATGTGTCTTCAATAAACTGGTCATAGGCGGCACCATATTCCCACATAAACGCATACACAAAACCACATGGACTTCACCGGATCACACCACAAAAAACCAAATCGACCATATTTGCAATAACAAAACGTTCAGGAGGACTATAGAGGACGTGAGAACCAAGAGAGGAGCTGATTTAGCCTCAGATCATCACTTACTGGTCGCCAAGATGAAATTGAAACTCAAGAAGCACTGGACAATGGGGCGGACAATATCACAAAAGTTCAATACAGCCTTTCTTCAGGATACTAACAAACTCAACAAATTCAAGATAGTCCTCAGCAATAAGTTCCAGGCCTTTCATGATCTACTCAATGGAAAAGGAACTATTGTGGAGATTAACTGGAAGGGGATCAAAGAAGCAATCACTTCAACATGTCATGAGGTTCTAGGTCACAAGAAGCACCATCACAAGGAATCGATCATTGTTGATACACTGGATAAGATTCAAGAAAGAAGGAACAAGAAGGCAGCAATCAATACCGGTCGAACAAGAGCAGAAAAAGCCAAGGCACAAGCTGAATACACAGTAGTAAACAAACAAGTGAAGAAGAGCATCAGAACCGACAAACGTAAATACGTGGAAGATCTAGCAAAGACGGCGGAAAAGGATGTAATAGGAGAAAACATGAGAGAATTGTATGAAATAACAAAGAAACTTTCTGGAAATCGCCGCAAACCAGAACGACCAGTGAAAAGCAAGGAAAGCGAGGTAATCACCAACATTGAACAGCAACAAAACAGGTGGGTAGAACACTTCAAAGAACTCTTGAATCGGCCAGCTCCACTGAACCCACCCAACATCGAAGCAGCACCCACGGACCTCCCAATCAATGTTGGTTCACCAACAATTGAAGAAATCAGCATGGCCATCAGACAAATCAAGAGTGGCAAAGCAGCAGGACCAGACAACATTCCAGCAGAGGCACTAAAAGCAGACGTAGCGGCAACTGCAAGGATACTCCACATTCTCTTTAATAAGATTTAGGATGAGGAACAAGTACTAAAAGACTGGAAAGAAAGACTTCTGATCAAAATACCGAAGAAAGGCGATCTCAGCAACTGTGATAACTACAGGGGCATCACTCTTCTTTCAATACCGGGAAAAGTCTTCAACAGAGTATTGTTAAACAGGATGAAGGACTGCATAGACGCCCAACTTCGTGATCAACAGGCAGGATTCCGTAAGGATAGATCGTGTACAGACCAAATCGCAACTCTATGGATCATTGTGGAACAATCAATTGAATGGAATTCATCACTCTACATCAACTTCATTGACTACGAAAAGACATTTGATAGCGTGGACAGAACTACACTATGGAACGAACAGTGTATCAGCAGCCTCAGCAGCAATAGGTCTCAATATACACAAAGGGAAGAGCAAGGTTCTCCGATACAACACAGCATGCACCGATCCAATCACAATTGACGGAGAAGATTTGGTAGATGTAAAAACCTTTACATATTTGGGCAGCATCATTGATGAACAGGGTGGATCTGATGCAGATGTGAAGGCGCGGATCGGCAAAGCAAGAGCAGCATATTTACAACTGAGGAACATCTGGAACTCAAAGCAACTGTCAACCAACACCAAGGTCAGGATTTTCAATACAAATGTCAAGACAGTTCTATTGTATGGCGCAGAAATCTGGAGAACTACGGAAGCCATCATCCAGAAGATACAAGTGTTTATTAACAGTTGTCTACGCAAAATACTTCAGATCCGTTGGCCGGACACTATTAGCAACAACGTACTATGGGAGAGAACAAACCAGATCCCAGCGGAGGAAGAAATCAGGAAGAAGCGCTGGAAGTGGATAAGACACACATTAAGGAAAGCACCCGGCTGCGTCACAAGACAAGCCCTCACATGGAATCCTCAAGGCCGAGGGAAAAGAGGAAGACCAAAGAACACATTACGCCAGGAAATGGAAATAGACATGAGAAAAATGAACAAGAATTGGACGGAACTAGGACAGAGTGGGTTGGATAATGTTGGTCGGCGGCTTATGCTCCATTGGGAGTAATAAGCGTGAGTAAGTAAGTAGGTGAATATTTCTAAGTTGCTAATCACTACATTTAAAAGACTTTGTGTGTCTTCACTTAGTAGCAACCTACAGAGCATTAATCTATTTACGTTCATTTATTTCAGCACATAAACATTGGTACAAGAAGTCATCAAACAGATATGCGTTATATAAATCATTCGATTTATATGTGGGCTGGGATACTGCACGGGTGCAAAAACCGAACCACGTGGTTTTCTTTGGTGGCCACACACAGAGCTTTTGACCTCAACATCTAATTCATAAGGTAGTTGAGAAACGTCAGCAGATGTAGTCCCATGGTATTCGGTAACCAACAATAGGTTCATACACCATTTGTTCCCTCAAAACACTGGAGATTATGCGCATGATTGATTTGTAAGCAGGGTTCGCCAACTCGCCTAGGGGAATCCTCCATATCCACGAACTCGGCGGAAGTGTCGGACATTCACTTTACGTCCTCTCAATATCGTAAACAACAGTAATGCTGCGAGATGGCAATGAGTGGGACTTCCCTGACAGTGGTTGTATGCACGTGGCCATATGAGAGCATTTCGAGAGGGAATGTTGACTCTCCCTACTTTCGGCCGTACCAGGCTGTTTGGGGACAGTGCAATAATTAGAAAATTTCCAGTGTAAAAATTCGTTGTTGAGAGTTCTAACGATAAAAATACGAAAATTTAATCAATTCTCAATCAGCACCGGATGACTGTTTTGTTCTATTGTGGGACTCCTCAGCAGTGCACATTCACGAACCAACCTCGCGGGATTTGGACCCAGGACCTATCAGTCTTGAGCGCGAGCGCTTAACCAGTAGATCACTGAGCTGGCTGGCATCCAGTGGTGTTATTCTCTAACTACAACTAATCCCCGAAATTGAGCGACACATTCATCATTGTCATCAGTGAGTTAATATCTCACAAGAGACCCGGTCGAACTCCATTTTGTTTGTAGGTATTATTTACTTATATTCACTTATTTAACTGTGTAACTACCTAGTTTTATAACTTTGATATCTATCTTTTCCATATGATATTTTTTGAAACAGAATTTATTGTTTATGAATAATATTCAAATATTTTCTATATTATACAAATATGCTTACATTAAGATCCGATCAACTTCACTCATACTCAAAAGCATCTACAACCTCATTCGTAGTTTTCTTTATATAGAGCAGCAGATGATGAAAACGTTACAAAAAGTAATGAATATGTTGTTCCACTGAAATTAATGATCTTATCATTTATGAACTATTAAAATGAAACTATGTATATGCAAAATTCACTTGGTTTCGTTTTACTTGTATCTTCCCTTTGTTATTTAGGACTAAAATTGAGCAGTCTCTTGTTTGTACATGTGCATTCTGTGCAGATTGTTTCGATATAGCCTGAATTCACACGCTTTTTAAGCAAAGATGGATAGTGGCTAGCGTCTGAGCGAACCCGACTAGGGATCGTCGCAGGCTTCAACACACACCAGAGTGCAATGGTGAACCTCTACATGAGGCCAGAGCATTTGTGATCACCCTGGCTCCGGTGCCAAGTAAGTATGTCAGAATTGCATTGATTTCTTAATGAACCTCAACTTATTGATTTACTAACAACAATAACTGAAAGTGTCCATTCAAACTCACTAAATTCGACGAATAAATTGGCTGTGTTAAACGTGTAGAATTTAACAAAATTAGATTGCACAACTTTTCGTAATCAATTTGATTTGGTGTACAGAACAGATTTATATCGGGAAATTGAGATTTTGATGTATTTGTTAGCACTGGATGAAGATTAGGTAGGAATAAACTTGAATTAATACTAGATGGTGGAATGTAAAGTAAATTACTCAACAAAATATTTGATAAGTATGAAGAAATACTGTTGGAGATTAGATGGGAATTTGACTGATTTGTTGTGCCACATTGAATGAATGGATTGCAATTTGTTTGTTGATTTAGCTGTGATGATTGATGTAGTGGAAGTGATGCGGATGGGAGTGAATGTTGTTGTAGAAGATGGTGAGTTGGATTTGTCAACTGTATGGCATCAGCATGGCAATCATGTAACAAATTATGTAAATTATCTCTGTTAATAACTGATGATGATGATGAATGAATATCTCTTATTCTAATTAACTCCTGAGAAGCTACTGATCGGTCACTAGATTTATTTACTGTTGTCAGTTTATTTTGTGAAATCCTTGTAATATTATTACTAGCATTTATGTTTTGCTCAAACGTTAGTAGACCATTAAGTTTACGAGATTTCGAAGCATCACGAATCACTTTTTCACGAAGATATTGCGCGTGTCGTTTAGCGACAATTTTATCTCTGATTAGTTTCGGTGGATGATAAAAATAGCAATCAGATCGATTACAAGTAAGCTAAATTATGAAAAAGAAAATAAACCTTATAGATAGAATTGGACATGTGCAATTACAGTCAAGATAGTTCAGTGTTAACTTCAAATCCGCCTGTAATCCATCTATAATTACTGCAGAGATCAAACACGTGTAAATAAAATAGGGTTGGTCATGGGATGAAAACGCACATTCTGTACAAAATAACCATGTCACAATGACGCTTACCAGAAAAAAAAACAGTTTAGACTATTTCAACCCTGTCCTAGCATTTGAAGAAAGAATTATGACGACTCATGGTGATATCTCAGATTCTTCGGAAGTCACAAGGTCGATGGCCAATCTAAAAACCAAAGCAACAATTAATATTGTGGCGTGTGCTACTTATATCGACATAAGTAGTATATGACGTTAGTCAGGAACAGAATGTCTGGCAGCAGAGAAACAAAAGGATCGAACAGTAAAGAATGGAAACAGAAAGCAATTTTATGAAACTTCAAGAACAATGAAATCTGAGTCATTTTAAGACAAGTGATGGACATTTTTGCAAATTAATCACTTACTATATGTTCCTCAGATTTGATTGAGATGCTCTGTAATTTTGTGCTCAAATACATCCGATTTTCCCCACTGGTGTTCTTGTTCACCACAATATGGGTACATGGAATGTCAGAAAAACATAAGAGACTGGGAGAACAAATCAAATATTTAAGGAAATGAGGAGATACAAATTGGTGATTCTCTTTAACAAACCATAAGATTACATAGATTTTATTATGAAGCACGAAGCAGAAGTTAAATTCTATCTCATACGTATTGAAAGCAGACGACAAACAAATTGGCTTCGGAAATGAGTAAACGCAAATCGGTGGTTCTCGGAATAAGTGAAATCTATTGGACTAAACCTGGACAGAAAAAATTGGGCTCTAGTCATGAAGAAGAATATGCTTCACACACTCAGACAGTTGGATTGATGCTGTCCGAAGAAGCACTTAGATCACTCATAGGATAGGAATCTCATGGATCCACAATTATCAAAGCATCTTTGAAAGCATGAGAGGAAGGGAACACAATGTATGTTATCCAATATCATGCACTCACCAACGATAAAAATCATCACGAAAAAGACCAGTCTTACGAGAGGCTCCAGTCGAGCATAGCGAAGTGCTCCGGAAAGGACCTGACCATCACGATGGGAGACCTAAACGTCAAAGTCGGAATGGACAACACCGGGTATGAAGATATCGTGGAACGACATGGACTGACTGGGAGAAAGCAGTGAGAATGATAACACATTTACAAATTTATGTGCATTCTTCAAAATAAATATGGGTAGCACAATATTCCCACACAAACGTATATACGAAGCTACATCCTTCTCTCACCGGATCACAAAACGGACAATCACATATACCATATTTGCATCACCAAAGTTTTCAGAAGGTCACTGGAAGACGTGAGAGCCAATGGAGAAATTGTTGACGTAGCTTCGGATCACAGCCTGGAGGTTGTCAACACTAAACTCAATCCAAGAAAGCACTGAACAACTTGGAAAACTGCATTACAGAGGTTCAATACAGGTCCTTTTCGAGTTTCTGACAACCTCAACGAATACGAGATGGCCTTCAACAACATGTTTACTCCTATAAGGTTTACTCAATGAGAAAGTTACAATGAAGGACAGAGATGAAAGAAACACTAATTTCAACGTGAAAAGAGCTTCTGGATCACTAGAAGCATAATCATAAATAATGGTTCAGATAACATTTACTAGCTATTTAATGATTTTGCAAACCGTGCTGACGATTCCCAATAGGTCAGTGTTAGCAGTGGTAGAACTAGTCGTAGTAGTACTTGTTGTTTTACATGTTGAAGTGAATCTATCACACCTTCTTTGATTTGAACAACTAGGAATCATCTTTTTTCACAAGACGTTATGATTTTACACCAATCATAAAATGTTAGGTTAAAGTAAAATGCAATTTTGTGGATCGCAAACATGCCTTATTTATACCTACTATCACTTTCAAATAAGTATAGTTAATCCGGATCTTTGGAGCGACTTGTAATTACCTAAATTATTTTCTTTATCAATTCTAAAACAACGAGTTATAGGGAAGTTTCCAAACGACTTTTGAAGCACAAAACTAAAGGACCTTCATATAGAGCTTAAAAACCTTTGCAACATTTATCTGTACTATAACTATCCAATATTGAAGCCGTTTTCGTTACTGACTGACTCCAGTTAGATAACCATGAGGAAACAGGGAACGCTTCCAAATTGTTTATTCCTAGTTATTTGCTTCTCACTAGTGCATGCTCATGATTATATCAAAGGTTGAACTCAGGGCTTTCAGATGTAGAGACCAGAATGTCCAGGGTGTTTACCCTAGTTTAGTAAAGGAAAGCTATTTGTTATGGAGATCTAATCAAATAAAGACTACAATAAACTTATTTCTTCTGTTGGTTATGAGCTGTCTGTCGTCTTTTATGTAGTTAAAAATTCCATTTTTATGTAAGTGACAATATTTAGAGTCTGAATGTTTTGTTTGATACTTTCTTTGATGGTGGAAAGAAATCACGCCTAATAGTGAGAGGTCCTTTATGTCCAGAATCATAACCGACATGTTCGATTGTACATTATTATCTTGAAGTAAAGATAATCTCAGTCATTCTGATTATGTTTGTTAACAAACTTCTGTTATCAGTTACAGTAATTTGCAATACCTCGACGAATTACAGCATATATTGTCCGATATTAGTTCTTAGATTATCTGAGTTTATATCAAGATATTAATGAATGACATTTAAAACCATGCTGAGGAATTTAACACTGGTTTAAGAAAAATAATTTGTCTTCTCACATTTACTAATCCCATCGAATCAAAGCAAACTCGAACTTGACCATCTGATGATAAAGGTACATGATCATTTGGACCAATATGAGCAGCTTGACACATTTGTGATGATGCTGGTAATGTACCATTAGGATTATACCCTAGACAATAACCAGTTGTTCGGTACTGAATACAAATAGGCCATTTACACCAATCTTGTCTTCGATTACGTGAACCAAAGGTTGTTGAATTATTCAATACATTTTGATTTTTTATCCGAGTATTTGTACTTGTAGTTGATATTGATATGACTGATGAGGTTGACGACGAGGAAGGCAATGGAGATATATTATTTACACTTAATGTTGAAGATGTATTACTATCTGATTTGGATGATGTGGATGTATCTGTAGTTAGGTCACAACTGGAACTTTTCTTTTTATCCTCATTAGAAAAGTGTAGTTCCTTAATATCTGAATTTACAGATGTGCAGTAGAAAAAGAAAGACGTTTTATCAGGTATTTAACTTTTCTAACAAATCTATAAATACTATTTGACTTTGATGCATATATCACAGTATGGAAGACTTATTATTTATTTATATCAACACATAAACATTGGTACAAGAAGTCATCAAACAGATATGCGTTATATAAATCATTCGATTTATATGTGGGCTGGGATACTGCACGGGTGCAAAAACCGAACCACGTGGTTTTCTTTGGTGGCCACACACAGAGCTTTTGACCTCAACATCTAATTCATAAGGTAGTTGAGAAACGTCAGCAGATGTAGTCCCATGGTATTCGGTAACCAACAATAGGTTCATACACCATTTGTTCCCTCAAAACACTGGAGATTATGCGCATGATTGATTTGTAAGCAGGGTTCGCCAACTCGCCTAGGGGAATCCTCCATATCCACGAACTCGGCGGAAGTGTCGGACATTCACTTTACGTCCTCTCAATATCGTAAACAACAGTAATGCTGCGAGATGGCAATGAGTGGGACTTCCCTGACAGTGGTTGTATGCACGTGGCCATATGAGAGCATTTCGAGAGGGAATGTTGACTCTCCCTACTGTCGGTCGTTCCAGGGAATTCGGAGAGATGACATATTCTATCTGCAAAATATAACACCAGCTAGAGCGAAGAGCATCTTCACATTAGATGTATGAGTTTCAATGATTATTATAAACATATACATTCCAAGCATTATTGTGAAGATTATTAGTGAGGAGATGAAGTAGTTCATTTCACTCAAAATTGTTTAAGCTAACTACATAACATTTTTATTATGAATAGGGAAAAAGAAACAGAAAATAGGAAGTATCAAGAAAGGCCTAACTTTGAAGCTTAACCTCTATCTAACAACTACATCTGCAGTTTTATTTGTGATCTAAAGGTTATAGCAGATAAATTCTTAACAAATTTGGTGATCGTATTTTCATGATAAGAAAACTGAAATCATTCGTTTTTTATATTTCTGTTAGACATTTCTAAAATGCTCATATTTTCCATATGATCCCAGGTATCGAGAGATGTCGATAAAAACATGTTGTAATATGTGATGTTTGAGTTTGATTTTTATATTCAAGCTTCCTGCTACTGGATTGGAAAAGTGGAGAACGTTTACTGACTAAAATAAATCAAGGGCTCTTAACAGTACGTATACACGATCCTTTTAAATACTTGATCCAGGACCATTGATCTTCACAGAGACTGCTTAAATTTTTAGATTATCCATTTGGAACTCGGGGGTCGATATTCCTCAAGTTTGATAGTTCAATTACTTTTATATTGATTTTTAGTATATTGGTGTGAACTGGTGCTTAGTCACGAACTCGGACGAAATATTTCTAATATTCCCAGGTTTACAATAATCTTTTAGCTGGCTTTAACAAATAATAAACATGGACTTCTAACTGACTGACCTTTACTCAAATCATGGAAATTCATTGATTACATATTTTCAGTAGTGAATCCTGTATTGCCTGATTAAACTGATACCAAGACCCGGTAAGTGCTTTTTTTTTAGTTGATTCTCATGCATCAAGTTGTTTTTATAACTTCAGTCATTATTCACACCTAAGACATTAAAAACTCACTAAAAAGAGATCATTTTAAGGTTTCAGCTGTTTATTGTGTACCATTTTAGTGTCCCATAACTTTGCGAGCACAAGACGTCACACAAGATTAACTCCAGGAACTTCAGGCTTATTGAAGAACATAATAAGTTTTTGAGTTACTAGCCGATAAGCGGATGGTCGATATTTCGAACTTAGTTAGTAGAATCTAAAAATCATCATTATTTCGTTGTAGTCTAACTTTTCGCCCATAAACACACTTGATATTCGCTTTGATTGCATAGGTTTAGGCCTTGATTTAAAAATTCCATCGAGTTCCTTCAGATGATATCAATCGGCGATAAAAACTATAGAACTAAACGGGTCTACTCGAAACATTCGAATAAACAAAATTCTGTGAAATAATTTGATTAATCAATTGAAAAACGTGCATATAATCAATTAATTACTTAATACTTCAAAAAAATTATAAATCACAATTATAACACAAAGTGTCACATAGCAGCCTTAGTGATACCAAATTATGTAGTAGCTGATTTAAGGTGTGTTAGGTGATTTAAGGTCATCTAATATCAAGATTAAACCTTATGGTTCAATAACAGATTGAGTATTTAGATAGGTATATGCTTTGATGACCAAAGTACCCTTCAAATAACGTTTAAGACTATAAATTAATGAAAGGATTTTCAAGATACTTTAAATCATGGATTGACTTGAGCAGGACAATTGTTGGGAGCTAAAGAGCATGGGACAGCTTTTTTACTTTGAACCTTTACCCTGAAGATCTAATCCATAAGGCAGTGGTGTAATGTCAGGAGATGTAGTCCCATGGTAGTCGGTGACCAACAATGGATTCATTCGCCATTCGCTCTTTCAAGATCCTGAAGCCTATGTGCACCATAGATTTGGAATGAGGGTTTTCCAATTCCCCTAGGTGGACTATCCGCGTCCACTAGTCAAGGCTAAAGTGCCGGATAATCGTCTTTCATTCTCTAAATTTCTTAAACAGCACTCATGCCGCGAGTAGGAAAAACATCTATCTTTTTTGTATTTTATTTACTAAAACTGTACAATCAAATGTTATTAAATGATGAATTGGTTAGAGAACTAGCTGCTATTAAGAAATAATGATAAATGTTGGTTCAAGTTTACTTGAGATTTTTTTAAAAACTTAATTTACTAATGATTTCAAAAAGCATCTTTTAGGTAACCTGTTCAACATTTATCTACTACTATGATTTATACTGTGTATAAAATGTATAAATTTAAAAAAAGTTTTTTTTGATTGACATAATAATCCAATTGATGTTAGACCATCACAAATGAAAACCTGGAAGCACTGGACGGCCGTTTCGTCCTATTATGGGACTCCTCAGCAGTGCGCATCCACAATCCCGCGAGCGGGATTCGAACCCAGGGCCTTCGGTCTCGCGCGCGAACGCTTCATTATCTCAATCAAAAAACTTAATAATCTCCACAACACCTATACTAGTAATCAACATGTGCTCACTAGTGACTAGCTTCGTGAGGGAATTCTCGGAGTTCTAGTGAGAAACCGTGACCACTGGAGCTACTCCTTGTTGGGTAGAGACAGTTATCTACCTCAGTACAATGGAAGTTAGTCGCGAAATTTCGTTGATTGGTTGATGTTAGAAACTATCACCATTGGATGCCGGCTCAGTGGTCCACTTGGTTAAGCGATCGCGCGCGAGACCGAAGGCCTCTAAATTTCCTTGTAAGGCCGAAAGTAGGGAGAGTCAACATTCCCTCTCGAAATGCTCTCATATGGCCACGTGCATACAACCACTGTCAGGGAAGTCCCACTCATTGCCATCTCGCAGCATTACTGTTGTTTACGATATTGAGAGGACGTAAAGTGAATGTCCGACACTTCCGCCGAGTTCGTGGATATGGAGGATTCCCCTAGGCGAGTTGGCGAACCCTGCTTACAAATCAATCATGCGCATAATCTCCAGTGTTTTGAGGGAACAAATGGTGTATGAACCTATTGTTGGTTACCGAATACCATGGGACTACATCTGCTGACGTTTCTCAACTACCTTATGAATTAGATGTTGAGGTCAAAAGCTCTGTGTGTGGCCACCAAAGAAAACCACGTGGTTCGGTTTTTGCACCCGTGCAGTATCCCAGCCCACATATAAATCGAATGATTTATATGACGCATATCTGTTTGATGACTTCTTGTACCAATGTTTACGTGTTTAAATAATAAAATAAATAATCTCCGATTGCAAACTATTCTACCGGAATCAATATTCAAGTTTTAAATATTTTTAGGTCAATATATGCTATTTGTTGAAGGTAATTTTTAAAGACTGGTTCAATTTATTTCTGTTATTCTTCAAAAGAAGTGATCACATATAGGTGTATGACTAAAACCCGACGAGGACTAGACAATTTCTTCATGCGTAAATCAGGATACCTCTAACAAATCACACAAAGAATATGTATACGGTCTACATGACACATTTTTCATCATTACCAACACATATAACATGAATAAACTTCAGAATATAATAGTTACCTACCCATCAAGCTGTTTGAATATAGAAGTTTTAATAAGTTGAATAGAATACTCTGATTTTAATTGAATAAAAAAATGAATGAAGAATAAAAAAAGAAATTATCGTCTACGTGATTTGCTTAATTTATATACACATTTTGATTTATTTGTTATTGAACTTTCACGTAGTCTGTTGATAATACATGAAACTATATGATTCAAATAACATTGACCAATTACCTGAACTACCATGTTTGACACGTTTTAATCACAGTGAATATATTTTAAGTTCTTCCAATAAAAAAAGACTTTATCACTTCATTTTCTCACCAGATTCTAACCTGCGCGTGAACACTTAACCTCTAGACCGCTGAGCCGGCTGGCATCCAACGGTAGTAATGTCTAACTCCAACTAATCCAGGAAATTGAGCCACCGTCCAACATTGTCTTCAGTAAGTTACTATCTCACAATAGACCCGGTTGAACTCCACTGGTCACTGCTTCTCACTGGAACCCCAGGAAATACTTCTTGGTGCCAGCCACTAGTGAACATGTTTTGAATAATATCAGAAGGGGTTTTTGTGGATTTTATAGTAATTTATTAATTGAGATCATGAGTCACTTGAAGCTAGATTGAAATGTACTAGTTTTTGCTTCAAATGCCAATGCGTCATCCACTTATTTATCAGGTGAATCTTAACTCTGGTTTCAAGCACATATAGCTGATGAGTTCCAAGATGAACAAAGTATGAGTCCTGGATTCTTCTCTAAGTCACCATCAACATTAGATTACACTTGAAATATACACGGGAATTGTTAAATATGGTAATGAATTTATTTTTGATTAAATTTTAATACCTAGTTTAAGTTTTATATTATGTTACCCATTAATATTCAGTAACTAACGCAAAAACGTTCATTTTCTATCAACGACCGTTCAAAATAATTCGTTTTTTGTGCAGTAAACATTTTAAAGTGAAAACGCTAAATTAAATTGACAATGTAACAATAAGTAAATGATCGAAAAATGATATGATGTAAAAGATGACACGAATAGAACTGGTGATAGTTGGATGACTGGAAACATGTTTTTGTTCCCAATTCACTTGCAATATAACTCAGTGTACAAGGTGAGATGGACAATTGATGCACAGTTAAGTGTTTACATCAACTGTCTACATTCATACACGATTTTCAACTGTAAACAAACTAGATACCGTATAAATTCATAACATCAAAATCTGTTCTGTGTTCAGTCGAAGTGATAATTTTGACTAGATGATCAGATGTGAATTTCGTTCATTCAGTCCATCCGCAATCACTATATACTCAGATAATCGGTCACTTCAACACTGAAATTAACTGTAACCGCTTCCCACATATTTATTGTCAAACACAATACTAACATAGAATAATTCCATCTTAGTACTAAAGTGTTATGCCATTTCTAGTGGAGTTGACGGTGTTTGCGAATATCGGTTACCCGAATCACGATTTCTGGGGCTAATAAAGTATTAAAGACGATTTATCCCAATCTGTGCGACATTGTTGAAAACACTGATGGACGCATTGAGTGGAAATGCCCGGACATTCTATCTGTCATTAGAGGCTACACAAGGATTCCAGAAAACCAAGCGAATACTAAATGAAAGTAGGATTCTAGTCAGATGCAAGGGCAAAATGCAGTTAGTCAACATGACTGATGTATCGAATGTGGCAGTATGAGCCGTATCACAGTAGTTAGGAAATGGCACAAGGAACCACTTTCATTTTCTTCCAAGAGATTGAACCCTTCTCAAACAAGGTATAGGACGTTCAGAAGAGAATCACTAGCAACTTACTTGACAATAAAGCATTTCCGAAATATGGTAGAAGGTACAAATTTCATTGTGTACACAGATCATGAACGAACGAAAGCATTAAGTGCCAAGCAGGATAATTGTTCTTTTAAGGTAATTTGACAGAATTTATTTCCTAGTTTGTCTCGTATACGATATATTTAAGGCAATGATAACGAAGTGGCTGATGCAGTATTTAGAAAAACAATGAAACAGGATATTGGATGTTATCTGGCAGAGTCGGTATATGTAATTACTCTACGTTTACCTGGAGAAATTTTTGCTTCACGTAAAAGTGTTTCGACAAATGTTGGTAACTACGTACAGCACAAGAATAATTTTAAAATAACACTTCACAGACTACAACGGTACTTTTAAAGTGATCGCTAGAACAGATTAAACAGATACTTTAGAAGAAGCTGGAAAGAGAGATGTAATCAGCATGAACAGAGGTAAAATAGCTTTCACTGAAAAGTGCGGTCTCATGGACCGGTTGATTATTATTGCACGGCGGTTGTGATTGCTCACCCCCGTTAATGAGAAATTTTTGGGTGTGATTACAAAATATTCGAAAAAAGATGATTGGTGAACTTGTTTTAGAAAGTGTATGTTCTTAAGGCCTGCAATTGGTCAGTCTCTTGTTGGCGTATGTGCATCATGTTCGTAAACGTGCGTCCTGGATCCCACTGTTACCCACCATCTATCTTTGCTGATAAACATTTTTTCACTTGTAATAATTACTTAATTGGCTGTAAACTGTGCATCTTTGTAATCTGATTAGTTCAAATCCAAGTAGCATTAACTGGTTTGATTGAATGTGAGAATTTATAAGTTTTCATTTGGATTTTGTTTTGAGTAAATAATTCTCTGACTGTTTATACGAGTTTTGATAAAAGTTTCAACTTCTGAAAAAAAGTAGACATCGATTATGTGTGACTACCCTTTTATACTGTCTGTGAATATATATCGGGATAAAATATTTTTGATCAAGTAGAAATAGATTCGAAGTCGTTAGGTTTCGCGACAAGAGAAAGACTATGAATGTCGTTAAAAGTAAGCGGGTAAAAATTGATAACCAATTTTACTAGTTGATAATAGTGATTAATGGACTTGAAAGCTGACCAGATGTTTAATGCTGTTATAACTGAGGACGAATGATTAGAGAGCGATGAACTATCGATCGGACCAAAGGCGCGTAAACACGTAAGAATGGCCTAGAGTTCTGATTTGTGCTGCTTCCTTGTCTAACCCAGCCAGTTGAGTCCAGAACGCAAGTCTCAGTCTCTGAGATATGAATCGTTATATTTCAAACATACTCTGTTTACATACCAATCAAGCACACCACATCGTACCATAAAATAGAAAATAACATTTGTACAATATTTGTCCAACAGGAAAATGACACGTGCATTAAATATTGACCAGTAGGGAAACGACACGTGAAATAAATATTGGCCAATAGGAAATGTCCCTTTTTAAGTCCAAGGATACCATTAGACTTCACAGGATAATTTTTGGGATATTTTTCTGAATATCCCACGAAATGCACATGTATTAGGCCAATTTTCATTTTAGCATATCCATAAGTTATTTTAATATATAATTTGGTCTTGAAATAATCGTTATAAATATGTAAGCAAATGAATAATTTATGATGATAACACAATGAATAGTGTTAATCGCGGTAAACGAATGAGATCGATATGTGAAGCAACAGGGAGACTCTATTTTATGGGTGACCTTTGAACGAATTTTAATTGACCTTGAGAATTGTTAGCCAATCAGAAGACATGATGCACATACTCAAGTCTATGGAGGCATCTATACGCTTTCCAATCATCTGTACATATCGTGGTGTCCGGCTGCACGTATTTCTTTATAATTGATATTATTTTGGTTACTTGGCGGTTTCTCACTCTTTGGAAATGCCCCTTTTGAGTTGAGCGATCATAAAATCCAGGTACCTGTCAAGTATATTAACGGAAATGCCACTTACCCAATCTTCCTTAATACAACGTCCCTTGATGTATTTTCGCTTTCTCACTAGGGTTTCATCTATTCCCACTATATTTCCGAATCCTCCAAATGAGTTTCGTAGGCGTGTCATTTTATTTGCACATATATCACGACAATACTCAAACCACTGGACAGCTGAAGTTTCCGTAACATCTGCAAACTCCTCAGCCAATGTTGCTGGTGACTCTATAATCCAATTTGCAACTGTTATTATGATTCGCCTTAGTCTCAGTCGTGATCGAGCGAACAAACCTCAGTTCGAGCAGATTTTTTCTCCAACATAAAGAACAACGAAATATAATCTCATCACGATAGTCTGCACACCGTCATTTGATTACTGCAGTCACAAGTACAGGAACGTCTTCGTAGTCTCATCTATTGCAGCCGCTCAATAAATACTTCTCTAAAATCTGCTGTTAACCGATCGTATGTGGCAACGCTCCTAGGGTATCGTCCACTGATGGGGGATGCGAGCACTTGAAGGTCAAACTGTCGCAAAATGATTAGTTCGTCACATCGACAATTCGTGAAAATTTTCGGAAGCGGTCAAATCAAGACGTTTTTAGATTTGAATTGAGTTCAGCCACACCTTGTCTGGTAACATTCATTCTTCAAGTAACGAAGACGATGCCATCGTGATGATGCATGATGTAGGACGAATCTTCAGTGATATTATGTTATCTCGAAGATTTACAAGTTGAGACAATTTCGAGACCTGTTTGAAAGAAGTACATAAGGTAATATGACTTCTGTGGTTAATAATTATATTTCTAGTACACTCATACTAAGTACGTTATGTCAGTATGCAAAAAGAACAGTGATGTCCCAGCTCTAAAGAATTTTTTCGTGAGATATGTCTGTACATATGGACGTAAATGCAGTTCATCAGAGTCAGATGCTTGCGTTCAGGATGTAGATGATGATAGTGATCATCATTCTTTCGAACACCATACAACTTCCAACTCGCCACCGCAACTTAGACAAAGAAGACGACGTCAGTCATCTACGTATGCCTTACTTCAAATGAATTTATCCTTCAGGTCGAAATATTGCCATTGTCAATCTGGATTTTGGGTCCGTACAGTAAATGGTCGGCTGAAAGTCACCTCTATTAAGACCGTGAACAACCATTCTTGCACAGAAGGATATATTTCTGTCGATGCGTTGAGACGACAGTTGACGTCAAGTGAACGCTTATATTTAAGAACATTTCTAACTCGTAGCTTACGGCATCTAGTTTCTTGGAAGTTCCATAAACAGCTTACCAAGGACGATATCGACAAAATGCGTTAACAGTTGTACCCAGGTTGTTGAATTCACATTATAATTAATTGAGTTTAGACACTAAAAATATCAATGACATTTTGCAACTCGTTTAAGCAAACACTGAAGTTAAAGTACTCAATGAACATGTGAACATATATATGTCTTGCCTCAGTCGCAGGGAGCTAATAGCTGTTTACCACGCGTTCTGAGAGGTAATATGTAATGATTCGACTTATCAGACCAACAACTTATTCTTATATCGTAACGGCAGGGAAAGTGTGCTGTGCAGTCTTATGTGGCTGTGAGACAGGGATGTTGTTTCGCGTTATTATGTAATAATGACCAGTTTGGCACACATGCGATTAATCAGATTAATCCGTTCACCAAATACTGCAACCTTGAACATGGTGTACTATACTACTAGTTGGAATTTCGACCTGTCACGACAGATAAGCATTGCCGTAATTAAAATCTGATGTGTTATGAACGAAAACGTTTATTAAAGTTTAAATCCAGCACAAATGATCCATTAATAAATAACTTTCGATTCTTAAGAATTGTTCCCGTCAGATCTGTGAACCCTTTGGAAGCCACCTGGAAATAAGATAGACAGGAAATAGTTATTTTGGTATAAATGTTTACCAGAAACTAATATACAACCAGGAACCGGTATTGAATTACAGATCGAAAGTGTATTTAGCACATCCTTTCTTTAGATAATCAATTACGCTTATTTGCTTTATCTCTTGCGTTGCTTAGGAAAGCCTGGGTCTCAAAATACATGGCTTGCATTATTTAATTATTCGGACAGGTTGTATGAGTAATTGTCATTTACGGCATCAGCACGTAAGCTAGGCAGGCCTTGGTTGATTTTCGAGGATCATCACATACGATCTCAAACAATCTGGTCATCTGAGATCAAGATATCTTGGTTATGGAATCGTGCTTTTCAATGCTTTTTTGTGACCGCTTTATAATAGTACTTATTTCTGCTAATAGATTATTTGCAAGAATACAGGTAGCCTAAACATTGGAACTATGTTAGCTTAGCCTCTGGTAACGTCTTCACATATATATACCTCCTCCGCATGATTATGATTTATTTCCTGCAATATAATGATTTGGTGGCTTATATATCTAACTGTAGAAGGTGATATTAACATCTTGGTATGTGTTATAATCATCTATAGAATATACATAACACTTACAACCCTCAGGACAGCTAATATTTCACTACTAAACTATTTCTTCCATAAAAGTCGAATAAAACAGTGAAAATCAGCCAAAAATGTGATACAGAAGGGAAAAATGATAAAGTTTGTCATGGTATCGTTACTTGTAGTGCAGCTTTGGTAGCCTTGACGACAATACAATTTTTATGATGATATATGCTTGAATCATGTTATTTCATATAAAACTAAATGACTTGTCTGCCTTCAGTGTATAGTCAAGTAGAAATAATTGCTAGTCTGCGATGCGAATTGAAAAAAACTATTATAGCAGCACCTGAATAATGAATTTTTAAGGACTTCGCGATACCATGTACCGCAAGATGATAAAACCCCTTTTCATCTAATTGTGAAGACGGAAAATGTACTTTCATATAAATTTATAATTAATTTTAAATTTTGGTTATGCAAAAAGTAGAGATGAAAAAGTAGCGCAAAAATGTGTCGCGATACCGCTGGAGCGTTGCCATCGTATGTGAGCATCAGTTGTTGAACTTGGCGCCGTGAACTTGAAAATCGACAAACGCTCCTGATTGGCTGGTCCGTAAATTAGTGTCTCGTCTGAAGCAACCGCTACTCTTTCCTAAATTAATAATAAAGAAAATAATGTTTATAACTGTGATTTCGTCAAAAGTAATTCATAATAGAAAAGAGTTGGTGGATTTCGTTATTGCGTTATTTTGAAAATTAATCCATACATAGTCCATATCATTTAGTGAATTATTGACCGACTGACTGATCGCGATATGGACAGGCGGTGATAAAATCAGACAGACATAGAGAACAACATAGCGATGGACTAAATAGAGGAAGGAGAGAAGGACAAATAAACGGAGTCTTGCAGACATACAAATACACATCCACATACTCAGGCATACAGAAAGGAGGACAGATAATACGATTATCGGTCAGTCAACCAATGAGACAATTAGACACTGAGAGAACCACACAGCGAATCATTCAGTCAGTAAAACACGAGAGATAGACAGGCGAAATCACACACAGACACAAATAAAAAGGGACAAAATGCTAGGAGAGACACAGAGACAGATAGCGAGATACTGACTAGCAGGCAGGCAGAGATGCAGACGGATGATGGCAGGGATGCAGCGATGGACAACCGGACGGTCGGACAAACAGATAGACTGAGAAACAGACATTCAGATAGAAGGATAGACAACAGGTGGTTGCCTTACACACATGGAAGCAGACATACACTCAGATAAACATGCAGGAAGCATGATATTTGGTCAGTTTGCTAATCAACCAGGTCTGTTGTGAGATAGGAACTCACTGAGGACAATGGTGTACGGTAGCGCAACTTCGTGGATTGGTTGAAGTTAGACATTAACACCGTTGGATGCCGGCTCAGTGGTCTAATGGTTAAGTGCTCGCGCGCGAAGCCAGTAGGTCCTGGGTTCGAGCCCCGGGTGGTGCGGGGTCGTGGATGCGCACTGCTGAGGAGTCCCATACTAGGATGAAACGGCCGTCCAGTGCTTCCAGGTTTTCAATGGTGGTCTAGCTTCAACTGACTCATGATTTAAATCTGTGAAATCAATATGTGAGTTTAGTTTCCCACTGTGTCACAAAATTCCTCATCAATTTGTCACAAATTTCGTGAAAAACATAATCCAATAGACTGCTACTTACTTACTTACGCCTGTTACTTCTAATGGAGCATAGGCCGCCGACTAACATTCTCCAACCCACTCTGTCCTAGTTCCGTCCAATTCTTGTTCATTTTTCTCATGTCTATTTCCATTTCCTGGCGTAATGTGTTCTTTGGTCTTCCTCTTTTCCCTCGGCCTTGAGGATTCCATGTGAGGGCTTGTCTTGTGACGCAGCCGGGTGCTTTCCTTAATGTGTGTCTTATCCACTTCCAGCGCTTCTTCCTGATTTCTTCCTCCGCTGGGATCTGGTTTGTTCTCTCCCATAGTACGTTGTTGCTAATAGTGTCCGGCCAACGGATCTGAAGTATTTTGCGTAGACAACTGTTAATAAACACTTGTATCTTCTGGATGATGGCTTCCGTAGTTCTCCAGATTTCTGCGCCATACAATAGAACTGTCTTGACATTTGTATTGAAAATCCTGACCTTGGTGTTGGTTGACAGTTGCTTTGAGTTCCAGATGTTCCTCAGTTGTAAATATGCTGCTCTTGCTTTGCCGATCCGCGCCTTCACATCTGCATCAGATCCACCCTGTTCATCAATGATGCTGCCCAAATATGTAAAGGTTTTTACATCTACCAAATCTTCTCCGTCAATTGTGATTGGATCGGTGCATGCTGTGTTGTATCGGAGAACCTTGCTCTTCCCTTTGTGTATATTGAGACCTATTGCTGCTGAGGCTGCTGATACACTGTTCGTTCCATAGTGTAGTTCTGTCCACGCTATCAAATGTCTTTTCGTAGTCAATGAAGTTGATGTAGAGTGATGAATTCCATTCAATTGATTGTTCCACAATGATCCATAGAGTTGCGATTTGGTCTGTACACGATCTATCCTTACGGAATCCTACCTGTTGATCACGAAGTTGGGCGTCTATGCAGTCCTTCATCCTGTTTAACAATACTCTGTTGAAGACTTTTCCCGGTATTGAAAGAAGAGTGATGCCCCTGTAGTTATCACAGTTGCTGAGATCGCCTTTCTTCGGTATTTTGATCAGAAGTCTTTCTTTCCAGTCTTTTAGTACTTGTTCCTCATCCTAAATCTTATTAAAGAGAATGTGGAGTATCCTTGCAGTTGCCGCTACGTCTGCTTTTAGTGCCTCTGCTGGAATGTTGTCTGGTCCTGCTGCTTTGCCACTCTTGATTTGTCTGATGGCCATGCTGATTTCTTCAATTGGTGGTGAACCAACATTGATTGGGAGGTCCGTGGGTGCTGCTTCGATGTTGGGTGGGTTCAGTGGAGCTGGCCGATTCAAGAGTTCTTTGAAGTGTTCTACCCACCTGTTTTGTTGCTGTTCAATGTTGGTGATTACCTCGCCTTCCTTGCTTTTCACTGGTCGTTCTGGTTTGCGGCGATTTCCAGAAAGTTTCTTTGTTATTTCATACAGTTCTCTCATGTTTTCTCCTATTACATCTTTTTCCGCCGTCTTTGCTAGATCTTCCACGTATTTACGTTTGTCGGTTCTGATGCTCTTCTTCACTTGTTTGTTTACTACTGTGTATTCAGCTTGTGCCTTGGCTTTTTCTGCTCTTGTTCGACCGGTATTGATTGCCGCCTTCTTGTTCCTTCTTTCTTGAATCTTATCCAGTGTATCAACAATGATCGATTCCTTGTGATGGTGCTTCTTGTGACCTAGAACCTCATGACATGTTGAAGTGATTGCTTCTTTGATCCCCTTCCAGTTAATCTCCACAATAGTTCCTTTTCCATTGAGTAGATCATGAAAGGCCTGGAACTTATTGCTGAGGACTATCTTGAATTTGTTGAGTTTGTTAGTATCCTGAAGAAAGGCTGTATTGAACTTTTGTGATATTGTCCGCCCCATTGTCCAGTGCTTCTTGAGTTTCAATTTCATCTTGGCGACCAGTAAGTGATGATCTGAGGCTAAATCAGCTCCTCTCTTGGTTCTCACGTCCTCTATAGTCCTCCTGAACGTTTTGTTATTGCAAATATGGTCGATTTGGTTTTTTGTGGTGTGATCCGGTGAAGTCCATGTGGTTTTGTGTATGCGTTTATGTGGGAATATGGTGCCGCCTATGACCAGTTTATTGAAGACACATAGGTTTGCGAATCTCTCACCATTTTCGTTTCTTTCTTCCAGTCCATGTCGTCCCATGATGTCTTCATATCCAGTGTTGTCCGTTCCAACCTTGGCATTGAAGTCTCCCATAGGTCAGGTCCTTTGTTTGGCACTTCTCGATGATTGATTGCAGCCTATTGTAGAATTGATCTTTAGCGTATTCATTGTAATCGTTGTTTAGAATGAGGCTTTGATGATCCTTGGTCCATGTGATTTCCATCCTGTAAGTGCATTTTGTGCTTGTTTGGACAGCATCAATGCAGCTCCTTGTGTATGTGGGGCGTTTTCTTCTTCATGGCCGGTGCATAACAGCTCTCCTGAAAAAAGTCGTTGTTGTCCAACTTGCGTCCAATGTGTTTCACTGATCCCAAGTACCTCTAGGTTGTATCTTCTCATTTCTGCAGCAATTTGGAAGGCTCTCCCGGTGTCCCACATTGTACGAACATTCCATGTACTTAAATAAACGGTCGCTCTGGTTGTCAGAAGGAGGATCGACCTCGTAACTTCCGAAGGAATTCGGCTTTCATCATGAGGCGTCATAGTTCTTCTAAATGAAGACCTTCTGACTCCCAGGGCAGAGGCTAAAAGGTTTGAATAATTCTTTCTGGTTAGCGTTTTTTTAGCAAGTTAGTTTTCTACGGGATGGGGACGCTAACCCCATGCCCAACCCTCCTCCTTTATCCGGGCTTGGGACCGTCAGTGGCTCCCGGAGGGACTCCAGGCGGAGTTAGTAGACTGCAACACCATAAGCCAAATCAATTACTACCTACGGCAGTCATGTTTCAGTGACTAGAATGCATAGCTCTTTCGCTGTCAGTTGACAGCAGTCTACTCAGTTTCATGTGAGATGCATTTTGTGGATGCACATTATAGTACACTGAGCGTTGATTGATCGATCGAGAAATGGGTGAATCAATGTTTAATTGTGATCACCGGTTGGTGGACGTGATCGTATGTAGTTGGCCTGTGTTCATTAGAACAGAATGTATGGAAGAACGCGAGAAGTGAAAAAGGAGAACGGCAAAGAATGTCTGGAAGATTCTAAAATCCACAAAGTCTTGAATCGTTATTTTCGAGATTCTACACGGCGTGCTTTCTCACCATAATTCGAATGATACCGACAAATTCCGGCTGCTCGTTTATGTGACCTAACACAATGTCTGGATACTGATCTCCTTCTGGACTTAGATCTGGCAGGTCGAGAATGGATGGTATAAATAGTCGCCTGCAGTGATGCTAGCTGCTGTGTTAACTGTGTTATTTGTTGTTGGATGTTGTTAGATGGGCTCATCGCGTCTCTACTAGAGGTTTGTAGTACGTTCAAACGCTGACTGTCGGGATAAATCTCCATCATCTTGTCTGCCATATCAGCTAGATCGTCAAGATTGGCGGAAGTTCCTGAGAATTTGGGTGACGTTCTGTGGTTAACGTTGAAACCACATCTGTTTCAGTAATGCATCGTCTAACTTATATGACCCTGCTAAATGTTTCATATGTCGGAGTAATTGCGAGGGTCTCTTGTCCCCCAATTCGCAAGACGTTAGCAATTGATGCAGTCTTCTCTCGTCTAAAACCGAGCTGCGTTGGATTACGGCTCTCTTTATTTTATCATAAGGTTCAGCTTCTGGCACGTGATCGATTAAATCCCCGACTTCAGCAGCAATCTCAACAGGGAGTGCGCCAACTACATAAGCATACTTTGTTGCCTGAGATCTTATACCTCTAGCCATGAACAAAGCGTCAATTTGTGCAAACCAGATTCTTGGATTATTAACGCCGTACGTTGGTAGTCTTAAGTCTGAAATTGCGTTGATCGAGGTTAAGGCATTATCTTCTGATTGTGAAGAGTTCAAGGAGTTGATCAGTGGACTATCTATATCAATGAGTTTACCAGGAGAGTTCATGATGGCAAAAACAAAAATGGACTAGCGTGCCAAGTAATAAAAAATGAATATATATATAAACAGTAAACGTCTATAATGAATTCAAGGCTCACCAAATAATTGTGGTGGACCAAACAGATATGAACGCAAAAAGTATAAACAAAGTTATTAAAAATCAATAATATTAATATATACAATTAATTGTTACAAATACAATAAAAATTGGGGACGTTACTTAAATTGATCAGACGTTCATTTTATGATTATGTCCAGTAAAGTAAATCCACAATTATAAATTCTTGTTGATTCTGAGCAGGTTGGCGAACTCTCTAGTGATATAGTCCAACATAGGATGTGATATATTTCGATGACCGTCTATAAATGTAGATAGTATTTGATTTAGACTTCCGTTAACTCAATCACAAATGAAAATAGAACGAGGGATGCGTGAATAGTAACGTATTTGTCAGTCAGCAAGATTAGGTCACGTTATGTTAGAATCAAAACGGAAAGTGTGTCCAAGGTCATTTACTAAAACAACAGTTAGTCATTTAATGTTAAATAAACATACAGTTGAAGTTTGACAAAATAAATACAAATAACATTGAAAACTATTTACAAAATAAGGTTGTCAGGCCTATCTCCACATAGCTCCCCCCAGAGTGCCCGGAGGTAACACTGGTTATAATAAAAAAATGTAAGGGTATGATATATACATGTATACAAAAATAATATTTACAGTTATATCTAAAAAAATGTGGAGATGAGTGTGATATGTAGTAGAGATGTAGCATAGCATAATAAACACACACACACAAAACGAAGACACTGTCATTTAATGTCTTGGTTGGCTAACAATGATAATAATAATGTGCAAAATTGCTAAAGACCCCGAAAAAATGAACTGTTGATGTATTTTTTTGTACAATAAATGGGTAATTAAATAGAGTTTACTCGTTTATTATAGTAACAAAAAATTTTTTATAGAAAAAAATAAATGTGACAAAACGAATAATTGTGGAAAAATGTGATTATGTACACTGTGAAAAGGAAAAAAAAATTTTTTGGGTGAAATTAGTAGTGTGTGACATAGATAGGTGTGTGGGTTTTTTTAATCGACAAAATGGACATAACGCTTGGGTTTGTTTATAGGTCAACCGGAGCGTGTCAAACAAGAAGGCTTAGTATTAAGTTTTTTATCCTCCACTGGTTTTTCAGTCGCTGGTGAGAGGGGTTGATAGTCAACAGCATTGTCTTCCTTGACTTGAGTAGCTTCACAGAAAGCAGGTTTTATTCTGTCTATAGAAATAGTCTGCTTGTTGCCATCTCTGTTGATGATGAAGTATTTTTGTGTGCGTTTAATTACTTTATATGGACCTTCATATGGTTGTTTCAATGGTTTTTTAACCGCATCTACTCGGACGAAGACAAATTTGCACGTTTCAAGGTTTTTATCAAGTTGGACTCGATTGTTGTGTTCACAAGGGGATATTGCTTTAATATTCTGCATCGTTTGTAATAGGCAACTTGCGAAGTGAGTAGCATCCCCTGGCGTTGTAGGTTCATATTTGATTAGTTGACCAGGTAACGTTAGAGTTGTATCATAGACTAACTCGGCGGCTGTACATCCAATGTCTTCCTTTATGGTTGAACGAATACCGAGGAGTACAAGTGGTAAGGCATCGCTCCACTTTGATGAGTCAGCTTGTGCCATCAGTGAGCTTTTTAATTGGCGATGGAATCTTTCAACTATGCCATTAGCTGCTGGGTGGTAAGCTGTGGTTGACCCCTAGAAGTTTAGCGAACTCCTGAAAAAGGACAGATTGAAATTGGGGACCATGATCTGTTGTGATTGCTGACGGCACTCCATAGTTAGATATCCAGCGGTCGAGGAATACTGAAGCGACTTTTTCTGCCGAAGAGTCCTTTATAGGGCAGACTATGGCCCATCTTGTGAATCTGTCTACTGCGGTGAGAATGTGGGTGAAGGAATTGGACGGAGGCAGTGGCCCAACTAAATCCAAATGAATATGTTGAAAACGTTTGTCTGGAATAGGAAATTCCCCGATCGGGCTGATAGTATGTTTTTGTATTTTGCTGCGTTGCCACTGGAGGCAGCTACGTGTCCAACTCTTAACATCCAAGTTGATTTTCGGCCACACAAAACGATCAGTGATGAGCTTTGTTGTTGCTCTGATGCCTGGATGTGAAAGACCGTGCAAGTGCTGGAATATTTTTCGTCGGCAGGCATGTGGGACAAACGGACGATTGTTGCCTGTTGAGGTGTCGCACATGATGAATGCATCTGAAAGAGGAATTGGTACAGGTTTGAGATTTAAGCTAGACTTTTCTTTGCAGACTTTCAATTCTGCATTGTCTACTTGAAGTTTAGCCAAAGTTTCAAGGCTGATGTCATGATTGAGTACCATCGTATTGATATCCCTCCTAGATAGTGCATCAGCGACAATGTTTGAGTGACCTTTGATAAACCTGATGTCTGTAGTAAATTGGGAGATATAATCAAGTTGTCTTGCTTCTCGTGGGGAGTGTTTGTCATACGATGTGCCAAAAGAATGGCAAAGGGGTTTATGATCTGTCATAATGATGAAATCGCGACCCTGTAGCAAAATATTGAAATGTTTTACTGCTAAATACATAGCTAAGAGTTCGCGTCCAAAAGTGCTATAACGTTCTTGTGTTGGCGATAATCTCTTGGAGAAAAAGGCGATGGGGGTAATCGTGTTGTTTACTCGCTGTTGTAATACTGCCGCGACGGCTTTTTGTGAAGCATCTGTGCATAGGATCAACAGTGTTGTGGGGTCAGTATTTAGATGTTGAAGCATGGTAGCATTAACAATCATGGGTTTAGCTTTTTCGAATGCTACTTTAGCATCGGAAGGTAACTTAAATATTTGGTTTGTTTCTTTCTTGGTACCTGATTTATCATTTTTCAGTAAATCTGTCAATGGCTGTAGTACATCGGTACAATTTGGTAGAAATCGACGATAAAAATTGCATGTTCCCAGAAAACGACGCAGTGATTTTACTGAGGTTGGTTCTGGGTAGCTGGAGATGGCTTTGACTTTCTCTTCAAGCGGTTTAATTCCTTGGGAATCAATGTGGTGTCCTAGGAATTCCAGAGATGAGGCTCCAAATATACACTTCGAAGGATTGATTACAACATAACTTTTGAAACGTTCAAAAAGCGTGTGTAAGTGCTGAACATGTTCTTCAGTGGAAGAACTAGCGATTAAAACATCGTCGATATAGACAAATACAAATTTCGTAATTCGAGGTAGGAGTGCCACTGACCTGTAAGCTTCTGTTCTTGTCAATAAGTTTCTTTTTCCCCATATCTACCAATAGGCTGTAAGCACCAAGAAAGTCGGCCCCGAGAATGGTTTGTTTGATTTCGGCTACGATGAAAACCCATGTGAAACGTCTACGGAGACCAAGATCTAAGATAAGCGATTGTTCACCATAAGTTTTAATGACTGTGTTACTGGCTGCGACTATAGACAATTTAGTGCTTTGCGAGTGCCGTCGTTGAGAGAGGTGTAATGGGACTATGCTGATTTTGGCTCCTGTATCGACCAAAAAAATCTGAGCCCGAAATTCGATCCCTGACGTGAAATAGACGGCTCGGGTAGTGGCCAGAAACAGGCGCCGCCATCACTGTCTGGCCTTACAAAGTAAGGTTGTCAGGCCTATCTCCACATAGCTCCCCCCAGAGTGCCCGGAGGTAACACTGGTTATAATAAAAAAATGTAAGGGTATGATATATACATGTATACAAAAATAATATTTACAGTTATATCTAAAAAAATGTGGAGATGAGTGTGATATGTAGTAGAGATGTAGCATAGCATAATAAACACACACACAAAACGAAGACACTGTCATTTAATGTCTTGGTTGGCTAACAATGATAATAATAATGTGCAAAATTGCTAAAGACCCCGAAAAAAATGAACTGTTGATGTATTTTTTTGTACAATAAATGGGTAATTAAATAGAGTTTACTCGTTTATTATAGTAACAAAAAATTTTTTATAGAAAAAAATAAATGTGACAAAACGAATAATTGTGGAAAAATGTGATTATGTACACTGTGAAAAGGAAAAAAAAATTTTTTGGGTGAAATTAGTAGTGTGTGACATAGATAGGTGTGTGGGTTTTTTTTAATCGACAAAATGGACATAACGCTTAGGTTTGTTTATAGGTCAACCGGAGCGTGTCAAACAAGAAGGCTTAGTATTAAGTTTTTTATCCTCCACTGGTTTTTCAGTCGCTGGTGAGAGGGGTTGATAGTCAACAGCATTGTCTTCCTTGACTTGAGTAGCTTCACAGAAAGCAGGTTTTATTCTGTCTATAGAAATAGTCTGCTTGTTGCCATCTCTGTTGATGATGAAGTATTTTTGTGTGCGTTTAATTACTTTATATGGACCTTCATATGGTTGTTTCAATGGTTTTTTAACCGCATCTACTCGGACGAAGACAAATTTGCACGTTTCAAGGTTTTTATCAAGTTGGACTCGATTGTTGTGTTCACAAGGGGATATTGCTTTAATATTCTGCATCGTTTGTAATAGGCAACTTGCGAAGTGAGTAGCATCCCCTGGCGTTGTAGGTTCATATTTGATTAGTTGACCAGGTAACGTTAGAGTTGTATCATAGACTAACTCGGCGGCTGTACATCCAATGTCTTCCTTTATGGTTGAACGAATACCGAGGAGTACAAGTGGTAAGGCATCGCTCCACTTTGATGAGTCAGCTTGTGCCATCAGTGAGCTTTTTAATTGGCGATGGAATCTTTCAACTATGCCATTAGCTGCTGGGTGGTAAGCTGTGGTTGACCCCTAGAAGTTTAGCGAACTCCTGAAAAAGGACAGATTGAAATTGGGGACCATGATCTGTTGTGATTGCTGACGGCACTCCATAGTTAGATATCCAGCGGTCGAGGAATACTGAAGCGACTTTTTCTGCCGAAGAGTCCTTTATAGGGCAGACTATGGCCCATCTTGTGAATCTGTCTACTGCGGTGAGAATGTGGGTGAAGGAATTGGACGGAGGCAGTGGCCCAACTAAATCCAAATGAATATGTTGAAAACGTTTGTCTGGAATAGGAAATTCCCCGATCGGGCTGATAGTATGTTTTTGTATTTTGCTGCGTTGCCACTGGAGGCAGCTACGTGTCCAACTCTTAACATCCAAGTTGATTTTCGGCCACACAAAACGATCAGTGATGAGCTTTGTTGTTGCTCTGATGCCTGGATGTGAAAGACCGTGCAAGTGCTGGAATATTTTTCGTCGGCAGGCATGTGGGACAAACGGACGATTGTTGCCTGTTGAGGTGTCGCACATGATGAATGCATCTGAAAGAGGAATTGGTACAGGTTTGAGATTTAAGCTAGACTTTTCTTTGCAGACTTTCAATTCTGCATTGTCTACTTGAAGTTTAGCCAAAGTTTCAAGGCTGATGTCATGATTGAGTACCATCGTATTGATATCCCTCCTAGATAGTGCATCAGCGACAATGTTTGAGTGACCTTTGATAAACCTGATGTCTGTAGTAAATTGGGAGATATAATCAAGTTGTCTTGCTTCTCGTGGGGAGTGTTTGTCATACGATGTGCCAAAAGAATGGCAAAGGGGTTTATGATCTGTCATAATGATGAAATCGCGACCCTGTAGCAAAATATTGAAATGTTTTACTGCTAAATACATAGCTAAGAGTTCGCGTCCAAAAGTGCTATAACGTTCTTGTGTTGGCGATAATCTCTTGGAGAAAAAGGCGATGGGGGTAATCGTGTTGTTTACTCGCTGTTGTAATACTGCCGCGACGGCTTTTTGTGAAGCATCTGTGCATAGGATCAACAGTGTTGTGGGGTCAGTATTTAGATGTTGAAGCATGGTAGCATTAACAATCATGGGTTTAGCTTTTTCGAATGCTACTTTAGCATCGGAAGGTAACTTAAATATTTGGTTTGTTTCTTTCTTGGTACCTGATTTATCATTTTTCAGTAAATCTGTCAATGGCTGTAGTACATCGGTACAATTTGGTAGAAATCGACGATAAAAATTGCATGTTCCCAGAAAACGACGCAGTGATTTTACTGAGGTTGGTTCTGGGTAGCTGGAGATGGCTTTGACTTTCTCTTCAAGCGGTTTAATTCCTTGGGAATCAATGTGGTGTCCTAGGAATTCCAGAGATGAGGCTCCAAATATACACTTCGAAGGATTGATTACAACATAACTTTTGAAACGTTCAAAAAGCGTGTGTAAGTGCTGAACATGTTCTTCAGTGGAAGAACTAGCGATTAAAACATCGTCGATATAGACAAATACAAATTTCGTAATTCGAGGTAGGAGTGCCACTGACCTGTAAGCTTCTGTTCTTGTCAATAAGTTTCTTTTTCCCCATATCTACCAATAGGCTGTAAGCACCAAGAAAGTCGGCCCCGAGAATGGTTTGTTTGATTTCGGCTACGATGAAAACCCATGTGAAACGTCTACGGAGACCAAGATCTAAGATAAGCGATTGTTCACCATAAGTTTTAATGACTGTGTTACTGGCTGCGACTATAGACAATTTAGTGCTTTGCGAGTGCCGTCGTTGAGAGAGGTGTAATGGGACTATGCTGATTTTGGCTCCTGTATCGACCAAAAAAATCTGAGCCCGAAATTCGATCCCTGACGTGAAATAGACGGCTCGGGTAGTGGCCAGAAACAGGCGCCGCCATCACTGTCTGGCCTTACAAAGTAAGGTTGTCAGGCCTATCTCCACATAGCTCCCCCCAGAGTGCCCGGAGGTAACACTGGTTATAATAAAAAAATGTAAGGGTATGATATATACATGTATACAAAAATAATATTTACAGTTATATCTAAAAAAATGTGGAGATGAGTGTGATATGTAGTAGAGATGTAGCATAGCATAATAAACACACACACAAAACGAAGACACTGTCATTTAATGTCTTGGTTGGCTAACAATGATAATAATAATGTGCAAAATTGCTAAAGACCCCGAAAAAAATGAACTGTTGATGTATTTTTTTGTACAATAAATGGGTAATTAAATAGAGTTTACTCGTTTATTATAGTAACAAAAAATTTTTTATAGAAAAAAATAAATGTGACAAAACGAATAATTGTGGAAAAATGTGATTATGTACACTGTGAAAAGGAAAAAAAAATTTTTTGGGTGAAATTAGTAGTGTGTGACATAGATAGGTGTGTGGGTTTTTTTTAATCGACAAAATGGACATAACGCTTAGGTTTGTTTATAGGTCAACCGGAGCGTGTCAAACAAGAAGGCTTAGTATTAAGTTTTTTATCCTCCACTGGTTTTTCAGTCGCTGGTGAGAGGGGTTGATAGTCAACAGCATTGTCTTCCTTGACTTGAGTAGCTTCACAGAAAGCAGGTTTTATTCTGTCTATAGAAATAGTCTGCTTGTTGCCATCTCTGTTGATGATGAAGTATTTTTGTGTGCGTTTAATTACTTTATATGGACCTTCATATGGTTGTTTCAATGGTTTTTTAACCGCATCTACTCGGACGAAGACAAATTTGCACGTTTCAAGGTTTTTATCAAGTTGGACTCGATTGTTGTGTTCACAAGGGGATATTGCTTTAATATTCTGCATCGTTTGTAATAGGCAACTTGCGAAGTGAGTAGCATCCCCAAACAGATATGAGCACAAAAAATATAAACAAAGTTATTAAAAATCAATAATAATATTATATACAATTAATTGTTACAAATATAATAAAAATTCGGGACGTTACTTAAATTGATCAGACGTTGCGTGTTATGATTATGTCCAATAAAGTAAATCCACAATTATAAATGTTTGTTGATTCTGATTAGGTTGGCGAACTCTCTAGTGATATAGTCCAACATAGGATGTGATATATTTCGATGACCGTCTATAAATGAAGATAGTATTTGAGTTAGACTTCAGTTAGCTCAATCACAAATGGAAATAGAACGAGGAGTATGTGAGAAGCATTGTATTTTTTAGCCAGCAGCGGTATGTCACGCTATGTGGTAGTACAACGGAAAGTGTGTTCAAGGTCATTTACTAAAACAACAGTTACAGTCACTTAATGTTAAATATACATACAGTGGAAGTTTGACAAAATAAATACAAATAACATTGAAAACTATTTACAAAAAAATTTGTCAGGCCTATCTCCACATATGCCTACTTTACGTGAAAGCGACTACGAAATGTTATCACGCATCATAAATATAGTACGAAATAATCTAATGAAATTATGAAACTCGCCTTGGTTACTCTTGCTTCTAAGTAATGAAGATATGAAGTAGACAGTAGTTTGAATCTGGATTCTCTACGAGGTACTGCTGATTAAATTTTTTGATTAACACAGCGTTGTATAAGTCCAGAATTAATTAAAGCCAAGTACATAGCATCGCCTGACGAACAGTCTAAACGAGATCTAAGATTGCAGAAAATTTATAGTTCAAACTCATCGTAAATTTCTAGCATTTGTATCCTCTGTTTGGTCATGGAACTCAACAATTGGAAATTAGGCAGGCGGTGGTCAAAATAAGTAAAACATTCTAGTGAATAGCGGTTAAGCAGAAAGATGAATTTATAGTCGATAGTTAATCTTGTCTTATTTATACAGGTGGATATTTTATTTATTTATTTGAACACATACAGGTGGATAAGTTACAAACAGATGTGCGTTCGTGTTGCCTTGTGGCTTTACTCACGAGTGGTTTATTTTATAGCAGACATATTACACAGGAGCATTTACATGCTGCTAATGCTTGTTAAACAACCACGATAGCCGATTATAATCGTAGTTGATTGGTTAATTCTGTGGATTGAACTAAGTATTTAAGTTTAAAAACTAATCAAAATTGACACGGTACAATATGGAATTCTCAGTGCAAAGCATTTCAACAAGCTTCCGATTTTTTCATATCAATTCGGTATAATAATAAAAAATAATTATTATCAATTTTTATTTGTTTTTCACGTGCCTTGTGGCTCCGTTTAAAAACGGGTCTCTACTTGTAAAACTTGAACATTTTGTAAATATTATTCACTGGTTGCGAATTATAAATAAATCATAGAACAGAAATTATTCGTTTTGTTAATTTAAATATGTCAGATAGAAAGAAATAGGAACATCAATTGGCTATTGAATGGAGATAGATGTATCCAGTTTATTAGGGATGTAGACAATTTATACAAATATCCGTTGATATTTGAACGAATAGTTTGACAGAAAGTAGGCTTCGATTATAGAGAAAACAATTTTCCTTGATAAATTTTGATTGTATTACACTGAAGAAGTTCAGATAAGTTTTCTGGATGAAACACTGAAATTATTTAAATTTCACTCGCTGAGAATATTTTTGCTTATAACCTAGAAACGATAGTTTTCAAAATATATTAGGGGTTTAGTCAGTCAGTCAGCTACAACGTAGGACCATACTCATATATGCATCAGTTCAGGTTGCCATACCACATTAGCACAGCAAGATGAACACCGGATTCATAGTAGTGGTTTTATTAATAGTGGCAATATATAAAAGAAAGAATGCGCATAATGACATAGTACGGGAGGAAAGGATTTGTTTGTAGAAAGAAAGATACTTACCCGGTGATCTCAGCAGATGTGAGCAATATTTCTAAGGCATCTGTGGCCAAATACTAGTAGCTTAGGGGTTACTTGTATATAGTTTATATCAGAGAACATGAAATAGTTTATATGGTTGAGTATTGACAGATTAGTTATATGAATTTTAAAGAAAAACACGATGTCATGGGAACAGGTTTATATTGAGGAATATGAACTACAATGAAAATTGACTGTTTGGATAAATGGAGGTCAGATAATAATAAAACACGAGGAAAAATGTTAATATAACTGAAAGCATGTGTATTAAAAACTGAGGTAACCGGACCAAAGTAATATCGACAACTGTACAGTATCTTATCGAATGAATAAATTTAGTTTCAGCAAAGTATAATAACATTTGAAGTCATTTTCTCCCCGTTTCTCTTGAAATGACACCATTACATCAAAAATGATCAGCGACTGGATAGCTTAGAAAACCCGTTTGTTTAGCCTGTTCGTATCATGTATCTTTTTAAGCAGTTAGTACGTGTTGTGAAGCCTACTGTCACACCGTTTGATGCAGATACACGTTTTGTATATGTTCTCGACTACTTAGAAGGAAAGATGGAAGGTAGGAAACTAAATTTATTTGAGTAAATGTGTTGTGGCGAGACTCTAATTTACAGACGAGCCAATCAGATATGTGTTGAAGATTTCAAGGTTACGGTGCAAACTTTAGTGGTTTGTGCTAACGTACGGTCGGTTCACAGGGAATTTTGTACAAAACATGATAATTGAGCGGCTATAACAAATAAAACGGCGAGACTATAATTTGTGGACGAATCAATCAGGTATAAGATAATAGATCTAGGATTTTAACGCGAAAGCCTTTCTTACATTTGGCTAAATGAATTTCTGGCATTGTAGCTGATGTCAGTTTGTGATGAAAACCCCATATATAGTTCCTCACTAAGGCGAATTACGACAATTATTGTGAAATAGATGATAAAAGCACCAGTAACACTGTCTGCAGCCAGGTACTACAATATATCCGGATGCTTGAAGAGCGTACAGACTCCTACATAGGCTTGGTTTTGTGCATCGTGTCGTTATCCACAAGTAGCATTTTGTGTACTCAATAACCGAAGTGCACATAAACAATATGTGGTTAAGGCTGAGAGAGGTTTTGAGACTTTATCATGGCTCCAGAGGCCGACTGTTCTGTAGCCGTATGGATGATTTCCTCTACTACATGCATTACGATTTTAGAACCACTTTCTAACCTTGATAAGTTCTGAAATGTATCCAATTTATTTCGTTGGTTTTGTATAAGATAATTTTACTCTATACTAACTGTTTGCTGGTTGGATAATATTTCTCAAAATCACTTTAAATTCTTTCAGAGGTCTTCCATAAATTAGAGTCTCACCGTGTGTGTACTCACTTAGATATAAATATCCAAAAATGAAGAATATTTGAGCGAACAATTGTTTTCAATAACTTCATCATCAGGCTCTACAGTTATAAGTTCATAATTATAATATTTTACAAAGGCCAAAAATAATGAGTTTGACAATGTTATGTGTTAAAAATATAAATATCCCTTGAGAACTTAAATCTATCAGTGGTTAATGTTTAATCTCTTGGAAATGAAAGCCATCTCTTGACCGATTACGAATTATCTCAGTGTTCAGCTTGTAGTAAGCCCATTCAACTGCTGTATTATTTACCTTTTCACTGTAATTTAGACATATAATTCACTAAGTAATTTTCTGTGTGAATATGATTGAGCACACGTCAATTTTTAAAATATTCTCCCATTGGTTGTAATACACAGACAATCAATAATTTATCCATACTTGATTAACACTTGTAAGTACATATGGATTTGTAACACACATACACTCTTGTTCACCCTGTGTGCTTGCGGATTTTACCAATCTTTAACAATAAACTATCTCGATAACTGGTGTTCAGGCTTTTGAATAATCTCCAGTAAATCCATCTACTAGGAGATTGACCTCCACTAAATATTCAGTTAACGGGATACTAGCAATTGCAGTCGGATATAGGTGAAATTCGCCTCTACAAGCCTAACTATAACACTACCTTTCCACTTTATGAACCTGTCGCTATTCACTCGCCCGTTTTCTTTTGTAAAATATTCATATGTTCGATATATGAATGGTCGTGAGACTTACTTTTTACCATTTCTTCTCAACTTTGATCAAAAGTGCTTCTGATTCCTTACACATACTATCATTATATTTAAGCTTCTAGTCGACATCAGTTCCCTTGAAATTACACATACTTCTTGCTGACCAATCCAAACAACCAGAAAAAAGCCAGCCCTACAAACCAACACTTACCGGATAACTTTGAGCAATCGATACGCAAAAACACAGTACACACAACATAAAGTCAGTAAAGACAAATGGCTAAATTTCAACTTGATCGATCATTACTTGAAAACTAGATATATATTACGACCTTGGTTACTACACGAAGCACAGATAGTCCCTAAAATATTCTGTTAAATTCAGAATTCTACAAACCAGTTTTCTTTTATTCATAAGATAATTTCATCGTATCACATTTATATATGTGGAATATCCATTAATACTGGAGATTTTTTTTATCACCAAGTGACTTGTTTATTACCAGTGAAAAATACTTAGTTCAGTGTAATAAATTACTTGTGCGTTCATTGTTTTAACACAATTGCAATTGTACGCTTAGCTAGTGAAATGATTGGAACATCATCAAATGAGAGAATGAATCTTTTCATAATCTTTTTATAGAAACAAGAACTATGATAAATAGAATACAATATTAAATGTTATTTACATGTTTGTAAATACCACAGTATGTTCATTTGATGATAAGTAAATAAGTAGTACATTTAGATGTATGATTTTACTTAAACTTTATTTTCTCCATTAAATTGATTTTCCTTTAATGCCTTCCTCATGCTTTTTCAAATAATTCAATCCAATAAAGTTGACGATGCTTAGGTAGTGTATCAGTATTGTAACTTTCAATAGATGCTTTAAAAATAGCTTCATTAAATGTTGTTGCACTAGTTATGTCGGCATAATCATTGTTATCATCATTATTATGAATGAAATGAGCTAATGAATCATGTAGACCAACATGCAAATTTGTATTCAATTCGATGGATTTCGTTTGTTGTAACCATTGTTTATTAGTTTGTTTATAAAATCCTAGTAAATTTAGAATATCAGTTTTATTACCGATTGTTTGCATAGACTATGACGACGATGAAGATGATGAAAATGATGACGACGATGATGTTGATGTTGGTTTGACATTTGTCATTTGAGGTAATGATTTACATAAACGTACAAGTTGTTGAGTAAATTCACTATCCCGATTATCTTTATGGTATAAATAGCTGGAATGAAGAAATCAGATAGTTAAAGAATAAAGAAATAATAAAACTGAGTTAGGTTATTATCACTTATTTATGTAACTCTCTTTTGATAGAATTCAATCCTTCACAGTAATTAGATTATAAAGTTAAACGTTGGGCGGTGACACGTGTTATAATGAGTCACAGTGGTACAGTCTCATACTGGTGGGCGTAGACTACCTGGTTAGGGACCGCGAGATGTTAGCAACCGATGGTTAGAGACCCTGAATGACATGGCTGAAAATCGTTTGCAATGACACAGGTCCATCCACTCTTTATGTTTTCCCGAATTCTAATTTTCCAGATTCTTCTATTAAGGTATTTGTTATGGAAGAGAATTATTACTGGGTGATGAAAAGAAGTGCAAACAAGGTATCTTTTATCGGTACTGCTACTGGCCAACGCGTAAACCTGTTGATGCATGTAAAGATATAGTTGTATCCATTTAAAAGGGGCAGAAGTCCTACAATTTCGACGTGTATATGTTCAAATCTAGTGTCTGGGTGTGAAAACGGACCCACTGCAGAGCTAGTATGACGATGTTCTTTGAATTTTTTGCACTTCATGCATGCTTGTGTCCGATTACGTACATCGTGATTCATGTTTGTCCATACAAATCGTTTACTAATCAGCTTTATCGTGGCTTTTATTCCTGGGTGTGACATGTTGTGCATGCTTTCGAATATTTTGTGTCGCAACGTTTTCGGGATAAATGGTCGCGGTCGGCCTGTTGATGTATCGCAAATTACTTTCGTGTTACCAAACCGCACCCCTTCGAGTACTAATGATGTTGTGCCACCGGCTCTGAGTTTATTTAACTCGATATCTCTCTCCTGCAATTTTTCCAAACCGTTATAATCAATCCCACTTGCCATAAGTGTGTTTATCGTTGCTCTTGACAATGCGTCGGCCACATCGTTTTCTTGTTCTTTAGTGTATTGTATGTCGGACGTGAACTGTGAAATGAACTCTAGCTGTCGGATCTCTCTCGGGGAATAATTGTCTTGCTTTGCACTTAATGCTTCCGTTAGTGGTTTGTGGTCTGTATAGACGGTAAAATTTATGCCTTCGACCATATGACGGAAGCGTTTTATTGCTAAGTAGATTGCTGGAAGTTTTCTTCTGAAAGTACTATATCTTGTTTGAGTCGGATTCAGTGTTTTCGAAAAAAAATGAGAGCGGTTCCTATATGCCATTTACTAATTGTTGTAAAACGGCTCCTACCGCTACGTCTGATGCATCCGTCATGATAGCTAACGGTGTTTCTCTCTTTCGTCTGTTTAGTGTCACTTCTTTATTTAGTGCTTTTTTAGCGTGCTCGAATGCTTGAATCGCGTCTGGTGATAATTGGAATATCCGTGCGTGTCCGTGTAACGCATCTGTTAATGGTTGTAATATTGACGCACAATTCGGGGTAAATCGTCTGTAATAATTTATTAACCCGAGAAATCGGCGTAACTTTTTCCATGAGTCGGCTAGCGGATAATTCCTAATGGCGTCGACTTCTGTTGCTATTGGTGTGATGCCTTGAGAAGTTATATTGTGACCTAGGAACTGTAAGGATTCTTTTCCGAATTCACACTTCTCAATGTTTATAGAAATGCCATGTTCTCTGAGTCGCATAAATAATTGGCGTAGTTGTTGTATATGCTCATCTTTAGTGGTGCTAGCTACTAACAAATCGTCGATATACGCGTATACCCCAGGTAAACCTCTAATGACCTGGTCGATAAACCGCTGAAAGGTTTGTGCCGCGTTAGTCAGTCCAAAAGGCATACGCAGGAATTCATATAGCCCAAATGGGGTTGTTACCGCAGTCTTCGGTATGTCTTGTGGGGCAACAGGAATGTGGTAGTATGCCCTGACTAAGTCGATCTTCGAAAAGATAGTAGTGCCCTCTATACTGTAGGTGAAATCATGGATGTGCGGTATAGGGTATCTGTCAGCTAGTTTGTTTGTTCAGTGCTCTGTAATCTCCACATGGCCTAACCTCTCCATTCTTTTTCGGGGCCATATGTAGCGGGGATGCCCACGGGTTGTTCGATATTCTCACGATGCCTAGCCTCATCAGCTTGTCTAATTCTTGTTTTGCGATAGCTAGTCTTTTGGGATCTAACCTTCTTGGTCTTGCATTGATTGGTGGACCATTCGTTACGATGTGATGCTAAATAGAATGTTTGAAATGCGCTTTATTGTATGTTACTTTTACGAGTTCAGGGAACTTCTTTAACAACTTTTATCTATCACAAGGTTCATTGAAACGGCTTCCTTAAGTATTCCTTTTATCGAAGTGGTTTGACCGCCGTTTATAAGTCTGTATCGTCGAGAGTCTACTAGCAGGTCAAAGTTACATAGGAAATCTATACCTATTATGGGCATTGATACGTCTGCTATAACAAAGTTCTAGCGGTATGAAGCGCAACGTCCAAAATCTAGGGACAATTTCCGTTTGCCATATGTCTTAATATCTGATTTGTTTGCTGCTCTTGGCATTGATGAGGAATTTACGTTTTTTCTTTCCTCGCTAACTGGAGGTACTAGGCTAATTTCCGCTCCAGTGTCAACTAAGAATTGCGCGCCAGTGGTTCGATCTTGTATATAAAAGAGGCGACTGTTTTCAGGCATTATGTGCGTTGATGCCGTTGCCATTGTTACTCGTGGGTATCGGTTACCAGCCCTGTTAAATCTACAAGTTTGCAGGCACTTTTTAGCCCTGTAGCCGAACATTTGATGATACCAACATATCGCGGAAGTTGTACGTCGTCTAGAAGTTGACCGGCTCCTGTCACGCGAGCGATCTCGCGATGACCTTCTTGGCTTTTCTCTCTGCATTAACTCTGAGAGCTTGCGGCATAAAACATTTATTTCCTTCTGTAGAGTATCAAGTCTGTCGTCTACCGTCACTTTGTGTAGTGGAGGGCTTGCTTACTTGCTTCTTTCGTATATCCTATCAGCTACCTTATAAATGTTGTCTATATCGACATCACTGTCCTCAACTGCAAGGATCTGCTGCACATTCGCTGGAAGTCGTCGTAACCACAGCTAATAAAATACGTTTTTATCTACTCTTCTGTCTCCGATTACGCTTTTCATATAGTTTTTTAACTGCGATGGAGTCCTATCTGCACTTGACTGAGAAGCTGTTCAATGGCTTGCCGGTCGCTTAATGAGACGGCTTTAATCACTACCTGTTTTAATGCGTCGTATGGCTTTTCTATGTCTGGCTTGATTAAAATCTCTCGTAAATTATCTGCTACTTCATCTGGAAGTAGCGAGCTCGCGTGGCCAAATTTATCTCGCTGTGTATGAACACGAATAGCTACAAAGTAATGTTCAAAATTGATAAACCAAAGTTGAGGATCTGTGACTTTAAAAGGTGGAATAGTTATATTAATGGACCTCACGTACGGCGTTTAGGAAAGTTCTATTGTATCGTTACTTAAAGACATATTTATAAAGATCAAAAAGTACACGAATATAATGCGAATGTCACAGAGAAAAGTGAGTCGATAAAAACAATAATAAAAACAAATGATACAATTTAAAACAAAGAACGGACTTACTAAATTGCACCAAATTATCAATTATTTGTAAAATATCGTTGTTTACTATGAATATTATCGTTATATTCATTAACGTTTGAGAGATAATGTACGTATAATTAAAATAATGAGATAATAAATCCACAGTTATAATTATAATCCAAATGATAGTGACAATTGGAATCGAGTACGTTGGATTTCAGAAATTGGATTATGTCGTCGAAGATTGTTTCGTGTTCGTGCGTCGGGGTCACCAATTATATGGTGGTCGGTATCCGATATAATCCTTAACGTCGTATACAATTCGTCTTGCTAACCGTTCTGTATAACGCCCCAACGGTATATTAATCAGAAGGCAAATACGAAGTGTTGATTACGTTTATTGCGAGACCACACACATATATCCAAATGTACAGATGCGTTAAACAAGCATAGAAGAGTTGTGTCGAAAGGCAAGCAAGCGAGCTAGAGCAAGAGCGAGACGAGAGCGTGTGAGTGTTGAATATGAATTGAAGTTAGACATTAACACCATCGGGTGACTACTGCTCAGTGGTCTAGTTGGTTAAGCACCTGGCGCAAGACTGATAGGTCCTTGGCTGGAATCCTGCTAGGCGGGGTCGCGGATGCGCACTGTTGAGGAGTCCCACAATAGGACCAAACGACCGTTCAGTGCCTCCAGGATTTCCATGGTGGTCTAGCGTCGATTGACTCATGATCTCAACCAATGAAATTACTTTAATATCTACAAAAACCTCATTTGGATGTTAATGTATTTTTACGGTAAATTATCAAGATAATTAAGTCAACCGTGGGCAGAATCACTGAGTTATATAACCGATAAGGAATACCAATTATCCCATTCGTTTTTACATTTATTTTAATGTGTTTACCGTTTTAAAAGAGTTACCTTCTTACTATAGATTCTAATTGTACTCGATAACGAATTTAATGGGATGCGAGGAAATCACTTCTCAACTAGTTACTAGTAAATTCCCTTTATATCGTCTGTTTGAATCTTCCAATTGGTGTTTAAGACTTCAATTGATCGGTCTCTTATTAGCACATGTACATTCTATACGGATTATTTTGATATTGCCTTAAATCACATGAAGTTTCAAATAAACAATACAAAATGAATTTAAAATTCACCCTATTACACAAGCTAATGTCTATCTGAACTCACTAGCTAAATGGATAACGTGATGACATTTGTAGTGAACACTACTTGATTCAATTCATGAATTGAACATCAACTATGAAATACAAATACATTCAGCTGACGAGTCCCAATTAAGACGAAACACGCATCCTGCATTCCGCTGCTAACAATCATCCATCTTTACATATAATTACTAGTCAAGTACCAATGAAATATATGTCTGTTATTCTCTAATCTAATATATCTATTCTTTAGTATTAATCAAGCTAATAAATTGATTAAATTTTCTATTTAAAAATGACACACATGACCTAATCAATTTATTTTCATTATTGTGATGAAATTTACTTATATTACTTAAAAGGGAATAAAAGAAGACAGACGTTTTATACTACTATTAAAACAGTATCCATTATCTTTGATCCAATCCAATTGATTCAATGTTGAATGGATTCAACTTACTCATTATAATACGTGGATTCATTTAACGAGGAAATAATTTCTACAAACTTATTAACAAATATTAACAATTAATTCAACTTTATTTAAAACATGTTTCTCGCATTGAATGTAGAATCCACTAGAAATGACTAGATGATAATGAACGATTTTTGATTTGACGTCAGAGTTTGGTTCTTCTGAAGCATTATTTTCAAATTCATTAAGAATCTCATCAGCGGATAATGGGTCATTAAGAATATCAACATCAAACCAAATTAAATTAAATCTTTGACCATCATTGGACTCAGGCGATTTATTTTCCTCATTTTTGTAAGAAATTTCATCAAAATTATGTGCATTATTGTCAGGACCCATATCTGGTACATTGTCACTAGAAACTGGATAAGTTGATTCAATATAAATTTCTGTTTCTTTGGGCGCGGGTACTGCAATAACTATATGAGCATTTAATAAGAAATCGTCTTCCTGTGTGCTGGACAATCCAGTGTCTGTACATAGCTTTTCGGACGCAATGGGATTTGAGTTAACGACAGGGTATGTCTCTGAAACGGACATTTCTGGACCACTGGACGGATCATGAACGACTGCTACGTTTGCATTACTGCTCTTCAAGGATTCATAGAGGTTTTGATTGGCACATTCATACATTCTACAGTCATTTTCCAGTTCAGTATGCAAATGAGAAATTAATTCATCACTTTCTGTCACATCTCCGAAACATGGGAGATTCAGCAGTCGTGTGGGTAAATTGTCCAAAACATTCAACTGGCTCTTTCTGAAACGCTGCTGTTGACGCTCAAGTAGCAACTGTAATTGATCGGGAGAGCTGACCATTTTCTGAGTGAGCACAGTAATCAGAAATATAGTATGATTATTTAACAACCAATGTCTCCCAAAGACAATGATAAGTCTGGATGCTGATTGGTCGAAATAATTAAGCTAAATCTCATCCAATTACAGGGTTGGAGATTTTCTCGACCCCCTCTCCAATTGTTGTAACTTATAGACTGAAGATTAGAGAGCAGTGTATTATCGATCGGATCAATGACACGTAAAACACGCACGAATGGCCTAGAGTTTCGATTGGTCCTGCTCCTTTGTCTAGCCCAGCCAGTTATGAATCATTATATTTCAGACATACTCTGTCTATATACCAATCAAACAAACCTCATCGTACCATAAAATAGAAAACAACGTCCTTTCGACAGATATTTTGAGTCGACTTGTTAGAATATCACCCGCTATGTCTCCTTCAAAGTCAAGTCTCAGATATAATGTCTTTTTACTGACTGTGTCGTAATGTCTTCTTTTTTATTAGTATTTTGTGCGAGGTATTTTTTGACGAAATTATCAGGATAGCCATTATTTCGTAATGTGTTCCTTAGTATATCTGTTTCGTCATTCAGGACATAATAACTTGATTCCGTGGTTGAGACACTTAACCAAATTTATTTTATATTGAAGAGCTGTGAAGCTCTGGAAATGGGTATACTGACCCGTCCATGTACTCTTTTTAAATATATTTCGCTTTATGGAACCATCTATCCTTCTAGAAAGTAAGACATCCAGAAAAGCTATACTATTGTTTTTCTCCTCTTTGCTGGTGAAATGAATGGCTGGGTGGACATTATTGAAAGCGTCTAACATCTGTTTGTCGATACTTTCGTCACATATGATTAGTGTGTCATCTATGTATCGACAATAATAATCAAATTTACTTAGGATATCTTTAAGCGGTTCATTTTCTAGTTCGGTCAGAAAAATATTAGCAAGGATCGGGCCAAGAGGTGATCCCATCGCTACCCCATCAACTTGTCTGAATAATTCATTGTTGAACTTAAAGTGGATGTTCATAGTGCATTTCAACAGAAGTCCTTTCATTTTAATAACTGGGATTGGTATCTCTATTTTCTTTTCTGGCAGTTGTTCACAGATGTAATCGATAGTTTCAGCCAGAGGGATGTTAGTGAACAAAGATGTTATGTCTAGTGATAGCATGATTTTGCCATTTATATTCATATTTTTAATTGTATCAACAAATTCAAAGACATCTTTAACACTATGCTTAACAAGTTTTTGTTGCAATGGTTCTAATAACTTAACTAACCATTTTGCTGTTGAATGGTATGGAGAATTTGCCATATCCAGTATCGGGCGTAAAGGAACATCAGGTTTGTGAATGTTAGGTAGACCATATAGTCGAGGAGTATGTGTTCCAGAAGGCTTGAGCGTATAACAGGTATGCTCAGAGATGTATTGATCTTGTTTTAGTAATTTTAATGTTGTAGTTAGTTCACGTTCGGTCTCTTCATTGAGGTCTTTACATAACTCAAGCTTTTGGAATTTAGTTCGATCACTCAGTAGGGAATTCATGGACATTTCATGCCACCAAGTTACACATAATTTTCTCGACTAAACCAGTACTCACACAACTAATCAAGGATAAGTTACCGAAGATTGGCTCCTCCATGTGTGTATACCAATTCAACTGCCCATGGATCTGACTCCATTTTAGATTGTATGGAAGATTGCTATCACCTATTCTCGTATATCATCGTCGACTTAGATCGCGTTATCCAATAACGGAATTAAATAAGTCGAATAACGAGAATTGACTTGACAATACATATATTTCGTACATGGAGTGAATGAAACAGAGCCAAGCAAAATGACGCACAGGGAAGATGGCTGGGAAGCCAACTCCATTTCAAGCCGGGAATTACTCAATATTTATAGCCAGACAAAATAAACCACAGACATATGATGAGTCATGGGACATGAAGTGTACATACATACGCTCATATGAAAACAGTCAAGGCTAACAAGCGAATAATTAACAAGGTCAAAATATGACTCAAGCAGAATGAATAGAATGAAATGTCCGAAAACTAGAATAAGATATATTATGGGCTGAAACTTATGACTAACACTACATAGACCCCTCGTAGAAAATAGCACATTTAAAAAATGTCTGTTTTCGAAAATAACACTGAAGTGATATGAAGTTAACGTTAGCAACAAGTAGCGAAAAAAATTGTACAACACTCGATAAAGTAATGTTTCACATGAGGGGTGAGTGTATTATATGAAAATGTCATATTTACGTTAAAAAAAATACATGAATATAGAAAAGGCGCGGACAAAAATGGAAACGTTAGCATGCGAATATGAGCAAATTAATGAGCGTACAAAAAATTAACATGTACTAATGCTATGACTGTGTGAACGGTAAAATAACACGTTTGTATGAGTGATTCAAATTATCGTGAAAGTAGTAATAAATTGTTTGTGGGTATGACAGCGAAATAAATCGTCAAAATGAGTACAGTAGAATATGACAGAAATTGGTCTGTGATGCTGACGAAATAGTGAAATACGTTAAATATATGTTCTGTTGAGCCGCAGCAGAATAAATAGCATCGACTAGTGATGAATTTAAATGCGTAGTTCCCGTTCGTAGGATGATAATAGTCAAGTCGTGAAATGATAACTGCATTGACGGGTGATATTCGTTGCTGTACTGCAATTGATAATAATCATAAAATGTGAAGTCAGTGAACGTTGTCGTCTGCATGATGACAGATGCGTTGAGTTATCGTTAAATATGTATTAGTAGAATGACCAGAGGAACAGAATAGTGACTGAGTAGACGAAGTACGTAGAGTCGTATTCCTTTTTGGTCATGAAGCCTAGAGTGGTTTGTGTGGTTTGAGGGAGATGCGCTCGATCTTGTTTGTTACAAAACCGTACCAAGGCATGACAAAAATACCAATACATATGATTAGCGATGGCGGAGTATGAGACCGACTTGGATGTAATGAACAAGAGTGTATCTTTGAGAGACTAGCTCTAAACTCTATGTTCTGATATACCGTGCGATGGGGACAGAATAGTAGTTGCAGTACTCGAATAATGTTTTTGGGTAATTAATGATGCGGCATGTGGTTATACATGTGGAAGAATAGATAAGATGAACATAATGGTTACCAATCAGCTAGTTAGAGGCATCCACAGACATAAAAGGCGATTTTGAAATGAAAAATGTATGTTATGATAACATAAATTGCTGACCTCGACTAAGTGAATGTATGCAATATTAGATCAAATGACATGAAAAAATTGGAACGAACTCACTTAAAGCAGGAAAATTTCACGTTTTTGAATAGTAAAAATATTCCAGTGAGTTTTGAATGTCATAAAGTGGAGTGTTCATAAAATGATAATTTGTTCGGTGGTTGATATGATTACGAAAATGTCATAATTTAATGATGGCACGAACATGATTAATAATTCCACATTCGGTCATGATATTGAGAATAATGTAACAATAACCATATAATGATAATTCGAATAGTAATGAGGCAAACCGACGAATGGATAGAATAGTTGACATGAGGACAAAGTATCGATAAGATAATACGACTTGAACATGTCCATGTCATGTTGCACAGGCTTTGATAATTGCGTCGGATTAGAGATTGTGCTGGCTTCGTTGAATTTGTTCGTCGTCCGCGGGTTTACCATTTTTGGGAGGCCTCGTAGTTTTGTCGTCGTTTAAATCGGGCGATGTTCGTCGAAAGGCACATCATTTTAGTGGCCGAAAATATGGAGTGCCGACGTTCATTCATCGACGTAGCTTGCTGCGTTGCGTTCGCCGTCGGCGGGCTCATCATTTTAGTGACCCGTCATTTCCTGTTCCCACGTCGGGGTTACCATTTTAGTGGCCCGTGACGCGCAGGGAAGATGGCTGGGAAGCCAACTCCATTTCAAGCCGGGAATTACTCAATATTTATAGCCAGACAAAATAAACCACAGACATATGATGAGTCATGGGACATGAAGTGTACATACATACGCTCATATGAAAACAGTCAAGGCTAACAAGCGAATAATTAACAAGGTCAAAAATGACTCAAGCAGAATGAATAGAATGAAATGTCCGAAAACTAGAATAAGATATATTATGGGCTGAAACTTATGACTAACACTACAGTTACATAAGCCGGACTCAGAGAGCTCTATCCTTGCGTGTTCGTGAACATGTACCAGATTGGTTGGGAAAAGGAGTTAACAAATCGATCAACAGCACCATTCTTTCTCACTTGGTAGATAGTGAGCATCATATCAAAATAGAGGAAGCTTTCTCTGTTTTATATGAAGTTCCAAAATATCTATCTCAAGGAGCCAGATTACGACTACTTTACATAGCCGAAGCCATCTGAATCAACTCCAGAAGACCTAATTTATGTATCCAGCCTCTATGTTTACCGTGGCCTACCACTGGATCACCGAATACCTAGACTGAATATTATAAACCTCTTACCCCCTTCCTTTATTTCATTTATTTACCTTATTATCATTAATTTTGATTATTTCTATCTTAATCTTCACATTCACCATTCCTAATTCGTTGATCTTAATTATCTTGATAACACCCCCCCTGTTTACATATTCTATTCACAGAACAATATTATTATTATTATTATTATTATTATTATTATTATTATCTCAAGTGACAAGATTAAATTCTCGTACTATGCATTTTATTCACACAATTTGTTTTGTTGCACTTTCATACTATTATACTTATGGTGACCGAACACTTTACTCCAAATCATCCTGAATTTCTGTGAAGTTTTGTTCTTTGAGCTGGATGATTTGGTAGTGAAGCTCTCATCGTTCTTCTGTCCGATATTATCAAGTAGACTTCTTCAGGTGACTTCAAACTGTAGTTTTGTGCTGAGATTATTTCAAATATAATTTTCATATAAAATGCCTTCTCTATACTCGACTCCCGATTTCGGTTTAACTATTCGTCTATATTTCAATGGTTGAGATCATGAGTCAATTAAATCTAGACCATTATGGAAATCCTGGAGGCACTGAACGGCCGTTTCATCCTATTGTGGGACTCCTCAACAGTGCGCATCCGCGACCCCGCCTAGCAGGATTCCAACCAAGGACCTATCAGTCTCGCGCCAGGTGCTTAACCAACTAGACCACTGAGCAGTCACCCGACGGTGTTAATGTCTAACTTCAATCAATCCACGAAATCGAGCGACACATCCACCATTGTCGTCAGTGAGTTACTACTTCACATCTGACCCGGTTGAGCTCTCTGGTCACAATATATAGTGTTTAACAATCAAATCAAATATATACTCAGTGCTTATTCAATCGGATTCAAGTGCTGACTCTAGTATATAGGATAACATGAATCAGTTAGATATGAATTATATGAGAAGTTCACAATGTGAAGATAAATGAATGAATGATTGTGTATGTGTGTGTGTAAGTTTAATTTATTAATAGATGATATTAGGTGTTAATTTGTTTTTACTAAAAATAAAAATAAAAGTGTGAATTGAAAATGAGAACAATTAAAATTCATAATGAGGTTTTAAGAGGATTGTAGTAATTTACTAGTTGAATTCATGAATTGATTTAAGCTAGACCAGCAGTGAAAACCTGGAAGCATTGGACAGTTGTTGCATTCTAGTATGGGACTCCTTAACAGTACTCATCCACGATCCCTCACGTGTTCAATGCTTCTATGATGGTCGAGCTTAAATCGACTACTCATGAACCCAATTATTAAAATACATAATTTTAATAATAAACTAATCAAACGAATTTCTGTCAGAATAACGATACATATGAAATAAACAGGGTTGAATAGAGATAGAGTCCATTTACTTGTTAATGAACATTTTCCACGTGATAGCTAGTTGAATGCCACTCTTTCTGTTCAGACTGTTCTTATTAGCCCATATATGTATGTGCTGAGTTTCCTTGGGTAATCTTTCTTCGTGTGTGCTTAAACCGTTCTGAAGCATTTTGGTCCCTTCGAAATTAATCTTGTGCCCTGTTTCATCAGTGAGCTATGAATAAACTAGTTACTCACTAGTGGGATTAAATGATGGACACGCCATATTACGAAATAAGAATTTTCTTCATATATATATATAATCTTAGAAAACACCAGTTAATAGTTGCAAAATCAAATGGATTATTACATAAAGCATAAGATTTATTTCAAATCGAAACCACTTTATTGTCTACATCAAATATGGTTCGTTAAACATATTGAATCGAGTGCATAGTGTTTTTGATCATCACATCCTACAATTAATTAATGTAATACAGTTTACTTCTAATTTACATACTATGATAGGTTTATACAAATCTCTAATGATTTTTGCATCAAACATGAAGTTTACTTATCATGTACTTTATACTATCCCAAAAGGTTGACGAACTTCAATAGATTCATTTGTTATTAGGTGGAGATTGATCATCAAATGAGAGTCCAAAAAATATTGAATGCCCATAACAAATTCACTTGGTATTGTTTTACTTGTATCTTCTCAATGTTATTTAGGAGTGGATTTGAATCAGTCTCATGTTGGCATATGTGCATCCTGTGTAAATTGCTTCGATATAGCCTTAAGTCATAAGGTTTTTAAGTGAAGATGGGTAGTGTCTAGCAATGGAATCTAGGACGCATGTTTCATCCTAACTGGATTATGAAGTCCTCGACATCTCGAAGGAATCAAGGAATACAATGGATGACTCAGAATCAATTAGCAGATTTGAACTTCACAGATGACTGTCAGCAACAACCTACTATGGGATAGAACAAAGTGGCTTCCAAATGAAGAGGAAATTAGGAAAAGATTGTGGAAATGGATAGAACAAACCTAGAAGCACTGGACGTCCGTTTCATCATATTATGGGACTCCTTAACAGTATGCATCCACGATCCCGCTATCGAGATTCGAATCCAGAGCTTTAGGTCTCTCTCATTTTTAAGTTGTATTTGTCAAGCTCTTCTCTTTTAATTCTAATGAATCAACCAAGGAAAATAAAAGGAAAAGTATATTTAAACAAAGATATTAATAATGATTGAATTAAAAGAAAGATATTCAATATTGAATAGGTTCCAATTTTAATGAATTCCGTTCTAAAAAGAAACGTTTCCAATCAAAATGAATTGAATCAATATTACTTATATTAATCATTATGAATAGAAGAAATGAGATGAAAATAATTATGAAATAAATAAGTAACAAGTAAATAGTATTGCAGTGGATTCGAACTACATCATGAGACAAGCGATAACATGGAATCGTGAAGGGAAATATACAAGAAGAAGGAGAAGAAGAAGATGGTCGAAGAATACACTATGTCGGAAATTGGAAACAGACATGAAAGAAGAGGAAAACAATTGAGAAGAACTGGAAAGGATTCATCAAGACAAGGTTGGGTTGAGAATGTTGCTGAGTGACTTATACTCTTCCATAAGGAGTAACTGACATGATGATATTGTACAATCATTGATTTCATCTCAATCAACCAGTTTGCTAGTTGGTCTACTTCAGTTGATGGCCATGGTGAATGTAAACCATTATTCAATGTCTAAACGTCAGATTGATCAAGTGAATTCTGTTGTAAAACAATTGACGAAATAAACATTACATTTTTATTGGTTAAAAGGTGTCAGACAGAAATTGCTGTTTGAAGTAGTGAGGACGACCCATGGGTGAACTCGAGGAAACTATAAGAAGCTTAGAAAGAGCTGAAGATATCCCATTCAATCAATTTTTGGAAGAATATTCCAGAATCCCTACGTGTAGCTTCCCTATTGGATAAATGGTAATAACCCCGTGTATGCACAATTAAGGGCTATAATGATGATTTCGTTTTTACTAGAAACTATAAATACCTGACATTTTTGCACCATAATTGATGCTGTTTGAAATAACATTTCTTTTACTTGTCTTTCATGTACTAATTTTCGACTTGGGAGGGTATTAGCTTTCGACTGCTCAAATTGTACGCGATATAATAAGAAACTAAGCTCGAGATATAACGAAAGTGATTTTAAGAGTGAACTCAAGGATGATGAATCAACGTTTATGAAATATAGATTATCTAGTCACCAAGTTACATGCAAGGTTTAGATTGATTAGTGGTAAATGATGATTACTTCTAATTGCTAGTAGAAAGTAAATTATACCATTACTGATTGATGAACTGAGCCGTAGAAAAAGAATTTTAACCTTTGAGGTGAGACTTTAGATATCTCATTATTCGAAGATCACATAGTTGATAACTAAAAGTTTGTAATTATAACAGTAACTGTATTCGAGGCTTAACCAATTTTTTTCTTACTCTTTCTCCTTTTTTATTCCTTATATACAGGCATTATTTTTTCTCATATCATTTTGCTCTGAGAGGTTTGTATCAAGAAACCGTTAAAGATCATGTAACGCTGAATACTTGTTCAAGTTTGAAACATTTTAACAGTGTACATGAATGACTTAATCAGATATCATATTCAAGAATTTCACATTGAGAATGGTTCATAAAGTCGATATTGAATATCCTGTATAACTAAATTCAATCATTTCGAACTGTCATTCATATTCTTATTTAGATAATAATAATAAGTGACTAGCTTCAAGAGATATTTGCTGGAGTTCTAGTGAGAAGTAGTGAACAGTGGAGTTTGTTTTGGGATAATAACTCACTGAAGACGATGGTGGATGTGTTGCTGAATATCGTGGATTAGGTGAAATTGGACATTAACACCGTTGGATACCGGCCGGTTCAGTGGTCTAGCGGTTGAGAGTTCGCGCGCGAGACTGATATGTCCTGAGTTAGAATCTCGCTAGGCGGGATCATTTATGCGTGCTGTTGGGGAGTCCCATACTGGGATGCAGGTAAATCTAGTGGGTGAGTCCCAAATAGGACGTAACACGCTTTCTGGATTTCACTCCTGGTTACTATCCATCCCTGTGTAATAATGCTTATGAATTGCTGACATTATCAAAGCAATCCTCACAGAATGGACACTTATCAACTGTAGTTCTAAATATCAAAAGGTGAACAACGTTATTATCCAGTTGTTCAATCCAATGCAGGCAAAATGAGCCCTAGTTTTAAGACTGACTAACTTTCCGGAATTTGAACGCCTTTACTACTATGTCACTTTCATACTCATAGTTCATCTTAAAGGGAGCAAGAACAAAGATCCCTTGTTTTTAAATTTATTCTGCCATGTATATCACCAAATCTTCATTTCCCAATTTTTATTAATTCTATTCATAATTCGTATAAATATAGCTTGTTTTACGATTTTCAAGCTTACTTGAACCAGTTGAATCGAATTCATCCATCATCACTCCGCCTGTAGCTCTTGTAGAGGTACTGCCGGTCCCAAGCCCGGGTAAAGGAGGAGGGTTGGGCATGGGTTTAGCGTCTCCATCCCGCAGAAAACTAACCGGAAAAAAAATAATTCAAAGCATTTAAACCCTGCCCTCGTAGATAGAAGGTCTTCATTTAGAAGAATTATGACACTTCATGGTGAAAGCCGAGTTCCTTCGGAAGCCACGAGGCCGATGCTCCTTCTAACAACCAGAGCAAAATTTTTTATAGGTACATGGAACGTTCGAACAATGTGGGAAACCGGGAAGACCAGTCAAATAGCAATGGAAATGAGGAGATACAATTTGGCAATACTGGGAATCAGCGAACCCCATTGGACCCAAGCTGGACAGAAAAGGATAAATACGGGAGAAATGCTACTACACTCCGGTCACGAAAAGGAAAATGCTCCACACACTCAGGGAGTTGCTCTAATGCTGTCCAAACTAGCACGAAATGCACTTGTAGAATGGGAATCTCACGGATCCAGAATCATCAAAGCATCATTCAAAACAAAGAAGGCGGGAACTACAATGAATATTATCCAATGTTATGCACCGACAAATGATAGCAACGACGACATTAAAGATCAATTCTACGAGCGGCTGCGGTCAGTCATTGAGAAATGCCCAAGAAAGGACCTAACTATTCTGATGAGAGATCTAAATGCTTAGGTCGGAATATACAACACCGGATATGAAGATATCATGGGACGACATGGACTGGCTGAGAGAAACGAAAATGGAGAAAGATTTGCAAATCTATGTGCATTCAACAAATTGGTCATAGGAGGCACAATATTTCCACACAATCGTATACACAAGGCTACATGGATCTCACCGGACCACACTACAGAGAACCAAATAGATCATATTTGCATCAACAAAAAATTCCGAAGGACAATGGAAGATGTGAGGACCAGGAGAGGCGCTGACGTAGCTTCAGATCACCATCTAGTTGTGGCCAATTTAAAACTGAAGCTAAAAAAGAACTGGACAACTGGACAAACAGCATTACAAAGGTTCAATACAGCCTTCCTTCGAGATACTGAAAAACTCAATGAATTCAAAATAGCTCTCAACAACAGGTTCCAAGCTTTACAAGATCTACTGAAAGAAGAAGAAACTAGTATGGAGGACAACTGGAAAGGCATCAAAGAAGCATTAACTTCAACGCGTCAAGAGGTTCTGGGTCTAAAGAAATACCATCATAAGGAATGGATCTCTATAGAAACACTGGACAAGATCAAAGAAAGGAAGAACAAGAAGACAGCAATAAACAACAGCCGAACACGAGCAGAGAGAGTCCAAGCACAAGCTGAGTACATAGAGGCAAACAAGCAAATGAAGAAGAGCACTAGAGCCGACAAGCAGAAATACGTGGAAGAACTAGCGACGACGGCGGAAAAAGCTACTAGAGAAGGAAATACGAGACAGCTTTACGATACAACGAAGAAACTAGCAGGGAGAATCAGTAAACCAGAGAGATCGGTCAAAGACAAAGAAGGCAAGCCAATCACCGAAATTCAACAACGGCGAAACAGATGGGTAGAATAGTTCTAGAAACTCCTGAATAGGCCGGCTTCAATCAATCCATCGGACATCGAAGCAGTACACACAGATCTTTTTATAGATGTCAATCCACCAACGAAGGAAGAGATCAGAATGGCCATCAGAAAAATCAAGAGCGGGAAAGCAGCGGGTCCGGACAACATACCAGCTGAAGCACTGAAGTCAGCCATCAAAGCAACTACAAACATGCTTTACCTTCTATTCAAAAAGATTTGGTAGGAGGAACAAGTGTCGATGGACTGGAAAGTAGGACACATCATCAAGATTCCAAAGAAAGGAGATCTGAGCAAATGTGAAAGCTACAGAGGCATTACACTGTTGTCAATACCAGGGAAAGTCTTTAACAGAGTTTTGTTGAACCGGATAAAAGATGCAGTAGACGCCCAACTTTGAGATCAACAAGCTGAATTCCGTAAGGATCGGTCGTGCACGGACCAAATTGCGACACTACGGGTCATCGTTAAACAATCAATTGATTGGAACTCGTCACTATACATCAACTTCATTGATTATGAAAAGGCATTTGACAGTGTGGATAGGAGAACATTATGGAAACCTCTTCGACATTACGGAGTTCGTGAGAAGATTGTAAACATTATCCGGAACTCATACGACGGACTACAGTGCAAAGTTGTGCATGGCGGACAGCTGACAGATGCATTTCAAGTAAGGACCGAACTCAGACAAGGCTGTTTACTCTCTCCCTTCCTCTTTCTTCTGGTAGATGACTAGAATATGATGACCTCGACATCTGAAGGAAAACACGAAATTCAATGGACAGCTCGAAATCAATTAGACGATTCGGACTTCGCAGATGACCTAGCCCTCCTATCACGTACACACGAACAGATGCAGATGAAGACAGCCAGTGTAGCAGCAGTCTCTGCATCAGTAGGCCTCAGCATACACAAAGGGAAAACCGAAGTCCTCAAATTCAAAGCGGAAAATAACAATCCAATCACTCTTGTTGGCAAAACTCTGGAAAATGTAGAGTCCTTCTCTTACCTAGGAAGCATTATCGATAAACAAGGAGGTTCAGATGCAGACGTAAAAGCAAGGATTGGCAAAGCAAAGACAGCATTCCTACAGTTAAAGAACATATGGAACTCAAAACAACTTTCAACCTATATCAAAGTGAGAATCTTCAATACCAACGTCAAGGCAGTTCTACTGTATGGTTCTGAAACTTGGAGAACTACAACAACTACCATCAAGAAGGTAAAAGTATTTATAAATAGCTGTCTTCGCAAGATACTCAACATCGATTGGCCGGATACCATTAGCAACAGCCTTTTGTGAGAGAGAACAAATCAGCTTTCAGCTGAAGAAGAAATTAGGAAAAGACGATGGAAATGGGTAGAACATACATTACGCAAATCATCAAACTACATCACGAGACAAGCGCTAACTTGGAATCCTGAAGGGAAGCGGAAAAGAGGGGGGCCTAAGAACACATTACGTCGGATAATAGAAGCAGATATGAAAAGGATGAATAGGAACTGGAAGGAGCTGAAAAGGATTGCCCAGGACAGGGTTGGATGTAGAATGCTGGTGAGCGGCCTATGCTCCTTCACGAGGAGTAACAGGCGTAAGTAAGTCGTGTTTATGCGGCTGCAATTCTATCTGGTACAGTCCAAATAACTGATCAACCTTTATTGTTCTTGATAGCTGTACATTTAGTGTGCTCAATCATATTCACACAGAAAATTACTTAGTGAATTATATGTCTAAATTACAGTGAAAAGGTAAATAATACAGCAGTTGAATGGGCTTACTACAAGCTGAACACTGAGATAATTCGTAATCGGTCAAGAGATGGCTTTCATTTCCAAGAGATTAAACATTAACCACTGATAGATTTAAGTTCTCAAGGGATATTTATATTTTTAACACATAACATTGTCAAACTCATTATTTTTGGCCTTTGTAAAATATTATAATTATGAACTTATAACTGTAGAGCCTGATGATGAAGTTATTGAAAACAATTGTTCGCTCAAATATTCTTCATTTTTGGATATTTATATCTAAGTGAGTACACACACGGTGAGACTCTAATTTATGGAAGACCTCTGAAAGAATCTTAAGTGACTTTGAGAAATATTATCCAACCAGCAAACAGTTAGTATAGAGTAAAATTATCTTATACAAAACCAACGAAATAAATTGGATACATTTCAGAACTTATCAAGGTTAGAAAGTGGTTCTAAAATCGTAATGCATGTAGTAGAGGAAATCATCCATACGGCTACAGAACAGTCGGCCTCTGGAGCCATGATAAAGTCTCAAAACCTCTCTCAGCCTTAACCACATATTGTTTATGTGCACTTCGGTTATTGAGTACACAAAATGCTACTTGTGGATAACGACACGATGCACAAAACCAAGCCTATGTAGGAGTCTGTACGCTCTTCAAGCATCCGGATATATTGTAGTACCTGGCTGCAGACAGTGTTACTGGTGCTTTTATCATCTATTTCACAATAATTGTCGTAATTCGCCTTAGTGAGGAACTATATATGGGGTTTTCATCACAAACTGACATCAGCTACAATGCCAGAAATTCATTTAGCCAAATGTAAGAAAGGCTTTCGCGTTAAAATCCTAGATCTATTATCTTATACCTGATTGATTCGTCCACAAATTATAGTCTCGCCGTTTTATTTGTTATAGCCGCTCAATTATCATGTTTTGTACAAAATTCCCTGTGAACCGACCGTACGTTAGCACAAACCACTAAAGTTTGCGCCGTAACCTTGAAATCTTCAACACATATCTGATTGGCTCGTCTGTAAATTAGAGTCTCGCCACAACACATTTACTCAAATAAATTTAGTTTCCTACCTTCCGTCTTTCCTTCTAAGTAGTCGAGAACATATACAAAAAGTGTATCAGCATCAAACGGTGTGAGAGTAGGCTTTTAATGGCCCGTAGTTTTGTCGAACGATGTTGTCAAGATGGCTTACCAATTTAGTGTCTCGTTGATCTAACTCCATTTAGGTCCTAATGATGATTGTTGTTGAAATATATAAATGTCACCTTTCCTAGTATACAATTGACTTAAGTCACGTTAGTCCGTAACGGAACTTAGATAAGTCAATTAACGAGAATGGCCTTTGAATATGTATATCTTGTATGCAAAGCGAATGTAATAGAACACAGCAAAATGACGCGCAAGGGAGATTGCTGGTAAGCCAACTCCATTTCTAGCCAGGCGTTACGTAATATTTGTAGGCATACAAAACAAACTACAGACACGTGATGAGACATGGGATATGAAGTGTACCTATATATACACGATTATATAAAAACAGTCAAGACTGATAAGCAAATAGATTGACAAGGTCAAAATATGACCCAAGTAGAATGAATAGATTGGTTTGTCCAAAAACTAGAATAAGATCTATTATGGACTTAAAATAATGACTGACACTACATAGACAATTGATCCAATAAGGTCGATAAGAATTAGTTGACAACTATTATTATACCTGATATTTCATAAAATGATAAGTGTATTAGTTATCTCCCCCTCCATTCAATAATGTGTGTTGACAGAATAAATAAAAACAAAACAAATTTGACCTCATTCAGCAGCTGTTTTGTTTGGAAAACATTTAGTGCACGGCCATTTTTGTATTTTTTTTTCGAGTGCAATTTTTTTTCGTCCTTTTTGAAAAAATTTTCATCCCCATCTTCCAATAATTTTCATTCTGTTTTGTCCAATCAAATAACTAGTTTTGAGTTCGTTATAATTGGTCATTTATTTCTCTAAATCGATATAAAATATGAGGACTTGACGACAGAGCACATTTTCTTACAGTTATGGGCCGTAGTAGCATGTGGAGTACAGTCTCCGTCGTTCATCACGTTGTCACAGAAACCGATAACCTATTCTTCAGCACATTGTGTCTCGTAGCGTTCCAATCTCTTGAAGCGTTGAAGAGCGCCATTAGAACGTATGAAAGAGCCACGTACTGCCATTATGTGGTGAGGGATTCTCATTTCCATAGAGATCGCAAGCCGTATATTATATTCGTATGTTGGAGAAATGGCCGTAGAACACCTAGCGGTTCCTCGCAGCCGAGTAGACGAACGAGGTAATTTGATTAGTGTTATTATAATTTTTCATTAAGGACTACCGTGAACACTCAATGTCTTTCCTTCATATTTTGTAAGTTATCAACTATCAAAATAACCTCAATATGGATGCAACGTTAAGCAGTGACGAGGGAGAAATCGTTTCGACGAACTCAGAGGAGTTCACTGAACGAGATGACGACAATGAAGAAAACGCATATGACAACAGACTTTGTGATATTTGCAATCTTGCGCAACCGCCACATGAATCTACTGATGGAAGTGCTTGGATTCTCTTTGTCCATGCGAAGCAATGTTTCATTTATTTTGTGCCTTCGACCCATCACCAAACGTCCATGGAATCCACTGTCCCATGTGCGACGCTATAACGGAGTCATAGCAAGTCTTTCGTTCATGAAATTCGGAATTGTTAAGAGAACGAGTAAAGGCCCTTTTCAGGGCCACCCACAATTTGATTTAAATTCTTTTGTTTCAATTTCTTATTTCCATACCAAAGGTCAAGTGATGAAACCATCAATATTCATTTAAGATTAATAGTCATTATGTGATTATCGTCCACGTATTCGTAAACGCTTTTTAAGCTTTATCAAATATAGGGTTTAAGTAAACGATTTCGTATAGGAAATGTCATCTAATGAACATTCATCTGTCTAAGAATAGTACATGCAAAACTGGTTCAGAATATTTCAGTGTTTTGTCATATAGTTACGATAGGCGAATGTAGTACTACCAGTTCACTAGTACAACGACATCATTTCTATAGGAAAGGTCAACTGAACCAACAATGATGAATTCTAATTAAGCCTTAGTGATTAAGCAATATTATCAATTGAGATTTATAGAAATTTCGTGGATTAGATCATTTAAAGAGGATTTTGGAAAAAAATTTATAACTGGTTTTAATAGTTGATGATAGTAATAACTGACGTTGAAAAGTGGTCAAATTTTTAATACACAATTAGTAAAGAAATCATTCATCGAAGTATTCCCATTAGTTTTTTCTTAACACATCGTATGTTATTTTATTAAACGTTATATGCGTAGCAACATATCCATAAATCATCATGATAAAAAATAATGAATAGGGCATGCATAAATCACGCTAACCGTTAATGATCGGTGAATGAAGCAAAATAGTAATAACTTCTCTCAGAAAATAGCAAACAATATTTGTCATTGGGTATTTTTCCAAACAGTGACTCTTAGTATAAAAGAATTGTCTAGGTTCGCCGTAAAAGTGGTGTCATAAATAAATGGAAGATTGTCCATTGCGTTATTTTGCTAATCCATTAAAAGCGTTACTTGTTTTTACCTGTACATTCTTTGTAGTTGAGCTGTTTAAAATTATGACAAAAAATACTTGTCTATGTAAGTAGTCATGTGATGAATTGATTATTGTGCTCGTCAATTGGGCTTATCAATTTTTGTCACGTAATGTCAACAGCATATTTACAGTTGAAAAATCTCCATAGAATATTCTATATTGTTGAATAACAGTTTTTGACAGGTATTTGAAATATTAGTTACATTAAGTATAAAAAAACAAGCCTACGTCTGAGGAAATAAGTGTCTCTCTCAATTACACAGCTTAATACGAACAAAGTGATACATTTATGCGTTTTATAAAATGTCTTTATCATAAGTGAATTGAAGATAGATTACCATGTTTCAATATAGTGAAATTGATAATTTTGAAGTTTGGTAAATAAATATAGACTTTTATTTATTACAATGACATTAAACGATCGTATACCCAAATGTCATCTGATACAAATCACTTTGTTCGTATTAAGCTGTGTAATTGAGAGAGACACTTATTTCCTCAGACGTAGGCTTGTTTTTTTATACTTAATGTAACTAATATTTCAAATACCTGTCAAAAACTGTTATTCAACAATATAGAATATTCTATGGAGATTTTTCAACTGTAAATATGCTGTTGACATTACGTGACAAAAATTGATAAGCCCAATTGACGAGCACAATAATCAATTCATCACATGACTACTTACATAGACAAGTATTTTTTGTCATAATTTTAAACAGCTCAACTACAAAGAATGTACAGGTAAAAACAAGTAACGCTTTTAATGGATTAGCAAAATAACGCAATTGACAATCTTCCATTTATTTATGACACCACTTTTACGGCGAAACTAAACAACAATTTTCTACTAAGAATTACTGTTTGGAAAAGAACCCAATCACATAAATATTATATGCTACTTTCTGAGTAAAATGAAGTTGCTATCTTTTATTTTTAAAGTCAACATTTTGATCAAAAAACTCGGATGGAACAGTCAGACAGAATTATTCTTTTTATTGCAATAGTTGAGATCATGAATGAATTGAATCTAGAGGAGCACCATGAAAAACCTGTTAATGTCTAACTTCAACTAATCCACGAAATTTTTATAAATCTCTATTGATTATATTGCTCAATCACTAAGGCTTAATTAGAATTCATCAATGTTGGTTCAGTTGACCTTTCCTATAGAAATGATATCGTTCTACAAGTAAACTGGTATTACTACATTCACCTATCGTAACTATATGACAAAACACTGAAACATTCTGAATAAGTTTTGCATTTACTATTCTTAAACTGATTAGTGTTCATTAGATGACATTTCCTATACGAAATCGTTTACTTAAACCCTATATTTGATAAAGCTTAAAAAGCGTTTACGAATACGTGGACGATAATCACATAATGACTATTAATCTTAAATGAATATTGATGGTTTCATCACTTGACCTTTGGTATGGAAATAAGAAATTGAAACAAAAGAATTTAAATCAAATTGTGGGTGGCCCTGAAAAGGGCCTTTACTCGTTCTCTTAACAATTCCGAATTTCATGAACGAAAGACTTGCTATGACTCCGTTATAGCGTCGCACATGGGACAGTGGATTCCATGGACGTTTGGTGATGGGTCGTAGGCACAAAATAAATGAAACATTGCTTCGCATGGACAAAAAAATCTAGGCAATTCCATCAGTAGTTTCATGTGGCGGTTGCACAAGATTGCAAATATCACAAAGTCTGTTGTCATATGCGTTTTCTTCATTGTCGTCATCTCGTTCAGTGAACTCCTCTGAGTTCGTCGAAACGATTTCTCCCTCGTCACTGCTTAACGTTGCATCCATATTGAGGTTATTTTGATAGTTGATAACTTACAAAATATGAAGGAAAGACATTGAGTGTTCACGGTAGTATTTAATGAAAAATTATAATAACACTAATCAAATTACCTCGTTCGTCTACTCGGCTGCGAGGAACCGCTAGGTGTTCTACGGCCATTTCTCCAACATACGAATATAATATACGGCTTGCGATCTCTATGGAAATGAGAATCCCTAACCACATAATGACAGTACGTGGCTCTTTCATACGTTCTAATGGCGCTCTTCAACGCTTCAAGAGATTGGAACGCTACGAGACACAATGTGCTGAAGAATAGGTTATCGGTTTCTGTGACAACGTGATGAACGACGGAGACTGTACTCCACATGCTACTACGGCCCATAACTGTAAGAAAATGTGCTCTGTCGTCAAGTCCTCATATTTTATATCGATTTAGAGAAATAAATGACCAATTATAACGAACTCAAAACTAGTTATTTGATTGGACGAAACAGAATGAAAATTATTGGAAGATGGGGATGAAAATTTTTTCAAAAAGGACGAAAAAAATTGCACTCGAAAAAAAAAATACAAAAATGGCCGTGCACTAAATGTTTTCCCTTTTATTGGATTGGCAAAATAACACAATGGACAATCTTGCACTTATTTATAACACCATTTTTCCGGCGAACCTAGACAATTCTTTTATACTAAGAGTCACTGTTTGGAAAAATACCCAATGACAAATATTGTTTGCTATTTTCTGAGAGAAGTTATTACTATTTTGCTTCATTCACCGATCATTAACGGTTAGCGTGATTTATGCATGCCCTATTCATTATTTTTTATCATGATGATTTATGGATATGTTGCTACGCATATAACGTTTAATAAAATAACATACGATGTGTTAAGAAAAAACTAATGGGAATACTTCGATGAATGATTTCTTTACTAATTGTGTATTAAAATTTTGACCACTTTTCAACGTCAGTTATTACTATCATCAACTATTAAAACCAGTTATAAATTTTTTTCCAAAATCCTCTTTAAATGATCTAATCCACGAAATTTCTATAAATCTCAATTGATTATATTGCTTAATCACTAAGGCTTAATTAGAATTCATCATTGTTGGTTCAGTTGACCTTTCCTATAGAAATGATGTCGTTGTACTAGTGAACTGGTAGTACTACATTCGCCTATCGTAACTATATGACAAAACACTGAAATATTCTGAACCAGTTTTGCATTTACTATTCTTAAACTGATTAGTGTTCATTAGATGACATTTCCTATACGAAATCGTTTACTTAAACCCTATATTTGATAAAGCTTAAAAAGCGTTTACGAATACGTGGACGATAATCACATAATGACTATTAATCTTAAATGAATATTGATGGTTTCATCACTTGACCTTTGGTATGGAAATAAGAAATTGAAACAAAAGAATTTAAATCAAATTGTGGGTGGCCCTGAAAAGGGCCTTTACTCGTTCTCTTAACAATTCCGAATTTCATGAACGAAAGACTTGCTATGACTCCGTTATAGCGTCGCACATGGGACAGTGGATTCCATGGACGTTTGGTGATGGGTCGTAGGCACAAAATAAATGAAACATTGCTTCACATGGACAAAAAAATCTAGGCAATTCCATCAGTAGTTTCATGTGGCGGTTGCACAAGATTGCAAATATCACAAAGTCTGTTGTCATATGCGTTTTCTTCATTGTCGTCATCTCGTTCAGTGAACTCCTCTGAGTTCGTCGAAACGATTTCTCCCTCGTCACTGCTTAACGTTGCATCCATATTGAGGTTATTTTGATAGTTGATAACTTACAAAATATGAAGGAAAGACATTGAGTGTTCACGGTAGTCCTTAATGAAAAATTATAATAACACTAATCAAATTACCTCGTTCGTCTACTCGGCTGCGAGGAACCGCTAGGTGTTCTACGGCCATTTCTCCAACATACGAATATAATATACGGCTTGCGATCTCTATGGAAATGAGAATCCCTAACCACATAATGACAGTACGTGGCTCTTTCATACGTTCTAATGGCGCTCTTCAACGCTTCAAGAGATTGGAACGCTACGAGACACAATGTGCTGAAGAATAGGTTATCGGTTTCTGTGACAACGTGATGAACGACGGAGACTGTACTCCACATGCTACTACGGCCCATAACTGTAAGAAAATGTGCTCTGTCGTCAAGTCCTCATATTTTATATCGATTTAGAGAAATAAATGACCAATTATAACGAACTCAAAACTAGTTATTTGATTGGACGAAACAGAATGAAAATTATTGGAAGATGGGGATGAAAATTTTTTCAAAAAGGACGAAAAAAATTGCACTCGAAAAAAAAAATACAAAAATGGCCGTGCACTAAATGTTTTCCCTTTTATTGGATTGGCAAAATAACACAATGGACAATCTTGCACTTATTTATAACACCATTTTTCCGGCGAACCTAGACAATTCTTTTATACTAAGAGTCACTGTTTGGAAAAATACCCAATGACAAATATTGTTTGCTATTTTCTAAGAGAAGTTATTACTATTTTGCTTCATTCACCGATCATTAACGGTTAGCGTGATTTATGCATGCCCTATTCATTATTTTATCATGATGATTTATGGATATGTTGCTACGCATATAACGTTTAATAAAATAACATACGATGTGTTAAGAAAAAACTAATGGAAATACTTCGATGAATGATTTCTTTACTAATTGTGTATTAAAAATTTGACCACCTTTCAACGTCAGTTATTACTATCATCAACTATTAAAATCAGTTATAAAATTTTTTCCAAAATCCTCTTTAAATGATCTAATCCACGAAATTTCTATAAATCTCAATTGATTATATTGCTTAATCACTAAGGCTTAATTAGAATTCATCATTGTTGGTTCAGTTGACCTTTCCTATAGAAATGATGTCGTTGTACTAGTGAACTGGTAGTACTACATTCGCCTATCGTAACTATATGACAAAACACTGAAATATTCTGAACCAGTTTTGCATGTACTATTCTTAGACAGATGAATGTTCATTAGATGACATTTCCTATACGAAATCGTTTACTTAAACCCTATATTTGATAAAGCTTAAAAAGCGTTTACGAATACGTGGACGATAATCACATAATGACTATTAATCTTAAATGAATATTGATGGTTTCATCACTTGACCTTTGGTATGGAAATAAGAAATTGAAACAAAAGAATTTAAATCAAATTGTGGGTGGCCCTGAAAAGGGCCTTTACTCGTTCTCTTAACAATTCCGAATTTCATGAACGAAAGACTTGCTATGACTCCGTTATAGCGTCGCACATGGGACAGTGGATTCCATGGACGTTTGGTGATGGGTCGTAGGCACAAAATAAATGAAACATTGCTTCGCATATACAAAAAAATCTAGGCAATTCCATCAGTAGTTTCATGTGGCGGTTGCACAAGATTGCAAATATCACAAAGTCTGTTGTCATATGCGTTTTCTTCATTGTCGTCATCTCGTTCAGTGAACTCCTCTGAGTTCGTCGAAACGATTTCTCCCTCGTCACTGCTTAACGTTGCATCCATATTGAGGTTATTTTGATAGTTCATAACTTACAAAATATGAAGGAAAGACATTGAGTGTTCACGGTAGTCCTTAATGAAAAATTATAATAACACTAATCAAATTACCTCGTTCGTCTACTCGGCTGCGAGGAACCGCTAGGTGTTCTACGGCCATTTCTCCAACATACGAATATAATATACGGCTTGCGATCTCTATGGAAATGAGAATCCCTAACCACATAATGACAGTACGTGGCTCTTTCATACGTTCTAATGGCGCTCTTCAACGCTTCAAGAGATTGGAACGCTACGAGACACAATGTGCTGAAGAATAGGTTATCGGTTTCTGTGACAACGTGATGAACGACGGAGACTGTACTCCACATGCTACTACGGCCCATAACTGTAAGAAAATGTGCTCTGTCGTCAAGTCCTCATATTTTATATCGATTTAGAGAAATAAATGACCAATTATAACGAACTCAAAACTAGTTATTTGATTGGACGAAACAGAATGAAAATTATTGGAAGATGGGGATGAAAATTTTTTCAAAAAGGACGAAAAAAATTGCACTCGAAAAAAAAAATACAAAAATGGCCGTGCACTAAATGTTTTCCCTTTTATTGGATTGGCAAAATAACACAATGGACAATCTTGCACTTATTTATAACACCATTTTTCCGGCGAACCTAGACAATTCTTTTATACTAAGAGTCACTGTTTGGAAAAATACCCAATGACAAATATTGTTTGCTATTTTCTGAGAGAAGTTATTACTATTTTGCTTCATTCACCGATCATTAACGGTTAGCGTGATTTATGCATGCCCTATTCATTATTTTTTATCATGATGATTTATGGATATGTTGCTACGCATATAACGTTTAATAAAATAACATACGATGTGTTAAGAAAAAACTAATGGGAATACTTCGATGAATGATTTCTTTACTAATTGTGTATTAAAAATTTGACCACTTTTCAACGTCAGTTATTACTATCATCAACTATTAAAACCAGTTATAAATTTTTTTCCAAAATCCTCTTTAAATGATCTAATCCACGAAATTTCTATAAATCTCAATTGATTATATTGCTTAATCACTAAGGCTTAATTAGAATTCATCATTGTTGGTTCAGTTGACCTTTCCTATAGAAATGATGTCGTTGTACTAGTGAACTGGTAGTACTACATTCGCCTATCGTAACTATATGACAAAACACTGAAATATTCTGAACCAGTTTTGCATGTACTATTCTTAGACAGATGAATGTTCATTAGATGACATTTCCTATACGAAATCGTTTACTTAAACCCTATATTTGATAAAGCTTAAAAAGCGTTTACGAATACGTGGACGATAATCACATAATGACTATTAATCTTAAATGAATATTGATGGTTTCATCACTTGACCTTTGGTATGGAAATAAGAAATTGAAACAAAAGAATTTAAATCAAATTGTGGGTGGCCCTGAAAAGGGCCTTTACTCGTTCTCTTAACAATTCCGAATTTCATGAACGAAAGACTTGCTATGACTCCGTTATAGCGTCGCACATGGGACAGTGGATTCCATGGACGTTTGGTGATGGGTCGTAGGCACAAAATAAATGAAACATTGCTTCGCATGGACAAAAAAATCTAGGCAATTCCATCAGTAGTTTCATGTGGCGATTGCACAAGATTGCAAATATCACAAAGTCTGTTGTCATATGCGTTTTCTTCATTGTCGTCACCTCGTTCAGTGAACTCCTCTGAGTTCGTCGAAACGATTTCTCCCTCGTCACTGCTTAACGTTGCATCCATATTGAGGTTATTTTGATAGTTGATAACTTACAAAATATGAAGGAAAGACATTGAGTGTTCACGGTAGTCCTTAATGAAAAATTATAATAACACTAATCAAATTACCTCGTTCGTCTACTCGGCTGCGAGGAACCGCTAGGTGTTCTACGGCCATTTCTCCAACATACGAATATAATATACGGCTTGCGATCTCTATGGAAATGAGAATCCCTAACCACATAATGACAGTACGTGGCTCTTTCATACGTTCTAATGGCGCTCTTCAACGCTTCAAGAGATTGGAACGCTACGAGACACAATGTGCTCAAGAATAGGTTATCGGTTTCTGTGACAACGTGATGAACGACGGAGACTGTACTCCACATGCTACTACGGCCCATAACTGTAAGAAAATGTGCTCTGTCGTCAAGTCCTCATATTTTATATCGATTTAGAGAAATAAATGACCAATTATAACGAACTCAAAACTAGTTATTTGATTGGACGAAACAGAATGAAAATTATTGGAAGATGGGGATGAAAATTTTTTCAAAAGGGACGAAAAAAATGCACTCGAAAAAAAAAATACAAAAATGGCCGTGCACTAAATGTTTTCCCTTTTATTGGATTGGCAAAATAACACAATGGACAATCTTGCACTTATTTATAACACCATTTTTCCGGCGAACCTAGACAATTCTTTTATACTAAGAGTCACTGTTTGGAAAAATACCCAATGACAAATATTGTTTGCTATTTTCTGAGAGAAGTTATTACTATTTTGCTTCATTCACCGATCATTAACGGTTAGCGTGATTTATGCATGCCCTATTCATTATTTTTTATCATGATGATTTATGGATATGTTGCTACGCATATAACGTTTAATAAAATAACATACGATGTGTTAAGAAAAAACTAATGGGAATACTTCGATGAATGATTTCTTTACTAATTGTGTATTAAAAATTTGACCACTTTTCAACGTCAGTTATTACTATCATCAACTATTAAAACCAGTTATAAATTTTTTTCCAAAATCCTCTTTAAATGATCTAATCCACGAAATTTCTATAAATCTCAATTGATTATATTGCTTAATCACTAAGGCTTAATTAGAATTCATCATTGTTGGTTCAGTTGACCTTTCCTATAGAAATGATGTCGTTGTACTAGTGAACTGGTAGTACTACATTCGCCTATCGTAACTATATGACAAAACACTGAAATATTCTGAACCAGTTTTGCATGTACTATTCTTAGACAGATGAATGTTCATTAGATGACATTTCCTATACGAAATCGTTTACTTAAACCCTATATTTGATAAAGCTTAAAAAGCGTTTACGAATACGTGGACGATAATCACATAATGACTATTAATCTTAAATGAATATTGATGGTTTCATCACTTGACCTTTGGTATGGAAATAAGAAATTGAAACAAAAGAATTTAAATCAAATTGTGGGTGGCCCTGAAAAGGGCCTTTACTCGTTCTCTTAACAATTCCGAATTTCATGAACGAAAGACTTGCTATGACTCCGTTATAGCGTCGCACATGGGACAGTGGATTCCATGTACGTTTGGTGATGGGTCGTAGGCACAAAATAAATGAAACATTGCTTCACATGGACAAAAAAATCTAGGCAATTCCATCAGTAGTTTCATGTGGCGGTTGCACAAGATTGCAAATATCACAAAGTCTGTTGTCATATGCGTTTTCTTCATTGTCGTCATCTCGTTCAGTGAACTCCTCTGAGTTCGTCGAAACGATTTCTCCCTCGTCACTGCTTAACGTTGCATCCATATTGAGGTTATTTTGATAGTTGATAACTTACAAAATATGAAGGAAAGACATTGAGTGTTCACGGTAGTCCTTAATGAAAAATTATAATAACACTAATCAAATTACCTCGTTCGTCTACTCGGCTGCGAGGAACCGCTAGGTGTTCTACGGCCATTTCTCCAACATACGAATATAATATACGGCTTGCGATCTCTATGGAAATGAGAATCCCTAACCACATAATGACAGTACGTGGCTCTTTCATACGTTCTAATGGCGCTCTTCAACGCTTCAAGAGATTGGAACGCTACGAGACACAATGTGCTCAAGAATAGGTTATCGGTTTCTGTGACAACGTGATGAACGACGGAGACTGTACTCCACATGCTACTACGGCCCATAACTGTAAGAAAATGTGCTCTGTCGTCAAGTCCTCATATTTTATATCGATTTAGAGAAATAAATGACCAATTATAACGAACTCAAAACTAGTTATTTGATTGGACGAAACAGAATGAAAATTATTGGAAGATGGGGATGAAAATTTTTTCAAAAGGGACGAAAAAAATGCACTCGAAAAAAAAAATACAAAAATGGCCGTGCACTAAATGTTTTCCCTTTTATTGGATTGGCAAAATAACACAATGGACAATCTTGCACTTATTTATAACACCATTTTTCCGGCGAACCTAGACAATTCTTTTATACTAAGAGTCACTGTTTGGAAAAATACCCAATGACAAATATTGTTTGCTATTTTCTGAGAGAAGTTATTACTATTTTGCTTCATTCACCGATCATTAACGGTTAGCGTGATTTATGCATGCCCTATTCATTATTTTTTATCATGATGATTTATGGATATGTTGCTACGCATATAACGTTTAATAAAATAACATACGATGTGTTAAGAAAAAACTAATGGGAATACTTCGATGAATGATTTCTTTACTAATTGTGTATTAAAAATTTGACCACTTTTCAACGTCAGTTATTACTATCATCAACTATTAAAACCAGTTATAAATTTTTTTCCAAAATCCTCTTTAAATGATCTAATCCACGAAATTTCTATAAATCTCAATTGATTATATTGCTTAATCACTAAGGCTTAATTAGAATTCATCATTGTTGGTTCAGTTGACCTTTCCTATAGAAATGATGTCGTTGTACTAGTGAACTGGTAGTACTACATTCGCCTATCGTAACTATATGACAAAACACTGAAATATTCTGAACCAGTTTTGCATGTACTATTCTTAGACAGATGAATGTTCATTAGATGACATTTCCTATACGAAATCGTTTACTTAAACCCTATATTTGATAAAGCTTAAAAAGCGTTTACGAATACGTGGACGATAATCACATAATGACTATTAATCTTAAATGAATATTGATGGTTTCATCACTTGACCTTTGGTATGGAAATAAGAAATTGAAACAAAAGAATTTAAATCAAATTGTGGGTGGCCCTGAAAAGGGCCTTTACTCGTTCTCTTAACAATTCCGAATTTCATGAACGAAAGACTTGCTATGACTCCGTTATAGCGTCGCACATGGGACAGTGGATTCCATGGACGTTTGGTGATGGGTCGTAGGCACAAAATAAATGAAACATTGCTTCACATGGACAAAAAAATCTAGGCAATTCCATCAATAGTTTCATGTGGCGGTTGCACAAGATTGCAAATATCACAAAATCTGTTGTCATATGCGTTTTCTTCATTGTCGTCATCTCGTTCAGTGAACTCCTCTGAGTTCGTCGAAACGATTTCTCCCTCGTCACTGCTTAACGTTGCATCCATATTGAGGTTATTTTGATAGTTGATAACTTACAAAATATGAAGGAAAGACATTGAGTGTTCACGGTAGTCCTTAATGAAAAATTATAATAACACTAATCAAATTACCTCGTTCGTCTACTCGGCTGCGAGGAACCGCTAGGTGTTCTACGGCCATTTCTCCAACATACGAATATAATATACGGCTTGCGATCTCTATGGAAATGAGAATCCCTAACCACATAATGACAGTACGTGGCTCTTTCATACGTTCTAATGGCGCTCTTCAACGCTTCAAGAGATTGGAACGCTACGAGACACAATGTGCTCAAGAATAGGTTATCGGTTTCTGTGACAACGTGATGAACGACGGAGACTGTACTCCACATGCTACTACGGCCCATAACTGTAAGAAAATGTGCTCTGTCGTCAAGTCCTCATATTTTATATCGATTTAGAGAAATAAATGACCAATTATAACGAACTCAAAACTAGTTATTTGATTGGACGAAACAGTATGAAAATTATTGGAAGATGGGGATGAAAATTTTTTCAAAAGGGACGAAAAAAATGCACTCGAAAAAAAAATACAAAAATGGCCGTGCACTAAATGTTTTCCCTTTTATTGGATTGGCAAAATAACACAATGGACAATCTTGCACTTATTTATAACACCATTTTTCCGGCGAACCTAGACAATTCTTTTATACTAAGAGTCACTGTTTGGAAAAATACCCAATGACAAATATTGTTTGCTATTTTCTGAGAGAAGTTATTACTATTTTGCTTCATTCACCGATCATTAACGGTTAGCGTGATTTATGCATGCCCTATTCATTATTTTTTATCATGATGATTTATGGATATGTTGCTACGCATATAACGTTTAATAAAATAACATACGATGTGTTAAGAAAAAACTAATGGGAATACTTCGATGAATGATTTCTTTACTAATTGTGTATTAAAAATTTGACCACTTTTCAACGTCAGTTATTACTATCATCAACTATTAAAACCAGTTATAAATTTTTTTCCAAAATCCTCTTTAAATGATCTAATCCACGAAATTTCTATAAATCTCAATTGATTATATTGCTTAATCACTAAGGCTTAATTAGAATTCATCATTGTTGGTTCAGTTGACCTTTCCTATAGAAATGATGTCGTTGTACTAGTGAACTGGTAGTACTACATTCGCCTATCGTAACTATATGACAAAACACTGAAACATTCAGAACCAGTTTTGCATGTACTATTCTTAGACAGATGAATGTTCATTAGATGACATTTCCTATACGAAATCATTTACTTAAACCCTATATTTGATAAAGCTTAAAAAGCGTTTACGAATACGTGGACGATAATCACATAATGACTATTAATCTTAAATGAATATTGATGGTTTCATCACTTGACTTTTGGTATGGAAATAAGAAATTGAAACAAAAGAATTCAAATCAAATTGTGGGTGGCCCTGAAAAGGGCCTTTACTCGTTCTCTTAACAGTTCCGAATTTCATGAACGAAAGACTTGCTATGACTCCGTTATAGCGTCGCACATGGGACAGTGGATTCCATGGACGTTTGGTGATGGGTCGTAGGCACAAAATAAATGAAACATTGCTTCGCATGGACAAAAAAATCTAGGCAATTCCATCAATAGTTTCATGTGGCGGTTGCACAAGATTGCAAATATCACAAAGTCTGTTGTCATATGCGTTTTCTTCATTGTCGTCATCTCGTTCAGTGAACTCCTCTGAGTTCGTCGAAACGATTTCTCCCTCGTCACTGCTTAACGTTGCATCCATATTGAGGTTATTTTGATAGTTGATAACTTACAAAATATGAAGGAAAGACATTGAGTGTTCACGGTAGTCCTTAATGAAAAATTATAATAACACTAATCAAATTACCTCGTTCGTCTACTCGGCTGCGAGGAACCGCTAGGTGTTCTACGGCCATTTCTCCAACATACGAATATAATATACGGCTTGCGATCTCTATGGAAATGAGAATCCCTAACCACATAATGACAGTACGTGGCTCTTTCATACGTTCTAATGGCGCTCTTCAACGCTTCAAGAGATTGGAACGCTACGAGACACAATGTGCTCAAGAATAGGTTATCGGTTTCTGTGACAACGTGATGAACGACGGAGACTGTACTCCACATGCTACTACGGCCCATAACTGTAAGAAAATGTGCTCTGTCGTCAAGTCCTCATATTTTATATCGATTTAGAGAAATAAATGACCAATTATAACGAACTCAAAACTAGTTATTTGATTGGACGAAACAGTATGAAAATTATTGGAAGATGGGGATGAAAATTTTTTCAAAAGGGACGAAAAAAATGCACTCGAAAAAAAAATACAAAAATGGCCGTGCACTAAATGTTTTCCGTTTTGTTTGTTTGCGTTTTTGTTACCGATTATTATCTTTATTGTTTATCAGTTTTTATGATTTATTGTAAATAAACAATGGCAACTATTATTAACAAATCAATAATGAAAACAGCTGATTTTCATTAGAATTTGTTTGTATTATTAAACAAAATATGTTAATTGATTGTAGATTTTATGTAGGATAACCTGGCTATAGGTTACGTGTTAGATGGAAGTTATCGACAAGCTGTGGTTGAAATCATAAGGAGACTAATAGTAGCGAGTGGATCCGAACCAAGTCTTCCATAGATTATTTGATTTATTACTGAAATTATTGATCACCTAGTAATGATCAATGTAATATTTATCTAGGCCTTAAGGTTAATGGAATCCTACCGATCTAACTTATGCACGCTAAATCAGGTCAATAAAACTAGTGACTGCGTTCAAATTTGCCGATAAAATATGATCAACACTGAGGGTTAAACGCACGTGGTTTTAGTCACTATTCAATGATCAGTTATCGTAAACACCTGAATTCTAAAAAAGTCAACTGGAGCCCGAATAGCTCAATGGTAAAATTGATAAATTGATAAATTGTGTTCCGATCCACTTGTTGACATTAATTTCGTTATGAATACAATTACCACTTACTGACGAATTTCAGCTTGCACGAAACCTATATCCAAGGCTTCCAACTGACTATCTCCAACCATCTAACCCACGAATGATACTATAAATAACTTATCTAGAAATTATTCAGTATAATCAGATCGTTGACACGAATAGTTTATTTCAGATTGTTTACTAAAACGATAGAAGATTCTTTACTTCAGTATCTAATATATACAACTGAATTGTCTGAACAAGTAAATTATTGCGTTTTTATTGAACTCAATGGAACTAATCAGTTATTTACTTATGCCCCGTCTATTATCACGTGATTAGTTAACCGATTATAATTCACCGAATAATATGGCTTTAACAGTATGCGAAACCAATGGCGCGTTAACCAGTACGAGCTGCCTAGAGCCAAATATAAGTCATGATTAATTCTTCTTGCCTAACCCTTTCCCTTTCAGTCCATAACAAAATCAGTCTCTATTATTATAGGAATCGTATATTTCAGACATACAGTTTCTATTCAGACGGCATCATACCATAAAGTAGAAAGTAACAATTATACAAGATCAAGCCAAAATTGACTGTGAGTGTGAGATACTGTAACTAATTACAATTGATTGATCACTGGGTGGTGATCAATGTATTGCTTGTCTAGTCCTTATTAGTGCAGATCGAATGCTATCGATCATGTTGCAATGTGGCCACCAGTCTAGGTGACTCGACACTGCGGGCACTATGTATTGAGATTTAGATGGTGGTTGGAGGTAGTCAACAGGAAACCCTGGACCCATGTTTCGTGCTATTTGGCACTCCTCAGCAAGGTGTACCTGTAATCTTGAGGGAACTGGTGCTCTCTGGCGGATTCGATCTCGTGTCACCCAGCTTCACAGTCAGAGACGTTACCACTGAGCTATCCGAGCACTAATAAGGACTAGACAAGCAAGACGTTGATCACCACCCAGTGATCAATCAATTGTAATTACATCTCAGTCCTACAGGAGGTTAGTCACGGCTCGGATAGCTCAGTGGTAACGTCTCTGACTGTGAAGCTGGGTGACACGAGATCGAATCCGCCAGGGAGCACCAGTTCCCTCAAGATTACAGGTACACCTTGCTGACGAGTGCCAAATAGCACGAAACACGGGTCCAGGGTTTCCTGTTGACTACCTCCAACCACCATCTAAATACTGTAACTAAGATTAGTAAATCGTTTAATCATAGCCAGTTGACCAAACGAAATCTTACAATAAAATCAATATAAATAAACACATAATCTTGTTTATGGATTATCATTCATTGATTTTTCGTTCGGATATTACATAATCAATAATCAAGAGTTAACTAGTTATAAAAAAATATTGATTTTCTATTTCTTAAGTTTTTAAAATTCTAAACAGATTTCTAATGTCCTAATTCAAGTTTTATGATGACGTAATTATTCAATATGCTCAACAATAAGCCTGATAATTAAGCTTTATTATCATAATATATCAGAACATTCGTCAAAGTTATAAAAACGAATAGTATTCAAGAGTGAGGGGGGTTGATTTAATGTGAGATACTAAAGAGGAAATTATATTTGTAAAATTCCCAGCTATGGAACTTAAAATAATACCAAAGTTTCTCTTATCAGTCTAGTTCGAGCCTTCCGAAAACAAATAATCAAGCATCAAGACGACTAATAATTTCTTACCTAATATCTTTAGTTTCATAGGTTCATCAATGATCTGAACAACTAATGTCTAATAATCATTGAAGTTTTCAACATATTTTAACCACTTTTAAAAGTTGGATTCACAACTCGATCAAAGCTAGACCATCATGTAAAACCTGAAGCACTGGACAACCGTTTCGTTCTAGTGTATGACTCCTCATCTGTACGCATCCACGATCTTGCTACACACCAATCGAACCGAAGACCTCCGATCTCACACGCCAACACTTTACCACTAGACCATTGAGCAGACATCCAGCGGCACTAATGTATAATTTAAACCAATTCACAATATTGCGCAACCATTCACCATTGTCATCCGTGAGTAACTGCTTCTACAACAGACTGGGTTGAACTCCACTAGTCACGGCTTCTCACTAGAACTCCATGAAGCCCATCTTGGAGCCAGTCACTGGTGATCACATGAAATTTTAATCATATCTATTTTGTGTAAAATATCTCATATATATTCGTCCGATGTAAATTTGGATTAGAATATTCAAGATTCCCATCAGAGATCCTGGGTTCGATTAGTATGTGGCATGATCATGGATGCGCATCGCTGAAGAGTTCCATACTAGGATGAAACAGCCATCTATTGCTTCCAGGTTTCACATGATGTTCAAGCTTTAATGGAATTATGAATTCAACTATTACATGTGTTATTCTTATTTGAATTAATAAAAAAGAGAATTATCATTTGACTATCATCAATTCAGACAATCAATCTATCATTCACAGTTAGTACAATTCATAGCGATTTCCTTACGTCATAATAATATTATTGTTTAGTTTGTAAAAGTCATATACAAATCCTTTATTAGTAAAGACAAATTTACATTCTATAAAAATTATGCAATAAATTTATCATTTCAATAAATCCTACAATGTAACCAAAGTTTTTCTCCTTTGTGGTCACATTAGACTAATATAAATTCATAAATGTGCCTGGTCCTATGTTGTAGTTGATTGACATAACAACATATGGCTTTTACTATTCATTCCACGTGTTCTACATTTGTATGCTGTTGTTGTCGTCGTCGTGTTTTCTTTTTTGAATTTTTCTTCTGGAGTCTGTCAGTAACTGGAAATCTGTTGTTTACATTAGCTTACATGACATTTTGATAATAGTTTACATTTGTCAAAAATAAAAAATACTTAGCTATGTGATAGTTTTGTTTTTCTCATGTGATTTCAATTTACTGGCATATCTTCAGTGAATTTAGAGAGATACGTGTGCATATATATATATATATATATATATATATATATATATATATATATATATATAGAGAGAGAGAGAGAGAGAGAGAGAGTCACATGTATAAGTATGCATATATAAACATGCACACAAATATTATGAATGGAAAGGATATTAAAATGGCAAAACAATATGATCATATTATTAGTAATGACAGTGTAGTGAATTCTACTCACAAGATTGTTTGTAAGTTGTATATAACGGAAGGAGGCACCAAAGTGACAATAATTGTCATACTGATTAAAATGTTTCACTATAATTAAAATAACCCATAGTGTCATTGAATAAGAAAAAGAGAATTCAGCGAAGAAAATTTTCTTTTCGACGAAATCATTTACTATATTGAAAGCTCGGTACTGGCAGAACATTTGAAAACCAGATGACAGGACACACCGAAAGGTGCAAATGGGTAATTAAATATTATGCATGTGTATGGGTAACCTAACCTAATTACAAACACTCTTTTCGCTTACAGGTGTGGTATTAATATGATTATGCTACTAATAATTTTTCCAAAAACTCTACCTGACTTTTGATTCATTGTCTTTTATTTCATCATTTTGAAGGGATGACAAAATTTCCCCAGAAATTATAACCTTCCTGTCACAGTGAAAAAAAGGCACACATTTTATTGGGTCTGTCTTAGTGCTGAGGTACATACTACTGATATCGGAAGACATTAGTAGTATGTACCAACAATAGAAAGCAAAATACTTAGAGGTATATTAAGAAGATCGGAGAAAAGAGAACGAGAACAGTGAACAATTGATGTAGAAACGAAAGAACAATGAGGTCTGCGACAAGTGACTGACATTTTGCGAATGAAGTATTCACTGTATGCTTCTCAGATTTTACTAGGAGATTCTGTAATTTTGTATTCAAATATATTTGGTTATCAGGCCACTGGTGTTCTCGTTCACTACAGTGTATGTGGGGAGGGTATGTAAAGTTTCTAATGTAAATATAGTTTTCCTCGTCAAGTGACAGGAACATCACGAGGGGTATTAAAATATTTGGCAGAATTGATGAGATACTAATATTCTTTAAATTATGAGTAATAATGGTGGATGTGTAGCTCAATCTCGTGGATTAGTTTTAGTTAGACATTAACACCGTTGAATTCTAGTTCTGTGGTCTAGTGACTAAGCGCTTGCTCGCAAGACTGATAAGTTCTGTGTTGGAATTTCGCGAGTCGGGATCGTGGATGCGCACTGATGAGGAGTCCCACACTAGGACGAAACGGCTGTCCAGTGCTTTCAGGCTTTCCACGGTGGTCTAGCTCCAATTGACTCATGGGCTCAACTACTAAAATTACGAAGATGCTCACAAGGACTTCTAATTTATTGTGATTCTCTGTTCAACTTCAAAAGCATGCTTGTAATTCTTAGCTTTTCTTAATTTTCATTTTATCCTTACGTAATTAGTTCTAATAATTTGATTAACCAATTGTAATTGCTGGTCCACCAGGGTGCTTGGTACCTGTATGCTTGCGCCACAGGATTGAGCTGTACTATTCAGATCGTAGCATTAAAGCCTATATGATGTCTGGTTTTTCTGTGAAGTGAGATTGCGATGTCCTGCTTGGGTTATAAAGTTTAAGCCTGGATGGTGTCTGGTTATCTTAAAAAACGGGATTGAGCCGTACTATTTGGGCTACAAATTTCAAGCCTGGGCGGTATCTGGCTCTCCTGTTAAACGGAATTGATCTGTACTGTTTGGGTTGTCACGTGAAAGTTTCAGTAGTGTCTGGTTCTCCTGAAAACCAATATAGAATTACTCTGGCCCACAAGTGTATTATATATATAACTATGCATTCTCATTGTATCCAGTCTACTAATTACTTACTGTTTTTTTTACAAATCAGATTTAATATTTATGTTTCAAACTGAATTTCACATTTCTTAATTCTTATGCCTATTCTTACGTAATTATTTGCAAGAATGAACTGATTGTGTAATATTGTCCTCATTTTGTATCACTATAGTTACAAACTGATCATAATCTTTAGACAAAATATTGAGATAGATAATTTATTCTAAACTATGTATTTGTTACACTGTGGATACGAACAAATCAGCTTCCATCTGAAGAAGAAATTAGGCGAAGACGTTAGAAATGGATAGGTCATACATTGAGATCACAAAATTACATCACGAAACAAGCACTAAGTTGGAATCCTGAAAGGAAACATAAAAGAGGAAGACCAAACAACACACTGTGTTGGGAATGAACCGAGTTGAATGGAAAGTGCTGGTGGGTGACTAATGTTCCTCTCTAAGGTGTAACCCTGAAAATTCAATTTTTTGTCATTAGATTTTTTGTTAAGGTTATATTTCTCTTCCATTATCGAATTTTTAAACCACTATATCGCTCACAGATTACCACTCACTTGATTCTCTTAAATTATGGGGAGTTTTCAAATTCGTTTCAATTATTACGTAACCCATCTTATCAGTTTTTCATTCCATGAGTCCTTCATTACTTCTAAACTGATCACATAATTGATATTATCTGTCTCTGAACTCCACTTAACTATTACATCACCCATTCTAACACCAAATGACCTCTGACCTGCATATATATATATATATATATATATATATATATATATATATATATATATATATATATATGTAGTTATTATCGATAACCTTTACCATTCCTAATTCTTTACATTCAATTATTTACATGCAATTGTTTCATACTACATTTATCTCAATGTAAAATTCCAATACATATTTGACTGATGAGAAACCACGGAATATAATGAATCCATATTATTCTGCATCAATGTTTGTTCTGGCTTTATTCAAATTCATAGGTAAGTAAGTACATTTGCTATTAATCTTATATTACGATGTAAAAACGATATATTAGTATAGAGCCATAATAGGGAATAACTGAAAACAAATATTTCTCCTTTTATTGATATTGCATTTTTAACGTAGTGTGGTATCGGTTACTATGTTAAGCTCATATAACTTATTCTAGCTTCTGGACAGGCTAATTTATCTAATTTTTCTGTGACTACAAATATAAATTAACGTTTGGATAAATCTAGTTGGCTCACGCGCCTACTCTAGTGTGCATCCTTTAGTTTCGCTTCACACTCTCATCTTCGCTTCATTCGCAGCGATTATCTGATTCTCTGTTCCGATCAATGATTGTATAATATATATATCATACGATCTAATTGGAGTCACAAATAGGCCACTAAAGTACTAATGAGAATAGTCAATTCATTCATAGTGGGTGAAAGTAGTTCACAGAAAACCTCAAGCCAAGACATTTCAGTTCCGTTCGTTACAGACCGATTTAAGTTATGGTATAGTTGATTACGAGGAGGCGCCATACATCTGTTACATTGCAGTCTGAAAATCCTTAACAGTCAGTCAGTAACAACGTAGAACTTCGTACGTACGTCAGTTCGAGTTGCCACACCACATTAGCACAGAGATGCCGTGGTCGATTCAAATCCCGTAGTGGTAGAGGTAATAAGAGTATAAGCAGTAATCGGAAAGATTAGTGTTTGGAGATGTTACTTAAAGAGTATAATACAGTGAAATAAACTTGGGAAGAGAAAAAAAGAGACAAGGGGGAATCAGGAGATCAAAATTTGGGAGAACACAAAGAGTATATACACCTGCGCCATTGCAAACGATTTTGAGCCATGTCATTCAGGGTCTCTAACCATCGGTTGCTATCATCTCGCGATTCCCAACTACGTAGTCTGCACCTATCAACATGACTCAGACCACTTGTCAGTGACTTCATGGACTTGTGCCATGTTTTGGTCTGGCCGCCCCTAGCTTTCTTCCAATCTACTCCTATACCACTGAACATCGCACGTCGAGGCAGTCGGTCGTTGGGCATACGTAACACGTGTCTCAGCCATCTCAACTGATGAAGTTTCAGCACTTCATCAATTGATTTGCCATCCTTACCTAGTACCCGTTCCCTAACAACTGTGTTACATACTCGATGGTCTCATGATATACGAGCAATACTTCGAAGACACCTATGATCGAATACTAGTAACCTACGAATATCCTCTACTCTTACCGGCCATGTTTCACTGCCGTAAAGTTGGACGGGACGAACTGCTGCGTAGTAAACCCGTCCTTTGGTCGATAGACGGATATCTCGCCTCCGCTATAAATGACGCAAGTTCGCAAAAGCTAGTCGAGCCTTCTGTATCCGTGCTGAGATTTCGTCACATACCAGACCACAAGGGCTGATGAGACTTCCAAGATAAGTGAAGCGGTAGACACACTCAACTACTTCACTCCCTATCACTAGTTCGGGTCTCGATGTAACCCAATCCTGAAGCAATATTTTGCATTTCGAGGGAGAGAATCGCATCCCGAACATGTTTGCATTGTTGCTTAGAGTGGTCAGAAGACTCTGCATTTTGTCAGCGTCTTCACCAAATAAAACTATGTCATCAGCATATTCTAAGTCAACAAGTGAACCTCCCGGTAGAAGTTCAACCCCTGGAAATTTAGATGAGGAGATTGTCATCTCTAAAAGTACGTCGACCACAAAGTTGAACAAGAATGGGGAGAGTGGACAGCCCTGACGAACACCACTTGAGGTAATTAATTCTGATGACAGTTCGCCATAAGCTCTCACTCTACCAGTTGTGTTCGAGTAGAGAGCCTGAATAAGGTTAATGTACTTCTTTGGTACTCCTTTCAGTGACAAACACTGCCATAGAACTTCACAATCAGCAGAGTCGAATGCCGCCTTAAGGTCGAGAAATACTACCATTGTGGGGTGTCTGAATGTGTGTCTGTGTTCTAGAACCTGACGTAGTGTGAATATCTGATCTATACAACCACGTCCAGGTCGAAAACCGGTCTGGTTTTCTCTAGTCTGCTCTTCACGAGCTTTGATTAGGCGTCGAAGTATTATTGAGGCTAATATTTTAGACACTATATTAGTCAAACTGATTCCTCTGTGATTGTCACAAGAGGACTTTTGTCCTTTCTTATAGACTGGAACAATCAGTGATTGAGACCAGTTAGATGGGATTACGTCCAGTTCCCAAATTCTACCTAAGACCTCGGTTAATCTCATTGCTAATACTAGACCACCATCCTTAAAAATCTCAGGAGTAAACCTGTCAGAGCCTGCTGCTCTCCCTCGTTTCAGATTTCCTATGGCTTTTTCAACTTCGTAAAGGGACGGAGGACTTACATTAACTTGCCATTCAGGTTGACTAGAGATCGTGGGAAACCGAAGTGTGGCTGAAGGCCAGTTGAACTGATCCCTGAAGTGTTCTGCCCATCGATCCAATCTCCTCGATTGAGAATGAATAATATGTCCATCTTTCTCCGAGATTGCTTCGCTAACGGTCGGGTTCCTAATTCTGAATTCCTTAACGAGTCTGAACAATTGTCTGTTATTACCTATTGCCGCTGCCTTTTACATCTCTCTTGCTTTCGCTACCCACCACTGTTCGCGATCATTGCGTAGACTTCTTGTCAGCTTGCGCTTAAGCTGATTCCGCTCTTCACTATGTTCAGAGCCAGGTGGAATGAGTTTCCGAGCATCTATGAGTGCGATAGATGCTGCTGAGATCCAGTGTTGCTCCCTAACCTTCTGATTTACCTTACTAGCACATATCACTGCTGTTTCCACAGCTTTTCGGATATCATTCCATGCTGCCTCGGAGTGGGCATCACATACATGGCTGCCTAACTGTTTTCCTAGTTGTTCCTGAAATATACTCTTAGTTTGACTATCATTAAGTAGGCCCCTAAGAGGTTTCCTTACAGCGTCTTTCCTACGTCCAGTAAGACGCAGACAGATACGCGCTCGTACTAGAGCATGATCTGAATCTAAGCATGTGCTCCAGAATGAGCGAAAGTCTTCTATCGAGCCGCTCCATCGGTAGCTGATAGCGATGTGATCTATTTGGGTCCAACGTTGGGACGAATTAGGGGGTCTCCATGTTAAAAGATGTTTTTCCTTATGCTTAAAGTTAGTATTTGCAAGGAACAGGTGACTATCTGAGCATAGCTGCAACAGACGGTCGCCATTATCTGTTCTTTGAGCCAAGACACCATAAGATCCACCTAGGTGTCTTTCCCTATCGCTTAGTTTACCTACTTGAGCATTAAAGCCACCGGCCACTATTACTACATCAGAGCGCCTAGCTTTTCAGAGAAGGTCGGAAAGCTTTCTGTAAGACTCATCTTTTACATCATCTGAGCTGCAGTCAGTGGGAGAATAGGCAGAAACGACGAAGTGGCAACAACGGGTGTCCCCGTCTTTCCGGATTCTTACTGTTTCGTTCAGTCGGACAGCGCACAAACGGCTGTCTACTGGGATCCACTCTAAGAGAGCTAGTTCTGCTCTGGGACTCAATGTTATACCTACGCCGGCGAGGCCACGTGAAGCAGAATCAGGGCTTCCAGACACACGAAGTGTGAATCGAGTTGGTTCTTTATTTTGACATGGTGAGGTCAGATGAATGACGCTACTCGGATCCTGTATGCGCGTTTCGGAGACGCAGCACACATCGATGGCGCGGGATCCTAAAGTCCTAGCTAAGGAAGCCTGCTGTCCTATTTGGCACAGTGTTCGGACGTTAAAAGCTCCTACGTGTAGTTTAGAGCGTGGTTTCAGGAGACCAGGAATAGCGTTCCACGTACTCGAATAGTTTGCCCTAGCGGTGCGAGGTGATAAAGAGACGTGAGGAGGGTTAGTCAAGGAGATAAGAGAGGTATTAGGAGGTGTAGGAAGTATTTGAATGTGACCAACTTGGTCTCGTGTGCTGTTACGAGTATGAGGGCTGATTTCACTTCCCGGCTGCCCATACCGTGGAAGGGTATTTCTTGAGGGAGTTGGATTAGTGTTGGTCTTGACGACCTGGGAGCGTGACCGCAGAGCCCAAGGGACAACTGCTTGAGGCCGGTCGCGCACGGCCTTTTTGTGGAAGGTTTTTGACGTGTTAGCTCCGTTCTTCAAAGGGCCTTACCGCCAGAGACGAAAATCCGTGGGGTAAGGTGAGGTGTGACATTTTTAGGGTCGACCTCTTCTAACCCCACCCCTCCTTGTGGGAAGGCAGCATCGCTGTCATGCTGGTTGTTTGAGGGA